>CM060603.1:26851981-27379481 GCA_030578255.1 Tiaroga cobitis
AACTTACGAATACCAAAGAGGTAAAAAAAAAAAAGATTGCTTAAGGCAAAAGCAAGTAATATTTATCACTCACGTAAACAGCAACTTCTGTTTGAAATAGTTACTTAACCTTTACCTCTTCTTCTCTCTTGCCAATGAGGATTGTGTTGACAAATATAAAGCAGTACTTAACATCATTCTTTGAATATAATTAATTAATTTAAGGTTGCATGGAAATAATTAGAACCTTAGGAATAATCTTTTTTTACCAAAGTGTATGCACAGAGGTGTAAAAAATGTGGCAAACCAGACAATAAAGTGTTAATGTAAGTGTAGGTGTGTGTGTGTGTGTGCACACCTTCATCCTCTGGGCTCCCAGTACCAAAGCATCTAGAGACATGGCAGAGAAACATCCTTCCACTACCTAATCAATCAATTCCCACTCTGTGGGCCAAAACCATGTTACTAATTACCCAATCACAGTGGGCAAACTCCTTCAGCCTGTCACACCAAACCCCACGGGGGTCCCTGGAGACCTGCTCCGTCTCTTCCCCTCATTAACTTCTCCCGTCCGCTCCCCTTGTCCAGACACTCCCGAGAGCAGCCAGGAGTTGTGGGTAATTCAGTGGGCAGTCTCTGAGGTGACCATGCGCCTCGGGGCTGCAACGGTAGAGGACACATTGCTCCCTCTCTGTCTCTCCTCACTTTCTCTGTCTCTCTTAAAGTCCCTCCATCTCCTCTCGCTCTCATTCGCTCATGAGAATCTCGCTGTCCCATCCATGTCTCCGTTTAACCTAACTCACTCTTTTATCCTGCCTGTCCCGTTCCTTCTTTATCAAAGATTCATTCCACCTCTCTGTTCCGTCTGGAGAGAGCAAACGCATCCGGCGGTTATAACAGCTTTGTATTCTCACATTTCGTCTACACCTCAGGTGTTTTCACTTCTGCCTTTCAAATTAAAATCACTACACTGAAGGAGAAGGTCTGTTGAGCAGCAATGTTATTATGCTAATTAAACAACAGATAAATAGAAATGTCTGGCGGTATTGTAATGGCTCACTGTACTGCAAACAAATGTTACAGACAAAATGTACAGAATTACTAAACTGGGCACAAAATGTTTTTCCTCCCATTGACTGACTTACTGTGGAAATTCAGAATAAAGAGATAATATAAAAAACGTCTTAATATATTCATCCTAATCTTGTTCCAAAACTGTAAGACCCTTGTGTGAGAAAGAAAAAAAAGTTATTCCCTGAAAATCTTAATCTTGCTCTTTGTGCGTTCATGAGATAAGTAGAGATGTCTGATTAGTGAAAGAATCATTCTTTTGATTCAGATCTTTTTAGTGAATCAGCTGATTCAGTTAACAAAAATGGGCTGCATCCAAAATCGCATACTTTCCTACTTTAAAGTAGGCGAAAAACAATGTGTGACAAAAGAAGTAAGTCCCAGGATGACCTACTACTTACGGCGAGATTCTGATGTGTGCATACGAAGGACACTTTACTATCCCATGATAACACTGGAGAGGATTTGTGAATGGCAGCGAACCGACGTAACTGACGCTGGTAGGTCACATGATAATGACAACATGGTGAATGTACTATAGCCTATATGATCCAGTTTACATTCATTCTACACACATTCATATACTATAGAACATACTTTTTTAGCGGTCGTGAAGTAATTACTTATTCAAAATAAGTACCTACTCAAGAGAGTATGCGATTTCGGTCCTGGCCTTAAAGGGTTAGTTCACCCAAAAATGAAAATTAAGTCATTAATTACTCACCCCCATGCTGTACCAACCCCGTAAGACCTTCGTTCGTCTTCGGAACACAAATGAAGATATTTATGATTAAATCTGAGAGGTTGATCACTCCTCCATAGGCTCCCTAAGGGAATGAAACTTGACGGCCCAGAAAGTCATTAAAGAAAATGTTTAAATATTCCATGTCGCAACAGTGGCTCAACTATAAGTTTATCAAGTGACTAGAATACTTTTTGTGCGGAAAAAAAACAAACAAAAATAACGACTTTATTCGACTATTCCTTTTCTTCCTTGTAGGCCTGAAACGAGACTTCAAGAGATTTCCACGACGCGCACGCGCGAGAACTTAACTGAAGTAGTTGAAGGAGATTGCAATTCTCGCGCTTGCGTTGCGCAAAATTTTACTGTATGACTTCAGAAGACTTGCGCACAAGTCATTCGGACCAAAAAAATTAATAAAAAAGATTAATAAAAACAACAAAAGCAGGTAACAAAAATGCTAAAACAAACAAAAATCTAAATTGAAAATATAAAAATAAAAGCTAATTCAAAATAAGTAAATACTATAATAGTAGTATATAAATAATACTAAAAAAACAATTCACACCAGTCTTTGTAATATCTACTTTTTGAAAGAAAGTTGTTTCAAATTAAATGAGACTTTGCATGTATACATGCTTCAGTTCTACAACATTATACTCACAAGAGATGATATCACTGCACCAGTTCTCCCCATTCTCTTAGGCCACATAACAGTGTGATTATGACCTGTGATAAATAGGGAAGCTTAACTGAGGCAATAAAACATAGGATTAGTGTTTAATGGCCTACAAACTGCCATCTGGTTTTGTGAAGAGGCCACTTTCATTGGCCAGATCTCTTTCTTTATTTTCTGATGTCTCTCATTCCCCATTTGCACTTGATTCTTCTTTAGCTCGATCACAGTAAGAAGATATTTTTCCGACAAGTTGATGCAACGGTGGTACCATTTTTGGAGCTTGCGCACAGACACGTATTTGAAGGAGGAAGTTTCAAAAACATTATCAACAGTCATGGTGTGAGCTATCACACCTACAGAACTCTGCCAAAGCAAACAGTAAAACTATATGGAGAGGATTTAAACATGAATTAAAGGTTTTCTCCAAAGCAACTCAATGACATCACATTTTCCCCCTTTCCTTCACAGAACAAAAGATTGTTTCATGCTTTTGGGTTTGGAAATTAATAATATAAAACACACTTTATATGTTTACATATACAGACAGTATATATGCACTACGGATTTTTAAAAGCTATAAAAAGAAGTTTCTTATGCTCACCAAGGTGGCATTTATTTGATTAAAAATAAAGAAAAAACACTAATATTGTGAAATATTATTACAATTTAAAAGAACTCTTTACCGTTTTACTCCAATAAAGCCATTACTACAACTCCATTCCAATATGCTGATTTGGTGCTCAAGAAACATTTATTATTATCAATATTAAAACAAGAGAGAAATTAATAGTTTTAATCAATAAGGATGCATACATTTAGCAAAAGATTCATAATTTTGCTAAGGTAAAATTCAAATAGATGCTGTTCGTTTAAACTTATTCATCAAAGAAAGAAGAAAAATGTGTATCACTGTTTCTAAAAAAATAGAAAAGACCAAAATCTATAATATTAAGAAACTTCAATAATTGAGCACTAATAATAATTGATATGATTGAGTACCGAATCAAAATATTAGAATGATTCCTAGGAACACTTTTGACCATAAAACCATCGGATATATATATATCAACATTTTTTATTGGAAACTATATGACACTCAATGATTTCTATTTCTTGCAGAACTTGAAAACTGAAAATTTGTTAATACTCGAAAGAATCATGGTGAATCAATTTCATAAATCTTTCATAAGCCGTACCAACACAAATCCAACTCCACACAAACACACATATGACAGGTGTGGCACGCCTCAACGGGCTCAATAGGTGACTAACACAGTGTGACAACTGAATAAAAGCAAAGCGGTCATTTTTAATCCAATCAGCATCCACCACACCCACTCCTGCCCCACCCGTCCCACTCTCCTTCACCTGTCACCCTCTGCCACTAATGCTTATCTGTCCGGTTATAATGTCCCAGCGGAGATGGGTTTGGCCGACTCTGCAGTAAGATCAAGGTGGGAGAACCACACTTGTCTTGAACACATCATTGCCTACCGCCCAAAACCTCTATCCCTGCTCCCCCTTGGGGCGTTGGTAATGAATCCTCTCCCTTCTTTGCATTTGGTGAGTTTCCATCTGAAATGGTCAGGGGGATTATCATATCGGAGCTGAGATTATGTTTGACTCTGGTGCCATGTTTGAATAGAGTTGAACAGAGGTGGGAGGTAATGAGAAAAAAAAGACTCTCTCCGTTCACTAGCATCAGGGGAACGGTAAATGATTTGATGAAAAGCAAGCAGGCATCCACGGCTGCTCTTTATTTTAGGTCTGAGTGGTGGCAGAGGGGCATGAAGGGATTCTAAATTACTTTTTGTGGGTGGATGAAGTATGAGTTCAGAGATTTACAGTCTCACGAAGGAGAGACCCATGGCGTGAAGATTAACTGGGACGCAAGTCACGCTACTAAACAGTACCTTGGGTATGCTGTGTATATGCTCAGTTTTGAAAAGGACTGACTAGGCTTAAGCATGGGAAAAACAGGCAATGCTATGTAATTTGTCCTTTGTGTACACAAAATGCATCTTAAATAAGTAGAAATAAATCACATAAAAAAACAATAAAAAGTAGAAATATAAGATGAAACTTAATGTTTAAAAAAACGTAACATTTTAAACCACCTAAATTAAAGTTAAAAGTATTGCATAGATAAAACTGTTTTAGGTTGATACTTTAAAAATATGATCTAAGTAAGTTACAATACACACATATTTTACACTATTCCAAGATTTAAAATACCTACACATTTACTTAAAATAATTAATTCAATAAAAAAAAATGCTTGGCGCCTCTCATTTTTCTACAAATATCCTTTTTACACTAGGGTCCCTTGTGTATTGTATGATTACATGTATGCACTTGACTGTATGTGAGACACGTGTATGGATGCGAGTGTGCGTCTCAGGCTGATGAATGAAACATTTCCCATGGCTTGACACTAAACATGTTGTCCAGCTGGCTAAACGCCTAGTGTTTGAATGACCTCGTGGCTTGGTAGAAACTGTTGACCCTCCTGGCCATGTTCTGTTTAATGGATTCTGTGTCTCTGCTGCCATGCAGCTCTGCCATGCCCTGGCAAAGACATGGACGCCTAGCTGACCCAGCTGACCTCCTCTGCCCCCTTCTCTCATTCAAGCCAGGAGCAGCTAACCCCAATGGATTTCTCATTTGTGGCTTGTGCACAATCAATGCACCTTCTCCTCCTTCCCAGACGGGGACCATGGATCAGCACTTTCCTGTATGTGTGTGTGTGTGTTTGTCCACTTCCTTTGTTTTCACTAACCTTTCCCCATTGCCTGCCCTTGTGAAACCGCAGTGTCCACCGGCATATCTTCATCATTCTCTCTCTTTCAGCCTTCCTTGCTTGGTGTGTAACTCTCCAGCCTGTTCCTCTACCCCCTTCTTGTTCTCTCAGTCTGCGACAGCTGGAGTAAACAGAGATGAACGAGGCGTACAGCTTCCTTCCCTGATCCTCTGCACCTCCTTTGCCCACTGGTGTCTCCTCTTCTCTTCTTTAATGTTTCCGTAGCTTGGATTGGCCCGTTTCAGGACCATGGCATGTCTGGATATGCTGCAGAGGGAATTGCGAGCGATTTGGAGCCTGTGGGAGAAACTGGGGCAAAAGCCAAATCCATCTATGGCAAAAGGATAAAGCCTCATCTATTTTCAAAACATGTACAGCAAACAGACTAGCCTGCTCACAGTGGTGCTCATTTACTCAATCCACTATCTGTGCATAAAACTTGTACGCAAATGTTTTCACTCAGAAATTATTCATCAGTATGTTTGCACTTTTTTGTTAAGTGTAAAATTTCTCCCAGTGGCCTTTAGTAACATGAAATTTGTCATGCAGATATGTATATTCATGTTTTTGAAAGAAGTCTCATGCTCACCAAGGTTGCATTTATTTATATATTTTAAAATGCAATTTATTCCTGCGATGGCAAAGCTGAATCTTCAGCAGTCATTACTAAATCATTCTAATATGGTGCTCAAGAAACATTTCTTATTATCAATGTTCAAAACAGTTTTCCCGTTTAATATTTTTGTGGAAACCACAATAGACTTTTCATAGGATTCTTTGATTAATAGAAAGGTCAAAAGAAGAGCATGCATTTGAAATGGAAATCTTTAAATATTTTGTTTTGGTAACATTATAAGAACTGCTTTTCTTTCATGCACTTTAAAGTTACATATTGTATAGAAATTATTCTATTATTATATATTGAAGTATTCTAAAATAGGAAACTATAATTAACTGGTTGTATAAGATAGTAGATGACATTTACACATTTGTTTTGTTTTTTTACTGTTCTGCTGCAGTCAGATTTTATTTCATTTGTAAGGGTGTAAACAGAGAGAGTGCTTGAGGGTGACGGCCATGTCCTCATGCTATGGGTTACACCGCAGGCATCTATTATGTCAAAAAAATACACTTTAGGTCTAAAAGAGGCAACTGGATTATCAAATAAAACTATTTAGTGGTATTATAAGTATATTTCCCTTTTAAAATGTACTCTAGGCAAGTAATTATGCTTATCTTGTTAAGCATCCCTGAGGCAGTAGAACAACTGAGGCAATTAACACTGGATTTTGATCGGCCTTAAAACCTTTTTGCCCTTACTGTTGGACCATACAGATAAATTCATGTTACTCGCTGACTCACACAGAGAACGAGAATAACATTAAAGGCCTTTGGTCTGCCTTGTCCATATTTGTCCAAGGCTAGGTTGAAAGAGGCGGTTACACCATATCTCTGGATTACAAAAGAAATTTGAAAACAATTTCTGTACACTGTAAACAAACTACTCCCCATCTTCAGCTGCAGCCCACTTAAAAAAATAAGGCAGATGTCTAGGAATACATTTGCGATGAAGGCATCCAGATCCAATGGGAGTGCACACACATACACACACACACCTGCACACATGCATGGCTAGCACAGATCTGACAGGTCCCTGCGGCCCTGCAGGTAGCGTTTTATGAGGCTGTAGCTTCTCATTATCAGAGCTCAGGAAAAGACCATCGCCATAAAACATTCCCTTCCCTACTGTGTTAAATTGAGACCAGCGTTTTGTGTCACTTCCTTTTGATGCCAACATCAAATCTCAAATGGCTTTCAAAACTTTCAATATGCTGCTTACCAAAGGGCTCTGTAATAGCTGGAGAAAGCTACTGTAGCTGTTAACATTACCATTCATCTCAATAGCAGTTGCTTGACTGCAGAACACCCTGGTGGTATGAAGCTTGAAACCTGACAGCCTTGCTCATTTTTTTTATAGAAATATTTTTGAAACATTATCAAATGTCTCAACTGATCAATTTAATGCCTCCTAGCTTGAAAAATAAAACATAAAAAAAGGAAATTTGCAGCCAGATGATGCAGGTACAGAATCTACCAGTAGGGGCTAGCTAACTAATCCTATGCTAATCAGCAGTGTTCATTTGAACAGATCCACACACATAATACTGATTACAAACTTTGGACTAATTTGTTGCCTAATTAAATATAATGATTGTAATGACATCTAAAAAATATGAATTCATGCACCATGCAAGTTTGAGGGATGCAGGTGGTATACACAGGCAGTGGCAAGCGTTGGATGAGAATCTGCAATGGTGGATGGGACACAGGTGTGCGGTTGATGGTGGGCCAGGGGTGGATATTGGCATGAATAGAGCTAGTAAACCTGAAGATGGGCGTCCAATGCTTTTGGTGAAGAAAAGGAATGGGAAATGGATGTTAGTGAGGGGGGGAAATCCCAAACATTTCTAGAAAGTCTACTTCTACTATTAAAGTTTCTGGTTTGTAGGTTCCCCCAACGAATCTTTCAGTGAACAGTCATTTGAAGAGCATTTTAAAAATCTGAAGAACCTATATATATATATATATATATATATATATATATATATATATATATATAAAGGAACCATGGATGCAAATAAAGAACCCTTCTTTTTAAGAGTTAACTATTTTTTGACAATCAAAAGGTGAAAGTTTTGGCACCCTTGGCATGAGGTGCAATAAGGTGACAGGAAGTCTGTGAGGGGTTAGACAGGTAAACGCTACAGAGATGGATGCGGATATAAAACATTTGACATTGTGCCAGAGACAGGCTAACTTCTGCTCAACAACACAACTCTGAGTCTCAAAGGTGTATTTATGTAACTTCCACAACCCAAACCTCGAGAAGCATTGCCTCCCCTCCCGGGCCGTGGACCGTAATGACAGGAAATGATATGGTGTCAGAATAGCAGCACTTCTACAGGGAGAAGCAGAGCCGTACTTACTCTCAACCCTTCAATGAACCAGTTGAAAATTAAAATCCTCCCTTTTCTCCTCTCTGTAATTACCCACCTATGGGGAGGATGGATGAAGGCAGGTAGATGGATTGAGACGGGGAGGAGAGCGAGAGAAAGAGAGGGAGTCGAGGAAAGAACGAGTGGAAATAAATGGAGGCTCAGAAGAAGACAAGGCAGAGAGAATGTCTTTTTATTAAGCTTCCTCCCCCCAGATGTGTTCTTAATGTGCACTCAGCACAATCTTTCCCTCCATTCTTCCCTCCTGCATCCAACCTCATGCTGCTGGAGGGAGAGATCAAGTGGAAACAGAATGAGAGAGAGAGAGAGAGAGAGAGAGAGAGAGAGAGAGAGAGAGAGAGAGAGAGAGTAGAAATGCATTAGTGAGTCAGTAATTCTATTGCAATGAAATTTAGTGCTGTTTTCTTAACTCTCATGTTCTGCTAGGGGTCGAAGAGACCCCGAGGCTCTTTTTTAATATCTCAACAAAACAATCTTATTATTAAAGTATAAGAATGATACGTCTTGAGTTTTACTATGATTACAAAGTTGATAACACACTTCAAACGTCCTCCTTACATGCATTTGGGGTCTTATAGACCCCAGAGACCCAGGTGTAAAACGTGTTTTAATGCAATAAATATTTATATGATGAGACGCAAAGTTAGTTTTATTGGTATTCTATTGCCATTTGGTTTTGATTAATGTGTAAATGTACATTGCATTCTATAGGTCTGTTAGTTCGCAAAAAAATGAGCTGGTACTATTTCAACTGGACTAAAGTCAAGTCAAGTCAAGTCAAATATATTTATATAGCGCTTTTCACAATACAGATTGTATCAAAGCTGCTTCACAGTATCAATCAAAACAACTTAACAATGTTTGTTTATTACTGGAAAAAAAAGACATCCAAGTTTGGTAGAGCTGATCAATGGTATGAATATCCCCAACTGAGCAAGCCAAAGGCAACAGTGGCAAGGAACCGAAAAAACTCCATCCAGTGACCTAAAGGTGTCCTAACACACCATCAGATCAGATGACCCAATGGAGAAAAAAAAACCTTGGGAGAACCCAGGCTCAGTCGGGGGCCAGTTCTCCTCTGGCGTTTATGAACTGAGGCCGAATTTACAGTAACTGTAAGATAAAAAATTTATATGAATGCCTGGCTAAATAGATGCGTCTTCAGTCTAGTTTTAAACTGTGAGAGTGAGTCTGAGCAACGAACAATATCAGGAAGGCTATTCCAGAGCTTCGGAGCTAAATGTGAAAATGCTCTGCCTCCTTTGGTGGATCTGGATATCCTAGGAATGACCAGAAGCCTCGAATTTAGTGATCTTAAAGAGCCCGATGGATTGTAGGGCGATAGAAGATCCGTTAAATAGACTGGAGCTAAACCATTTAGAGCGTTATAAGTCAAAAGCAATACCTTGTAATTAATACGGAACTTTATAGGTAACCAATGAAGTGATGATAAAATCGGTGTTTTATGATCATATTTTCTTGATCTAGTAAGAACTCTAGCGGCTGCGTTTTGGACTAACTGTAGCTTGTTTATTGAAGATGCAGGACAAAATTTCTAAAGCATTTGACATTTTAGAAAGGCAAATTATTACTTGAATCCAACTGAACTTTTAAAGTGCATGTAAAGGTATTGAGTTTGTCACTGTATAATGATGTGAGATATACTGAAACTGTTCAATTAAGTGTTTTCCAAATTGTTCAAGTATACAAGTCTGCTGGTGCAAAAAAAATATATATATAATTGCAGGTTTCAGAGTATATGTCTTGAACTACTTTTATTTTTCTTACCCCACTGGCAAATTGTCTTTTTTTATGTTTAGATGGTTTATTTTATTTTAAGGAAGTTTAAAGTTTTACATAAAGACAATAATAATAATGATCATCTAGGTAAATTTACTTTTTCAAGTAAAGACACACCGGACCTCATTTACACTATTCAAGTTCAGATCTATACAGGAAGTGCATAATCATTTCTTAATATCTGAGCTCTTCCAGCACACTCTGCCTACATTTCTAAGGCATGTTGTTTGCTTATTCATAGAAATGCATAATTTTCGCTGGTGTGAGCACATTAGTATTTTTATAATGATGAATTTGATTCAGTATTACTCAATATGGTCTAAGCAAAACTGTCACCGTTGTAACTGATCTTGAGGACACGGTTATCTGCAATTCCTTTAAAAGAAAGGTTTGTGACCTATTTGATGAATTCATGTCATTTTGTTACAAGATGATTATATGAACGTCTTCACATGTGTTATGAATATGAAACAGCTCAGAACCATTTACTCTTTATCTCAAGCGAATTGTGGGCTTTCTAGGGCAGACATCAGATATACGGTGGTCTATGTCAAAAGCCTGCTTCATTTAACTTTAAAATCATCTTGATTTTGTATATTTTTGTATATATGTTAACAAATATATTAAAGCTGCAGTCTGTAGGTTTTTTTGCGTTAAAAAATATCCAAAATACATATTTGAGAAAATACATAGCATACATGTTCAAAGCTATCTGCTTGCCGTAGCTCGATTCAACGCGGTAAGCTTGTAATAATGTTTTTAATTCCAGTGGCACTGGTGGATTTCCACGGGAGATTCGAGCATGTCTTTGCGTCATTACGTCACATCTGTACACATAAAGAAGGAGTCTCGGCTAGTAGGCTATATTGCGTGTGAGGATGCTGGAGGTGGAGATTTATAGCCTTTTCTCACAGCACTTGATATAATAAACTTATCAATTATACTAATAGAAAGGTTCATACGACAATCACCAGTGACAACAGATTCACCCGCTGTAAAATGCAAAAGACTTCGTTCTGACTTCGGAGTGGCTAACTTACAGAAAAAAAGAGACTGCAACCGGACACATGTGAAAACAAGGGTACATATCGGAAGGACATTAAATGTAGTCACGCAATGCTGACGTTGTTAACATTAACAATTTGAGAACAAAGTATAACTTGCACGGTTTTGCGTGATATAAGAGATTTTTAGATTTAATCAGCGCGATTTACTGCAATGTCAGAACCAGAACAAAAGTGGATGTTACTTGTTCAGATGACATTTTCCGGTGAAAATTGTTATGTTGGTCATACTTACAAAAAGAGTAATCTATGATTCTGAATGCCAGTATCCACGCGGTGACTGACAGCCGCACACTCTCCTCAAACATTGTGTTCATCTGCGCTGTGCCGTGTCGAATTACAACTCACGTAAAGTTGATAATTCCGCGAATGACTGCAATTGCAGATTTCGAACAGAGATGGCGACAAAGAGGAAAAACTGCGGACTGCAGCTTTAACAACACTATCGTTCAAAGGTTTGGGGTCAGTAATAAAAAAAAAAGAAGAAATCACTTTTAATCAGCAAGAATGCATTACATTGAGCAAATGTGACAGAATAGTGAAATGTATTTATTTAATTTATTCATTTCAAATAAATTTTGTTCTTTTGAACTTTGTGTTCTTTAAAGAATCCTGAAAAGGTACATCACTGATTCCACAAAATAATTAAGCAGCACAACAGTTTTCAATATTTGATAATAATTAGAAATGTTTCTTGAGCACCAAATCAGCATATTAGAATAATTTCTGAAGGATCATGTGACACTGAAGACTGGAGTAATGATGCTGAAAATTCAGCTATGCCATCACAGGAATAAATAACATTTTAAATTGAGAACAGTTATGTTAAATTGTACAAATATTTCAGAATCTTACAATTTTACTGTATTTTTAATTTAAAAAAATGCAATCTTGGTGAGCATAGGAGACTTCTTTCAAAAACAAATAAAAAACCTTGTCAACCCCAGACTTTTAAACTGTAAAGTATATAGACATCACAACACAATCACACTTGGGTGTATTTAGCCACTTCTGATGATTACTGAAGAAAAGTTGCATACAAAAAACACAATCACATTATGTCAAGGCAATAATTCGACAGAATTAAGCCCAGCCAACCCCTCCTCCAAAGTGAACACTGTATAAGACACATCTCATGCAGTTTAACCTCCTGTCTCTCTGCAGCTCTGCACACAGCCCTTGATATCACTGCCCATTTACAAAAACTGGCCTCGCAAAACCAGAAAGGCCATAAAAAATCTCCAAGCGCAGAGGGGAGAGGAGGAATCATTACGCGCAATTTATAAACCATTAAGAGACTTATAAAAGAAGAGAGGCAGCAATCTGATGGAGGGAGGAGTGTGATGGAGCTTTGAGACTGAGGGGGAGAAGCTTTTCATTTGGGAAATGTGCTCTGGCTGCTGACGGTGAGTTTGGGTAATAGGGCTGGGGGGTCACCTCTAGCCCACTGATTCACACACCCAACATCTGAGAGAGAAAGAAAGAGTAGATTTGGATGAAGAGAGGACTGCAGCGGTTCTCCGCCTGCACGCCACAGAAGCCCTCAGGATGCAATGGGACCACTTCCCGTGTAACTGTAGATGAAATGATAAAAGAAAAGATGAATGTATGAAGGAACTGATAAGAAGTCATCTGGGTTCTACAGGGTCAGGTAAAGAACAGAACTGGCATTGGTGCAGCAATCCCTGTGAAATACTACCAACCTATGCAGCATGAATATATACTGTACATATATTGGGGGGTCATAAAGATTTCTGTTTTGAAAGAAATGAATATACTTTTATTCAGCAAGGATGCATTAAAATAAGCAAAAGTGACTGTAATGACATTTATAATGTTACAAAAGAAAAGATTTCACATAACTGGAGTTATTTTGCATTTTATATTCATCAAAGAATCCAGAAATACATTTCAGTTTCCACAAAAATATTGAGCAAATTATTAAATATTAAATGTGTTCTGAGCAGCAAATCAGCATATTATAATGATTTGAGAAGGATAGTGTGACACTGAAGTCTGGAGTAATGGCTCTTGAAAAATCAGCTTTGCCAGCACAGGAATAAATTACATTTTAAAATAGAAAACAGTCATTTTAAATTGTAATAACATTTCACAATATTACTTTTTTATCAAATAAATGCAGCCATGAGCATATGAGACTTCTTTCAAAAACATTTGAACAGAGTAGTGTTTGTGTGTGTGTGTGTGTGTGTGTGTATGTGTGTACACACACTACTGTTCAAATTATTTTGAAAGCTTATATGCTCAGTAAAGCTGCATTTATTTAATCAAATATAGAGTGAAAACAGTAATATGCAAACAGCATGTGCAAATAAACAACACAATCAGTGGGTGCAATTTGTTCCTAAATTCCTCAGTGTTCATGGAGAACTACAGCAAGGTGAGATAAACGCTGATGTCTGAGATTAAAAATTAGGCGTTTGGAAGGGATGGCACAGCTATGCACTTCTTTGCACTTTCATAGGAATCATTATAGAGAAGATTATATGCATAAGGCAGCATGTATGAAATAGAGCTGTTGGAAGGTCAGTGGGGTCAATAATTGCGGCCCAGCACGCGTCTGAGTGGAGCCTGAGGGCAAGTCTTACCGTATCATAACACTACCACAGTCAATACACTCCAAAGTGAGCCCTCATCCTGCAAGCAAGAAACGGGAACAGAAATCAATAATCTCAAAAAGATTATACAATAAAACTATTAAATATATTATTGACCCAATCCAATATCTATTGCACTGCATGTCTATTTGGAGATGTTTCACCATCTGAAAAGTGCATGGAGAAAATTAGACTATTTAAAAGAACATTTAATGGGTATTTTGTTCAACGAACGAGGCATTAAAGATAAAAAGGACTCGCCTCAATTGTTCGGCCCGTGATACCAAAAATGCAACCATTTATACTCCATTCACTCAAGGTCTTACAGCAAGGTTATTTTTGGAAATTTCCTGGGAAAAAAGGAGGAGGAATGTTTCTCTCTTAAACCAATTCATCTTATTTCTAGTGGCTGTCACCAGTGTAAGCTGGGAAAGAAATTGTACAGCCTGGATGGGATATCGGCACAAAGTGTGATGGCGTCTCTATCATGTCAAGGAATTTGATTCCATGTGGTTCAAACCACATCACCTCATAACATAAATCAGGGTCTGTCAATCAACTATCAGCAGAGACACAATGCTTGTGTAACATGCCCAAAAAAGCCCATATCTCACAGGTAATGGAGCACTGAGAGAAAGACCAAAACAAAACATCTGATTGGGCCAGGAAGGAGGGAAGAGAGCTATGATTGACAAAATAGATTATAGGTTCTAGGTACATGCGAGATAATGAAGCTCCCGAGCAGAGGAAAAAATAGAGGAGAAAAGAGTAAATGTGTTGTAAGGCGGAGTGTGAGAAGGGAATGTGAGATAGAGAAGGTGAGAGAGAACGAAAGCCAAAAAACAGTGAGATGAATGATAGAAAAGGAGCAAAAACGTGTCTGTTAGTTAGGAAAGGATGTGAACGCTGTTTTTGAAACGTGTAGAAAAAAAAATTAGAGGGGAAGAGGGCGCAACAGCATGTGAGAAAATAGTTATCTGGTACTTGAAATGAATAGGTACAAAAAAGGACCAGAAATGCTTCTTAAAATCTATTTTTGCCGTTTTTTCTTTTTTAACAAATGGTCAAGAGGTGCTAAACTATTAGCTAACTATTATTAATGTTGATTGACAATGTCTGAATTTCAATTTAAATGTGTTTATTTTTTTATTTAATTAAAAAAATTTATTTAAATTTTTTTAAATTATTCTTTTATTTTTTTGTATCTCTGTTCCCAGTTTAAAATCCTGATTTGTGTCATTTTGCGATTAACAACAAAACAAACAAACAAACCAACACTATTTTTAGCAAAAAAATGACATTAAACAGATCTAAATTTAAGTCAAATTAATTAAACTAATTAAAGATAAGAGTCAAAATCTGCTAAAAATGCATGATCTTTTATTGTACAATTAAAAACATTGTATCAAACTTGTATAATTACCTTAATCTTTTAAACAACTGAGAAGACGCATGTTAAATGTTATAAAAATCACCTGTCAAGTTTATAATATATTACATCAGCATATGAGAATCAAATTAGACAACCACAGGGACTGTCACACTTATTCAACAGTTAATCTATGGCCAAAATTATGAAAAAAAGATCAGTCAAGAATAGAAAATAATATTAGTCATGAATGTCTGAATCAAAATCAGAATGCGTAGTTTGTGCATAAAAAATGTCCGTCAAGACCAACACGTTGATGCTCATTAACCAGGAGAAGTTTTTTTTTTTATTTGGATTGCCTTTTATTCTCCTTAGCATGCAGTGTAAAGTATTTCACTCAGTTCCGATTCAATTTCAGCAAGTGAAGAACAAATTTATGCTCACGTGTGTTATGTATAGGCTAGGTAAGTTATTGTCTCTGACAAGTCAGCAAGTTGAAGCCACTCAGGTCATCACTGTTTTTGCTACTGTTTTCGTGGTGAACGACATGTTTCCTGGAAACGTTGTGCAACGGGGTTTGAGATACGTTTTATCTTGTTTGGTGGGTGTGTCAAAAATGTCAGCCCAATCAGCAGCAACATGTATATAAACCACGTGGTATTAAAGAGACAACTAGCACAATGGGTACAGTTAAGTCGTTTACAAATGTGTCCGCTGCAGCTCGGTATAGACAAACAATTGAAGACATTAGAAGACATGTTTGTTTTTTCATCCTGAAATGCGAGGCAAATGTTGGATCACAATAACTAGGAACCACAGTTCCCTTTCAAGGGAACTCGAGCTGCGTCGAACGCTGCGGGAACGCCTCTGCGTTGTGCGTCATGAAGCACGTATGGAATCAGCCCAATGGAGAGATGAAACGTCATAGGCGGGTGACGTCATCGACCAGGAAACTATAAAGCACCCCAAAAACATAAGCGCAGTAGCTTCTGTGCCTTCAGTCGCACTACATGTGAATCTGTCCCTGTCTGATATTGTTTGTCTTACATACCCTGCACCACACAAACAATTTATCCTATATATATATATATTGAGAGATTATGGCGGACGAACAGCAGTTTAGAAAGTGTGTTCCTCCCTGCTCGCGTTATTTAACGAGCGGGGATACACATGATCTTTGTGTTGTTTGTTTGGGAGTTCAGCATGCCCAGTTTGCTCTCGAGGGAGCAGACTGTGAGCATTGCGAGCGTTTGCCGTTAAGGACGCTCCGCTCCCGCCGATCGCTCTTTGAGGAGAGCGGTTCGGTGCGCGCTCCCCGCGGTTCGGGTCCCGCTTCTGCCGAGGCAGAGCGGTGGCGCTTATCGTGGGGATCGCAGATGGATCTCTCAGCGGGGGTTGAGACGGGCGCTGCCTTATCTCTCCCTTCACCTGTGAGATCCAGTGCCTCATTCCTGGGTTCGGAAGCACGCGCTGCGGTTTCTTCCGCTCAGGATGAGGCACCCGTACTACAGCTATCCAGTTCTGAGGAGCTGGATGTTGTTAGTGTGGAGGGAGAGACTGAGGATTCGCCACCTCACTCTCCCGAAAGTGATGAGCTTATAGAGGTTTTAACACGAGCTGTTGAAAAACTCAGTATTGAATGGCCAGTGATTAGACAGGAGTCTGTGTCAAAATCGAAACTGGATGAAAGATTTTTGCCCTCACGTGTTCAGCCTCCACGCCGGTGTCTGCCGTTCTTTCACGATCTCCACACTGAGGTGTCGAGATCGTGGAAGAAACCGGTTTCATATAGAATATTTAGTCCCCAGACATCAACATATTCAAATATAATGGGGGCTAGATCATATGGTTATGGCGCTTTGCCTCGCGTGGAAGAGACGCTCGCGAGCTATCTCTCCCCCGAGGCGGCGTCATCTTTTAAAACACCGGTATTACCCACCAAGCCCCTCAGAAATACATCTGCTTTGGTGGGTAAAGCGTATTCGGCTGCAGGTCAGGCTGCGTCATGTCTGCATACAATGTCAATCTTGCAGGCATACCAGGCTGACCTGCTGAGGGACGTGAGTGAGAGTGAGGCAGTCAGTACTGACGTAGTTCGAGAACTGCGTCAGGCTGCTGATTTATCCCTGCGCGCCACCAGAGAATCGGCCAAGCTAGTGGGTCGATCTATGGCAGCTCTGGTGGCCGCAGAAAGACATCTCTGGTTAAATCAGACAAATATGAAAGAGAAAGAAAAAGCTTTTCTTTTAGATGCTCCTCTCTCTCCATCGGGGTTATTTGGCGAAGCTGTTAATTCTGTTATAGACAAATTCCAGGAAGAGAAAAAACAAGCTGCAGCTTTCAAAAAATTTCTCCCGTTAAAAATTCACGTCCCTGGGGCTGCTGGGCGGGAGCAGCCCCGGCCGTCTACAAGCTCATCCCATAGGGCGCAGCAGAAGCAGAGTGTCGCGTCTCGTGCTCCCCCTGCTGGACAGTGGGCTCAGGCGCGGCACTCTCAGCCAAAGTCTTCTAGCAATAGACCTGATCTGAGGACACTGATATTGTCTAAGAAGGCTTCAGCTAAGAAGAAGTCCTGACGCCGAGGCGTTCAGGATGCTGAGGGTGGTCCCCACCGAGGCGGAAAGGAGTTCACCTCTCTTTACGGTGCCCATTCTTCCTCGGTGCCCTCAGGGGGCCGTTCTGCCAACCCCGCCTTCATGCCGGGGCGTAGGCGGTCCCAGCGAGCGTTTTCCCGAGGGACGCTCGCTCCCTCTGAGGAGGGTCTCACAGCAGTCAAACCAGTCGTTCCCTGCCGGTGCGCCGTTACAGGGCGCTGTGTTTGCTGCTCAAGTTACACCAGAGGCCAGTCTCGAGAGACTGGTACCCTTAGTAGATTTTCTGGCAGAGTGGAAAAGCCTTCCAAGAATATCTCATTGGGTCCTGCAGACAGTAGAAAAAGGATATGCTATCCAGTTCAGGTGTCGTCCACCAAAATTCAGAGGGGTTCTGCACACAGTGGTGGGCCCCGAGCAGGCTCTGGTAATGGAACAAGAGGTGAAAACGCTCCTCCAAAAGGAGGCTATAGAACGGGTTCCTCCTCCCAGTTTGGAGTCAGGTTATTACAGCCGATATTTCATCGTTCCAAAGAAGGATGGGGGGTTGCGTCCAATTTTAGACCTGCGCCTATTGAATCGCTCGGTAGGGAAGCTAAAATTCAAGATGCTCACTATCAAGCAGATCGTGTCTCAAATCAGATCCGAGGACTGGTTTGTCACGATAGATCTAAAGGACGCATACTTCCACATTTCCATCCTTCCACAACACAGGAAGTTCCTGAGGTTCGCCTTCGGGGGCGAGGCGTACCAGTACAGGGTTCTTCCGTTTGGCCTAGCTTTATCACCCCGCACTTTCACGAAATGCATGGATGCAGCACTAGTGCCTCTGAGGCTTCAGGGCATTCGTATTCTCAATTACATCGACGATTGGTTGATTTTGGCTCAGACGGAGCAGATGGCGGTTCGGCATCGAGATGTCGTCCTCGCTCATATCAGAAAGTTGGGGTTGAGGCTGAACGCAAAGAAAAGTGTACTATCTCCTTCTCAGAAGACCACTTTTCTGGGTGTCGTTTGGGATTCGGTCTCGATGCGGGCGCGGCTCTCTCCGACCCGCATCGCTTCGATTCTCTCAGCTGTGAAACAAGTAAAGCTAGGCCAGCTACTCACTGTGAAGCAGTTTCAGAGACTGTTGGGTCTGATGGCAGCAGCGTCCAACGTTATACCTTGCGGCCTGTTGTACATGAGACCGTTACAGTGGTGGCTCAGGACCAAGGGATTCTCCCCGAGGGGAAATCCGCTCCGCACGTTCAAAGTCACGCGGCGCTGCCTTCGTGCTCTGGTCATGTGGAGAGAAACTTGGTTCCTATCCAAAGGTCCTGTGCTGGGGGCTCTTTGTCGTCGCATAACGCTAACGACGGATGCTTCCCTCACAGGGTGGGGGGCGGTCATGAGTGGCCGCCCAGCCCAAGGTCTGTGGCAGGACCATCATCTATCGTGGCATATAAATTGTCTAGAGATGTTGGCTGTGTTTCAGTCTCTGAAACACTTCTTAGCAGACCTGAGGGGCCATCATGTGTTAGTTCAATCAGACAACACGTCGGTGGTCTCTTATATAAATCATCAGGGGGGCCTGCGGTCTCGCCGGCTTTACAAGTTGGCCCGTCAGGTCCTCCTGTGGTCCCAGGGGAAGCTACTATCACTGAGAGCAATGTATCTTCCCGGGTATTTAAATGTGGTAGCGGACTCCCTGTCGAGGCAGGGGCCGAGGCCAGGGGAATGGAGACTCCACCCCGAGGTGGTGGAGCTCCTTTGGTTGAGTTTCGGTCGCGCCGAGGTGGACCTATTCGCTTCCAGGGAGACCACGCATTGTCATCTGTGGTTCTCCATCAGTCATCCAGCCCCCCTGGGGTTGGATGCTATGGTGCAGCCGTGGCCGAGGTCACGCCTGTACGCCTTTCCCCCGATTGCTCTGCTACCAGGAGTTCTGGAGAGGGTTCGCCGGGACGGGGTCAGCCTACTATTAGTAGCCCCGTTTTGGCCGGCCCGAGTATGGTTTGCGGACCTGATTTCTCTCCTGGACGGCTCTCCCTTGGAGCTCCCGGTCAGGAGGGATCTACTCTCTCAGGCGGGCGGCACGATATGTCACCCCCGCCCAGAATTGTGGAATCTGTGGGCTTGGCCTCTGAGGGGGCCCAGCTCATAGAGTCTGGTCTCTCAACCGAGGTTGTTGAGACCATTCTTCACTCCAGAGCTCCATCCACGAGGAAGCTTTATGCCTTGAAGTGGAAACTTTTCACTTCTTGGTGTGGAGAACACCTGCAGGACCCAGTTAACTGCCCAGTGGGTGCAGTGCTGGAGTTCCTGCAGGAGCGCTTCTCCACAGGGTTATCCCCCTCCACACTAAAGGTGTATGTGGCGGCACTAGCTGCTTACCACGTCCCTTTCAGTGGAGTTTCTCTTGGGAGACACCCGCTTGTAACTCGTTTCCTCCGTGGCACTTTGAGGCTGAGGCCAGCAGTTCGTACGAGGGTGCCGACCTGGGATCTGGCCATTGTATTGGAAGGTCTTTCCCTAGCTCCTTTTGAACCTATCGAAGAAGTTCCTGAGAAGTTTCTCACTTTTAAAACTATCTTTTTACTTGCTATCTCCTCATTAAAAAGAATCGGAGATTTGCAGGCTCTGTCGGTGTCACCCTCGTGCCTGGAATTTTCGCCTGGCATGGTTAAGGCTTTTCTGCATCCTAGACCAGGTTACGTTCCCAAGGTCCCTACTAATGTTGTTAGACCTACGGTTCTGCAGGCTTTCTGTCCTCCTCCATTTATGTCATCAGACCAGGAGAAACTTAATTTACTCTGCCCTGTTAGGGCGTTAGACGCTTATGTCCACAGAGCTGCCCTGTGGAGGAAATCAGAACAACTATTTGTATGTTTCGGGCCATCCAGGAAAGGGTGCCCTGCGTCTAAACAGAGAATGAGCAAGTGGGTGGTCGAGGCTATCTCACTTGCTTATGAGTCGGCTGGTCAGCCTTCACCTTTGGCTGTTCGAGCCCACTCTACTAGGAGTATGGCTGCTTCCAAAGCTCTATTGTCGGGGGTTTCCCTGAGTGACGTTTGTGATGCGGCTGGATGGTCTTCACCGCATACTTTTATTAAGTTCTATGACCTAGACTTAAGTTCTACCCCTGGGGCACAAGTGCTCTCGTCCTCTGTGCGCTAGTTCTCACATGGCGGTCATTTGGTCCTATGGCGACGTGGGTATTCGCGTTCCCGCAGCGTTCGACGCAGCTCGAGTTCCCTTGAAAGGGAACGTCTCGGTTACGTATGTAACCCTAGTTCCCTGATAGGGAACGAGACGCTGCGTCGTTCCGCCATACTCCCGGCACTCCCGTTAGCGCTTCCTTCAGGCCTATCAGAAGCTACTGCGCTTATGTTTTTGGGGTGCTTTATAGTTTCCTGGTCGATGACGTCACCCGCCTATGACGTTTCATCTCTCCATTGGGCTGATTCCATACGTGCTTCATGACGCACAACGCAGAGGCGTTCCCGCAGCGTTCGACGCAGCGTCTCGTTCCCTATCAGGGAACTAGGGTTACATACGTAACCGAGACGTTTCCACAAATTGATTAGAATGTTCTGTTTTATTCTGGACGGCAAGGGCAGTGACTGTAACATCGAGCGTATTTTGCAGTATTAAACACGTATTTATACTCATTTCATCAGGCTCCGAAAAGTCTTCAAAAATAACACAAAGAATGGCCTTCTCAGCTGCCATAGTTGCAACTCTTGCGTCATCAGAACAGGGTGTTCAGGGCACCCCCATTTCCGTTTAAAAAAAACCCAGAATGAACTATTGTATATAATATAATATATGAAAACAAGTCTTTAATAATTTATGCTTGCTTCATTGACATTGGAAAATGAGTTTTAAAAAAAGGACATTTTTCTTTTGCAGTGTGGGTAACGGTTGGAAAACATGCAGTAACACATTTGAGCACAAAACTGTGCTGTATTTTATAGAAAATGTCCTTTGAATGCGAAAATGCTAAATAAAGCCTTGAAGATTGTGGGACAGAGTGATAGAAACATAGAAAAACTAATGCGATAACACATTAGTCTTGACCGGCCATAAAAATACTGCGAGCGGGGGGGAGGATGACACAGCCTGAGTGAAAATCAAGAGCAACAAAAATGTGCTGGCAGTTATGAATGTGTGATCAATACAGGACAGAAAGTGAAAGAGATCGAAAAAGAATGGAGAGAGTGCTAAAGCAAAAAAAAGCCCATGCGCATCATGGAGAGGGGGAATGAAAAATGATAGCAGTTACCGACGTCTGGTGAAAGATCGGTCATTACACAAGCTGAGAGACAAACAGCTTCTTTTACGAAGAAATAAAGACACTCATCCATTTAAATCATCAAGGGCTCTTGGGGTGGCCACGCTCATTCACGGCACAGGTAAGGAGGACGCCGGGTGGTCTTCCGTGCCATCCTTCAACGCAATTCATCATGTTAGGGGTGCGTCCTCTCTTCTCCCGGGGCACGCTGGGTAATTTCGTTGACCAGAATGTGGCGCTGTCGACGGAGCCCTTTGTTATTTACTGCACACTTAGTTCCTTTCCTCACCCTGACACTCACACAATTTATGAGGACAATTGCAAGGCCCGCCGCGCTCCAACGGAGCCCTCTCTGATGGATAGAAAGCCAGAGATGGGGGAAAGATGTAAGAAATGGGAAAGAGAGAAGCATGCGGGGCGGAGCAGGAAAGAGACAGTCTCGAGCGAAACTTGATGAAAAGAGTTTATGTTTCTTTGCCTCGCTGGATTTCAATCTTTCAAGAGCGGAGAACATGAGTTTATGATCAGGGTCACAGCGACAAAAGGGGATACATGGTGTTCTCCTTTCCACTGCAAGTGGAATAGAAACATGAGAACTCAGAAGATTTTGACAGCTTGTGTGAGAGAGAATGACAGAGTAACGGCTGAATGTGTGTGTATGCACATGCGTTGGAGGTTAGTGCATGTGCCTCAGGATAAAAGAGACCCGAGTAAAGTGGTTTTGTGGAACGCCTGGTCTTAAACTCAGCTGAAGTGAAGCTTCCTCTCATCTATCTTGTAAAATGCCAGTAAGCCACCAAATGTCAGCCGAATGTCACTTCCTTCTCCGTCTGTACTTCACATTTGAGAGAGAGCGACTCTGTGGTCCGACACTAGGGATGTGCCCAAAGTCCTTATTCAAAAAGGCAGCTGACTATGACTTCAATACGAATAACAAATAAAAAATAAATGCAATGATGCATTTTATAGAAAAATATTTTAATGAATATATTTAAAGCATTTATTATATATTATCATTTAAATGTTATGTACACTAGTACACTATACTCTTGTGCTCATCAAGGCTGCATTTACTTAACTTCCGTTAAGGGAACATAGTGAGCATTAATGCACCCTGGTTTAGACAGTGCATTGTGAGACTTTTTAGGGAGCGAACAGTTCAGTGCACTGGTAGGATTTTGCAATTGCAAGTGCCCTGATTAGGGAAATAGGGAGCTGATTGAGACGGGCCATTAGTGAATTTGTAGTATTCTAAATGAGCGGGAGTATGCACGAGTTTAGTCACAAACAAACATGCCCAAACCATCTCAGTCACTCTCATCAAACATATGCCACTCTCTGCGAAAAGCTTTGTGATATTATTTCTCATCTAGTGGAAGTCAGGTAATGTTTACCTGATTTCTGTAAACGAATACTGATCTGAGCAGCATTGTATCGGATTTGAGCTTGCCTAGAGTCAGGACTATCGTTGCTGTTGAAATTTACAGAAGCCTAACTGATGTATACAGTTGTAGACATTCAAATCTGTCACCGTTGACATTTATACTCGCACAACCAATGAAGTTTGCGAACTGTTTTTTGTACATGCATGCAGAACCAATGAGCTTTGTGTGGTTTCTTCTTCATCCACTACGGTGCTTGGTGGGCAGTTCATCCATTGCACGTAAATCCTCTTCTTGGCAGGCTTGAAGTTGAAAATGTTATAATGTATAACATAAATGATTTGGAAATTTACAGCCAATGTTTCCAATTTATACACGTTGTATGGGGAGAGCAGTCAGTAAGGTGAGTCTTTGTGGGCGAACCACGGCCAAAGAGCTATTTCAATGATATTGCTTTTTAAGTCGTTTTCAAAACATTTTTCCCCCAAAAAAAATTGTATGAAAGTTTTTGGTGAATCATGATTTATTTGTGAAAATGTCCGTACGCAGATTTCAAGCACAACTTTGCGTGTACGCATGCTAAGTGAATGAGACCAACTGTTTGCAAAGTGCTTTTGGTTTTGACAGAAAAAAACAGCAACAATCAAATAAATCAAAGAAAGGCCCTACAGTGAACAAACATGTTTTGAGATACTTCATAAAAGTGCATAGTGAGTCAATTGCTCATAGGTTGTCAGGAAGAGAGTTCCATAGCTTGGGACCGAAATGACTAAAGGTTGACTCACCAATAGCTGTGTTTAAGTTCAGCAAGATCGCTCTGAACATCCAATAGTAACTTGGAGTATATTGATTCAACAAATTAGAAAAGTATATTGGGGCAGTACCATGAACACATTAAAAAAACTATTAAGAGTGTCTTGAATTTAATTCTGAATGATACAGGTAGCCAGTGATGGGATATGAGTGTTGTAATGAGATTTCTCATTTTACGCAGATGCATTCCGAACTCTTTGAAAGTGTTTAATAGAGCTTTTAATAGAGCTCTTGCAATGGTAACCCATTGCAATATGTAAAGTCTAGATGTACCAAATGCATGAAGAAGTTTCTCATTGTCAGAATGGGAGAGAACATCACATACTTAGGAGATGTTTCTAAGGTGATTGTAACCACTCACTCTTCGGAAATCATTCTAATATGCTGATTTGCTGCTCCAGAGGCATTTCTTATTATTATTATTATCATCACTGTTTTATTTTTGTATTTCCACAAATGTTTTTGTGGAAACAGTTATTTCTTCCAGTATTCTTTGATTAATATAAAGCTTGAACAAACAGCATTTATTTGAAATAAAAATCTTTACTGTCACTTTTGATCTTGCTGTTTAAAAGTATTCATTAAACAATTATACTGAATGATAGTGCACCTTAGCTTTGAATAAAAAAGAAAATAGCATATATGCCATGTACAATTCTTAAAATTCTATGTAAATGCAACTGAGTTGGGCTTTCCATTTAGTTTAAGGCCATCCCATAACCGATTCAATCTGAATACAGATTCAAAAACAAATACTTATGTCAACGCAACCGATCGATAAAAATACAAATAACTGCTGCACACCCCATCTGACATTTCCATTCCACCACTGATTCTTTATGTTTCTCTAAGAAGAACCTTCCACACACTGGCTCCCTAAACACTTACAGCCATCAGATCATAACAATCCATTAAAGTAATCACTCTGGATAAGTCAATTTTCATAAAGGGTGTTAGATTAAACTTTAATGAGATTAGTCCAATTTATGTACCATTTTATTCTAGGTTATAAATCGATAATCCGCTGATTATATTATTCACTCAAGCAAAGCGCTTAAAGACCCAGTGCCTCCGATTTGGGCTTTATTTGATCAGTGTACACATCCTGTTCCATAGCTAGGGGTTCTATTGGGACCGTTCACAAACAAACACATATATTTTTAGTCTCTTCGACACTGCCTGGTGTAAAAGACATCAAACAGGGTGGAGAAAAGAAACTACCTAGAGAGATGAGGAGCGAAGAGGAGAGGGAACAAAATCAAGGCTTTAAAAAATAATGCGGATGGGGAATAGAGACCTTTGTTTTATTTCAGCCCATTCTCATCCCTAGGCGTCATGAAACTGACGCCTTGGGAATCATTTTGACCATGCTTCAATATTCGACGCTTTAGGCACCCTTTAGCGTCAGTTACATGACGCAATCCTAGGGCGTCATCTTACTGACGCTTTACCTTAAGCGTCAGTTGGATGACGCTATCTAATCCTAACCCTACCCCAGACTTAAACCTACCCGCGTCATCTAACTGACGCTTAAGGTAAAGCGTCAGTAAGAGGACGCCCTAGGATTGCGTCATGTAACTGACGCTAAAGGGTGCCTAAAGCGTCGAATATTGAAGCATGGTCAAAAGTGTCATTTTAGTGACGCCTTGGGATGAGAATGCGTTGTTTATTTGTTCCTTCTTTATATTCAAAGTTATTTTCATTGGGCCTTTCAGTCTTATTGAATTGGATTCTAACAATATAAATACAAAGGTGCATCTCCAACTGTCACAGCTCAAATCTCACTGCTTCTTGCCAGACCTCTATCACACCAGAGGAGCTATCGGGTGATTGAACAGAAGAAAGGCGAGATATGCCCCTAATAGAGCATTGTCCAGTGGTGGGTAGCTCTGGTGGGGCTCCCGGCAGAAGGGCTTGTGAAGCAAGCAAGGTTAATTTGAAATGTGTCGTGGGCAACGGTGCACAAAAAAAGCTTTTCCTAACTCCAGCTGGCCACTCTAGTCCCTCCCCCACCCCTCACAATCGCTCTAAGGTAACAAAACTCCACAGGGACACTGTGAGAGGACCATCAAAGTCTGTCAGTTTCTATGCTGCTTTATTGATGTGTGCCAGGGAACACATACTTCTACTCAACTTTGCTACTTCTGCAAACCTTTAAATGGATAGTTGACCCAAAAAAGAAAATTCTGGGTAACACTTTATTTTGATGGTCCCTTTTGAACATTCTGATGACTATAAGTCACTTTGCAACTACATGTCAACTAACTCTCATCAGAGTATTAGTAGACTGTCTGCTTAATATCTGCTAACTCTTTATTGTGATGGTTCTCCAACAGACATTCTACTGACTAGAAGCAACTACATGTCAACTTATTCTAACCCTCACCCTACCAGTTTACTAAAACTTTATGAACACTCTAATGAGAGTTAGTTGACATGGAGGTGCAAAGTTACTTATAGTCAACAAAATGTGTCAAAGGGACCATCAAAATAAAGGAAACCAAATTCTGTCTTCAATTGCTTACTCTCAAAGATGAAGGAAAGTTTTATGAACAACATGAAACACAAATGAAGACATTTTTAATGAAATCTGAGAGATTTATGTTGGGTCTATTCACCCAAAACTCTGACAGTTCAAATATAGAAATAAAAAAATCTATTTGAGTAGAGTGGTTTAATCCAAGTCTTCTGAATAGACACAATTCGCTTTATATTATAAATAGAATTAATTTAAGCTTTTATTCACATATACACAACATTGACCAGCGAATGTACATAGACTCGTCTAGAGCAGGGGTTCCCAAACTTTTCCATTCCAGGACCCACGTAGACAAGAATAATCTATCTCAAGACCCACCAAAATAATTGTAAAGAATGAATGTGAGGTGGGAGGCGTTAGTTCTCTTTAGAGCAGTTTTTTTCCTTGTCATCTGACATATACGTTTAATTGCAATACAAACTTATGGTACATTTTCAAAAAGTTTGAGAATTAAAATAGTACCCTAGTGGCTGTTGAAATAATGTGAAGAATACTGAGTAGTTTTTGTCTGCTGACTCAACTGATTTACCCAAACATGGCAAAACAAATTTAAAGAAATGAAAAAGATTAAGTAAGTTTAATATTAACCAAAGGTTTGATATGACAAAAAATCTGAATATAAAAAAAAAAAAAAAAACTAATAATTTTATTTGACAGTATGCCCAGGACCTAGAATTCCAATACTAATATTTATGCTGCGAGTGTTGTTAAACTCATTGCGTTGATCAGCGCAGAAAACATTTTCGTGCTTGTGTATACATTTTAAATAGCCTACTTTTTACATATATATTTTCCTTGCGTTGGTAGGTATCAAAATGCATGCGAGGGAACACAAAACAACGCACTCTTACGACGACCATATCTCTGGAAGACAACAGCACTGTGTTGAACAGAGGACAGAGATTAATGCGTTTCCCAAAAGCATCGTATGCCAAAGTAGATCATAGAACCATAGGCACCAATGGTCTCAACTTAGCTCGCGATGCTTCTGGGAAACGCAGCCCAGACCTGAATCAGCCTTTCGTGACATTTGAATTCTCCGGTGTAATGCGATCAATGCACTCAAATTTGGTAAATGGAAGCTCAAGCATGCTTGCTTGACATGCGAGAACCAATGAGGTTCATTCTCACGTCATGCCAGCACGTTTGAGCCTCTGCAAGAATCAATGAGGTTTGTTCTCGCCCATCAAGCAAGTACGGTTGAGCTTCGGTTTACCATATGTACAGTAGTGGCAAAAAGTGATGCCTGGCCTAGGAAAAATTACATCTTCACCCTTTATCTAAATATTAGTAAAACTGTGTTAAAGATGCACCCTTATCGAACTTCTATCCAATAAATATTTTCATGTTATGGCAGTAACTAGGCAATTTTATTAACCTATATTACTTTGTTTAAAAAAAAAATTAAAACACAAAAATAAATTGTTGAATTTAGACAACATAATAATGTATAGTTTGACATAAAATGTTAATTCTGAAATTGGCTACACAAAACAGTTGAAGTTACCATTTGAAAGTGCTGTAGGATTTTTTGCCTTATTTTCTATGTTCTGCATTATTTTCTGTGGCAATCACCATAATTCAACAAATGCTGTCGACTAAACATAGACCCATTTGTTTCCCACCACATAAACACATTCATATCCGATGATTCTAATTGAAACACCCACAATGCGGTGCTAGGAACATATGGTGTGATCAGATACGGACATGCATTTGTATCATTGCATAATAAAGGATAATGTCCCCAATGAACTTCCCATCCAGCTAAGCAGAGCACATATGGCCAACGAATGGCTCCTGTCCTCTGCTTCCAATGTCGGTTAATGTATTCATTGTCAGTCAGCTGGTGTGGTCATCATATTTTCTGCCTTCACACAGAAACACCCACACCTGACTTCCTCTGTGTCAGATTGTTGCACACTACGGTTTGAGTGCTCCGTGTGGCACTATGCTGGCCACGGGACCAGCGTGGGAGTGACTGGGAAGGGCGATGCAGAACAAGCGGGATGTGCCCATTCATCAGCAAGCATGTCGGGAGCTAATAACACACACAAATGTGTGATTCAAACATTCATCACTGCTCTGTAGGAGGTGCAGTCTGGCTTTTGTTTGAACATGTGGGTGTGTTATAATTATTTTTAAGAGTGAAAACATGTCTTGCCCAAGCAAAAAAAAAATATTTTTGTGGTTTTCACACTACTGACATCAGCAGGTGTGAATATTGGCTCTCACAATGGTCTTCCTCCATCTGAAGGTGGCATGGAGTCGGGTCAGACATCTCAGACTCAAACAAACAAACATTAATAGATTTGTCCTGGTAAAGACTGAGACACATTGATGGAAATAGTGCAGGGAACGACAGACTGCCCAGATAAGGACAGCTGGCTCGGGGAAAAAATGCAATTCAAATGGCATTCTTTGTTCATTTTTAATTGAATCTATTTTGCTGTTAAATCTTTTGAGAGGACAATTACTCAGCAATGTTGCCAAGGGTTTCAAAGCTTGAGCAATAATAGAACACAACATAATATCAAGGACGGCAGGAGGAAATATTCCTTCAGGACTCAGCTGAAATGTTGCAGGTGTAAATGCGACTATTTCCATGTTAATCATCTTTAAATGAGAAACTAAAATAGGAGAGTTATCCACAATCGCGAGAAGGGGTTTTATAGCTGATTTTTACTGCTTTACAAATGAACGTGGGCTGAAAGCGATTATTTACATCGGTTTAATTAAAATTCATTTAAATGGGAGGATTTGCAACCTCTGCCCAGTTTCTTTCATTGTTTTCATTTACATTTTCTTTTTGCATTAGGCAAAAAAGTCCAAAGTGACTTTCTTTGCATTTACTTTGCATTTACTTTGACCTTGAAGTTGTTGTTAGCACCATGCTCCACTGCTTGAGCAACAGAAATTGTGGATCTTGGTTGCAGGATTATGATTATTGACCAAGTCTACAGTGCAAATGGTCTAATTTCTAATGCCAGCTTACCATTTCTATACTTTCTGACACACTACAGTATAAGGGGGTCAAGAAGTTTTTTTTTTAAGAAATTAATTATTTTATTTAGAAAGAATGCATTAAATTGGGACAGCCAAAATATTTATAAATGCAACATAATATTATTATTAAACATAATAATAAGGAATGTTTCTTGAGCACCCCCGAAAAAAAAATGTTTTACTGACCCCCAAATTTTTTTACAGTAATGTATAAATTTTTTTTTAAAAGAGCTGCTTGCCTCAGATTTCTCAATTTTTTTTCAACTTTCTCTAAACTTATGGCTCCTTAACTTAGCAAAAAGTGCACAGATGTCTGCTATCATGATGAATGATGAATATTTGGCCATCCCTACTTTTTTCACTTTTTTTTTTGCATACTGTGTAAGACTGAAATATGCATATTGGGACACAGAAAGAGAAATGGAAAGAATGGAATCCAAATTGCTTGTTGAGACTTTTACTGAATGCATGTACTACAAATCCTTATCACCCAACATTTATGAACACACCTTTGCCCAGCACAAACACCTTTGTCTCTCAATACAGGTCGAGCGACAGGACATGCTGAGCAGGCAGAAGGTTCCATCCCTCCCTACTTCCAAACACTTCTCCTTTCTCTTTTCTGTAACTGCAAATGAGACAGAGACCAAGAGGTCTGCTCTACAAGCAGCAGCTTAAAGGATTACCATTAATTAGATGTCAGGGACAGAAAAGGGCTTTGCCTGTCTTGGCCATGATACAATATCTCCTAATCTTGCTGTGCTCCTGGATAAAAAGAAATCAGTCCATTGACAGAGAAAAGAGCAAATGAAAAAAGAAAATACGAAAGGGGAGGGGAAGAGGAGAGATAGTCTTGGGGAGGTAGAAGGATAGAGAAAAGAGAGCGAGTGCTGAGATATAGATGGAGAGAGGGATGAAAAAAGTCTAGGAAAATAATAGTGCAGGAGATCTTTAGGACTTTCTGTGTCTTGCGCTCAAAAGGACAAATGAACCATCTCTATGGAAACAGAGAAGAAGAGAGCAAAGAATATTGATGGGGATGAAAGGATGTGGACAACAGACAGGAAGTGACAGAGTTAATAAAAAGGGGATATGGGGAGAAAGAGCGAGGGCATGTCAAGGAAAAGAACAAGGAATGGGAAATGATAGCACCGTGAATGAGATGTAACTCACATGAGCCAAAGCACACAGGCAGGTGGACGAACAAGAGGTCAAAATCACACACCTGCACACTGAGGCTGCGTCCAAAACCACAGGCACTGCTCGGTTGAGCATGAAGACACCTTGTCTATCCAAAGAATCAGAACTAGAGATATCACAACTAAATTATTTAATATTATTCAAATAATATTTTTCAGATATATTTCTATAATATCAAGACATATCATTCAACAGAAGTGACACAAATATTGAATCTGGATATGCATTGTCTTCAAGTTCCTACTATATAAATATATATATTTATTTGTATTTTAATTTTTAACTGAAACAAACCATTGCAGCACATAAAGCTTAAAAATTACTACAGCAACTTTTGTATACAAATTTTTTTTATAATCAGTCATTTATCGGCTATTGTCCATAACATGAAAAATCATCTTATCAGTACTGGCTAATCATATGGTGAAATAAGCAGGGATTGCATTAGTGAAACTTCAGCAAAAGTTTGCAAGCATAGGAGGTCCATTTTCCATCGTCAATATGCATAAATCACTGGTTACTCAGAGGTCACTTCCAAAGCAGCTTTATATTGGTAAATGCAGTGAATTTCAATGTTAAAAGTTCACAAACTTGAATCCGATGTGCAAATCATGTAGGGAAATTTTTTGCCTCACATGTAACACACGAAATTCCAGATTGCGTAGATTGAATCCTATTGAAATGACAGCATTTTGCCCATGAAATTTTGCCATACAAAAGGTAAACATGACCTTACTTTTATGATCTAGACCCAATTTAGAAATAACCATATTACAATATCTAAGGACTACAATGATAAATTCACAGTAGAAATTAAATTACAAAAGTACTAAAGTTGACAAATGGTTTCATCAGACCACTGCCAATCACGCAAAGGATATGGGATATCATAGACAGCGAAGGATACATCTATGTTAAAAAATAACCAGATTAAGACATATCTGGTAAGCCTCGTTGCCTTCCTACTGTATCTCCGTATGCAAAAAAGAACAACAACAAAAACCTAGAGACAAACCAACCCAGTGCATAAAGCTTTCCCTCAAACCTGCAGGCCATATTACCTCATGACAGAATGCAGATTGCAGACAACCAGGTTCACCAAACAGCCACAAAAACATCAGATATGTCTGCTGATGGGCATTTTACAGCTTAGTTTTTGATAAGATTTATGCCTTTAATGGGTAATAGGTGCCCTGACCTGGCCTACAGCCATATTTCACCAGACCTGCATGGAGATGAGGGGACATGTTGTCCTTATCTAAGACAGACGCCGTATTCCCCCTGAGGCATGTAAACACCCTTATTCCCAGTGTATATTTTGGACAAGGAAGGACAGTAAAACCATTTTGCAAGTAAATAAGAGCTTTTGTGTACAAAAACATTTATCTGACACATATGACTAAGATTTTTTGTCGTTTTATCTCAAAAATGTTCGAAAACTAACCCCTCCAGCAGATGCGGTTTAGAAGAAATGCGGTGTGTACAAGACCGTACACTGGAACAGGACACACCAGCGCTCCAGAGCTGATACATAATGCAAGTAAGATCTGAACATGAAAGCTGTTTTGCAGTGCTGAACAGTCCACATATCACACATGACAAAGTTTTAGCATTTAAGCATCAAACTCAACATTATAGTTGGAGAAAGGGACAATGCGTATACATTGAACAGAGAGCAAGGTTTGAGAAATGGACTAACTGTGTGTGTTCTTGAGGGACTGCATCTGTGGCGGTAAGGGGTTCAGAGGGGCTTCCCACAGAGCCCCCCATCTCGCCCGAGACGCTAATTACTTAAGGGACCTTGAGATTTCATGGGATTTAAAGCAAAGGGGGGAAAAGATTTTCCAATTTACTCCGATACTTGATGTTTGCTTCCATCAGAGTTGCGATTCGACGTCTAAAAGCAAACACGCTGGGTGCACACTGGTTTATCCTGATAAAGTAAAATGCTATTAAAACACTGTCTGCCTGCAGGGTTTATCCATCAGGACTGCATATAAGGTAATAATATCCAGGACAAACAAATTGTCCCTCCCGAAAGACACAAAGACACATATATAGGACGCAAATTCCCATCATACTTGCATCCAACATTTGCCTGAGAGAAGAATTTTCACATTTCCAAAGACATCTTAAAGGAAGAAAGAAAAAAAACCTGTGAGCATTTAAAGACAGGACGAGAGGCTTTATTTGTTGATGAAGTCATAATTCAGGCGTTTTAATAGAGCAGGACATGGACATTTACTGAGAGCAGTGAAAGGACAATGATCTGTTTGTAGATGAGGACTTGTCCTACACCGCCTTTGTCCTCTAGTTTTCCTTTTCTAATATCCAAACAAATTCCGTGGAATTGAAAGAGATTCAGAGGCCTTTTTTGAGTGAGCTACATGCGCCCCATAATATTAGCATGCGATTATGCATGTTGCTAGCATCAGTTATGGTTCCTGTTTCTCTGGGGGCCAACCATAATACTGTATCTCACACTGAGATAAAGGGTGTTATTCACTTCTGACAGCTGTTTGCTAAATGCGATGCTGCTCTTGCGTAAATGAGAGTAAATAAGAAACACTTCGCATAAGATATGCAACCTTTCATGTCATATGGTAAAAGACTCCCATAATCTTCAGCACCACATTGATTAATGTGCTTTATATCAATGAAACGCACAAACAAAAGTGTCACCTATACTAAATGATGATGCCCTGGCATGACAAATGTTAATTACTTTTTAGAGAGTTGAAAACAGATAAGGCGCAATGCTAGGTAAATGAGCGAGGTTGAAACAAAGCCATAGCAAGCTCGTATATTTCACAGCGTAATACAACAGAGTCACACTTTATCAACAAAGAGTCTGCACCATAGCGCAGATGTGTCGTAACAGAGTACGTTATAAGCTGGGTTGTGTTGCGTGTGTTTACATGTTTATTTGCACGGGTTTCCCAGGCCACGCGTGTGTTCCCAGCAGGACCCGTTTGAGAACACAAAGTGGAGCTGTCATGCCTTTTATTGATGCAAGTATATGTGAAAGTTATGCAAATGAAGGCAGAGATTTGCATATCGCTAAGTATAAGGATAAGTATTTTTGCTTTAACTTTATGCAAATGCCTTAAGAATTGAAGACCATATGGAGCTCATATATCTACATTAATGGGTTATGCAGTCTTCCTCTTTGAAAATAGATTAGGCAGAATAAGACTTGGATTTCTCCACACTTCAGAATTAGTAATGATATTGTTAGAAGCTTTGGTTATCCTCTGCCGCTCAACTTGAAAGACCCCTTAAGCACCTGCCCACCCACATGCACAGCACAGTGACCAATAAAACCAGGACTAGCAGAACAGTAAACCACTGCTCATCTCCATTCTTCCCCCGTCAATCCGCTCTCAACATTACTGCCGGTTTTGTCATTTTAACAAGGAAGATGCTTTCATTTCGCTGAAGTGAGAGACCCTAATAAATGTGTAGCGCTTTATGTCGATTAAGCTGGTTATTGAGATCAGTAATCTGATCAAAAATGCACCATAAAAAATTGTTAATTCACCTGAAACGCTGCATCCCAAGTCTTCATAGGCCTTAGCAATAACTTTGAGAACCAAAGTAAAACAGTTCAATCAGTGAATGACTTGTTGGGCGTCACCATTTTTGGTGGGGGTTGTGTTGTCAAATTTTAATAAAAAGATTATGAATGAAAATGGGATTAAAAAAAAAAGCTACAGGTTTGATGTGCATGGTTGATGTTATGATTATCAATGTGATAATAATTTTATAATAATAATTAGTCATTTTATTATGGTTATTATTATTACTAAATATAAATATTAGACAAAAAAATATCACTATTATAAAATAAAAATATTTCACAAAAATAATATAGTAATAAGAATTACATTTTACGTAACTACTGGAAAATTACAGTACTTATAATAATAGCTGTCCTCTTATTTTTCAAACTTTGAGGTTTTATTTTGGGGATAAAATGTTATTTGCAAGGTTAATGTAATTTTATAAGCAAGATCAACAAGGTTATTGAAAAGAATTGGTTCACAAGAACAGTTTTTTCACTGATCCAGTTCATGAGTTCAATTTACTGAGCATGACATTTCAACTGCTCTAGTTCACCCAAAAATGAAAATTCTGTCATAATTTACTCACCCTTAAACCTGTATGAGTTTCTCTCTTCTGTTGAAAGAATATCTTTTGAAGAATGTCGGTAACCAAACAGTAGTTGCGTTTACATGGATAATCTGATTGTAATCGGACTACTAGCACTAAAAAAAGTCACATGTGTAACCACGTCAATCGGAAAGAATTGGCCAAATTCTATTAAAATTTAATTTGGATTGAAAGGGGTAGTTTATGCCTTTTCTAATCCGTTCGAGACGACATGTACTAAACACTTGATCGGATTGAAAACCGTAACTGGAAAGTAGGCTACTACGCATGTGCATAATGTAGAAACGGCCTAATGATGTATATGATGTATATGGAACGAACTGTTGTTATTGTCGAATAGTGTCAAATTAATGTTGTGTCATTCTAAAATTTTCCTGGAGCAGGACAACGTCCCACCAGTCTTTGTTTTGGACTCTCATCGACAGACACCTTGTTTTGGGCAAAAATTTTTTTTTACTGCTTGATTAATATAAGCAGCACAGAATAACGGATCATGTGCTCGTTGTCTCCTTAGATCCGAAATAGATAAATAAAGTAAGGAAAATATACGTATATCCATGCAGTGTTCGCATGTAAAAAAAATCTATTCGAATTTGAAGCTTGTAACATATAAACACACACATCAACCCGTGCACAACACATTATTTAGCGTTCATGTAAACACTACGTTCGGATTCATCAATCGAAATGAATTCATTCCGACTGAAAAAAGGTGTCCATGTAATTGTAGCTAGTTTATGGTCCACATTGACTTACATAGTATTTTTTTAATAGGCTACTATGGAAGTCAATGGGACCAGAAACTGTTTGGTTACCAACATTTAATCTTCTTTTGTGTTCAACAGTAGAAAGTATAAACAATATAAACCTCATACAGGTTTAGAAAAGCTTGAGGGTGAGTGAATTATAATTTTTTGGTGAACTATACCTTTAACAGCTCATTGAAGGAAAAGGTTATCAGGGAATAATGACAAAGTTATCATATGGCTACAGAAGATATGGAAAATAGAGACCTTTTGTGTTCCACAGAAGGATGAAACTCGTGAGAGTGAGTAAATGATGACTGAATTTTCAGGTTTAGCTGAAATATTGCTTTAAGTGCAGAAAGAAAATGGAGGGTAGAGAGAGCAGAGGAAAGAGAGGGGAATAAATGTAAAAATACTGACAAATTTAGAAGTATGAATCTTTGGGTAAGAGAGTTTGTATACATGTTGTCTGTAGGGGGTAGCATTATTAAATGACAGAGGTCTACGTTTAGGGATAAAGGCATAAATGCCATAGATATCTCCTTTAATTGACCACTCGGTGGGCGAAATGTCAGCCTCGGCAGCTCTGTCGGGTCGTAGATGGGGCTTAAGTGTGTGTCCTGTGTGCGTACAGTGTGAGTGTGGGTGTGTGACAGACATTCAATTCTGGTGAGAGAGCTATAGTGTAATCAAAGAGCAGGATAAAGGCTTTCTGCAAAAACATGGAACAGAGTCTGGGGAACAGGGACAGGTACAAACAGGCTGAGTGTGTTAGCGTGTGTGTGCGTGTGTATAAGAGTTGGGGGGATTTTTTGGGGGGAACAGTCATTTTTTGTGGTATTTTGGGTCAAACTGTGCCTATGTCACACACTTCTTCTGACATGCACATCAAACTAACTCCTCTCTCAGCTACTTTCAAGGACCTAAGAGGTTTATCCTGTCTGTTTGAGATGGCCATGCCCTCTGCACATGACCTTATGTCTTCTATAATGTGTCATGTGGATTTTCCTTCAAATACTACTATCCCTTTGCTTGGGTTAAGTACCCTTTGCTGGAAGATTCATATTGATGTATTGAGTCGTTAAGCTCCACCATCATTGTGAGGCTCAAGGGCTACAAGACCATAGAATGAGATTGATTTGAATCCCTGTGATTTCCTTGAATGTTAACTTAAGTTGTGCCACTGGCACAGATACTGTGACGCATAAGACGATGAACTATTGATTAAAAAGCAAGTTCTCAGCTAAACAAGCTATTTGTGCATGAAATAAAATAAAATAAGTATATAAATAAATAAACAAACAAACAAATTCATTAAAATGTTTTATATATGAACATTTTAATGATTAATATTAATTTTCAGTAGTAGTAATAGTACTAATAATAACAATAATAATACATTAAAAAAGACAGATAACAACCAACAAAATTTCTCTTTGAAAACACTTTGTGGCAACCCTGTCATATTCAAAATATTTTGAATGTGAATATAATATAATATTTTGAGGTTGAAAGTCAATAACAAAAGTGCTAATAATGGCCCTATATTAGCAAATATCTGTCACATGCCTGTCCTGTCTTGTGTTGCACTTGGGTGTTTGTTGTTTGATACCATGTGTTCTCTTGTCATTGTATACCCCGCCCATCTTGTTATCTCATTATTGGTTTATTTGTTCCACCTGTTATCCTCGTTACCCGCCTTATTTGCCTTCCTATTTAGTCTTCCTGTGTTTGCTGTCCTGTGCTCGTTCGTTGTATTTGTTACGTGTATTCGTCGTGTTGAGTTCTGTTCTTGCCCTGCCTTGTTTGTTCTGGATTAAGTTTGTACGTTGTAGTTTTCTTTTGTTTATTTTATGTTTTGGTCTTTATTAAATTCCTCTTACTCTGCACTTGAATCCACGGATTTATTCCACACCACCGTGACAGAACGAACGAGCCATTATGTGGATTCAGCGGAGCGAGCTTTGTCCTGCAGAAAGGGAGAATGGGATTTCTCTTTTAAAATATTTCTCCTTGTGCGCTCAAAGGAATGAGGAGAGGAGGGCAGCAGAGTCTTCTCCACTGGTCTCTTCAGGAAGAAAATCATCGTCACTGGAACTGTTCCCGTCCCGTCTGCCCAGCGAGAGACTGTTCACGTCCCGTCTGCCCAGCGAGAGACTGTTCCCGTCCCGTCTGCCCAGCGAGAGACTGTTCCCGTCCCGTCTGCCCAGCGAGAGACTGTTCCCGTCCCGTCTGCCCAGCGAGAGACTGTTCCCGTCCCGTCTGCCCAGCGAGAGACTGTTCCCGTCCCGTCTGCCCAGCGAGAGACTGTTCCCGTCCCGTCTGCCCAGCGAGCGACTGTTCCCGTCCCGTCTGCCCAGCGAGAGACTGTTCACGTCCCGTCTGCCCAGCGAGAGACTGTCCCCGTCCCGTCTGCCCAGCGAGAGACTGTCCCGGTTTCCTCTGCCTTCCTGAGCTGGGACTACCTGGAGCGTCTGGCTCGGATATTGGATATGCCAGTCGCTGCTGTTCCTGAGCCGGAGGCAGAGCCTGTGTCTGCGGTTTCTGACCCGGAGGCAGAGCCAGTGCCCGTTCCCGAGCCGGAGGCTGAGCCAGTGGAACAGTCAGTGGCCGTTCCCGTTCCTGAGCCGGTGCCCGTTCCTGAGCCGGTGCCCGTTCCTGAGCCGGTGCCCGTTCCTGAGCCGGTGCCCGTTCCTGAGCCGGTGCCCGTTCCTGAGCCGGTGCTCGTTCCAGAGCCGGTAGCAGAGCCAGTGCCTGTTCCAGAACTGGAGCACATGTCGGTCTCGGACCCAGTATTTGTTTCTGTGTTTGTGTCTGTCTTTGTGACTGTTTTTGTTCTAGTGTCTGTTCCCGAGCCGGTGCCTGCTGCTGCTCCCGAGCCGGTGCCTGCTGCTGCTCCCGAGCCGGTGCCTGCTGCTGCTCCCGAGCCGGTGCCTGCTGCTGCTCCCGAGCCGGTGCCTGCTGCTGCTCCCGAGCCGGTGCCTGCTGCTGCTCCCGAGCCGGTGCCTGCTGCTGCTCCCGAGCCGGTGCCTGCTGCTGCTCCCGAGCCGGTGCCTGCTGCTGCTCCCGAGCCGGTGCCTGCTGCTGCTCCCGAGCCGGTGCCTGCTGCTGCTCCCGAGCCGGTGCCTGCTGCTGCTCCCGAGCCGGTGCCTGCTGCTGCTCCCGAGCCGGTGCCTGCTGCTGCTCCCGAGCCGGTGCCTGCTGCTGCTCCCGAGCCGGTGCCTGCTGCTGCTCCCGAGCCGGTGCCTGCTGCTGCTCCCGAGCCGGTGCCTGCTGCTGCTCCCGAGCCGGTGCCTGCTGCTGCTCCCGAGCCGGTGCCTGCTGCTGCTCCCGAGCCGGTGCCTGCTGCTGCTCCCGAGCCGGTGCCTGCTGCTGCTCCCGAGCCGGTGCCTGCTGCTGCTCCCGAGCCGGTGCCTGCTGCTGCTCCCGAGCCGGTGCCTGCTGCTGCTCCCGAGCCGGTGCCTGCTGCTGCTCCCGAGCCGGTGCCTGCTGCTGCTCCCGAGCCCTGGCCTGCTGCTGCTCCCGAGCCCTGGCCGCCCGAAGGGTCTGCTCCGCCCTGGCCGCCTGAGGGGTCTGCACCACCCTGGCCACCTGATGGACTTTGTGTTTCGCCCGGGTCTCCCAGGACTAAGAAATTTGTTCCTCCCGTCCCGCCCTGGTTTACTCCTCCCGTCCCGCCCTGGTTTGCTCCTCCCGTCCCGCCTGATGGAGCGTCTGGTAGCCGCTCCGTAGGGAGGGGGTAATGTCACATGCCTGTCCTGTCTTGTGTTGCACTTGGGTGTTTGTTGTTTGATACCATGTGTTCTCTTGTCATTGTATACCCCGCCCATCTTGTTATCTCATTATTGGTTTATTTGTTCCACCTGTTATCCTCGTTACCCGCCTTATTTGCCTTCCTATTTAGTCTTCCTGTGTTTGCTGTCCTGTGCTCGTTCGTTGTATTTGTTACGTGTATTCGTCGTGTTGAGTTCTGTTCTTGCCCTGCCTTGTTTGTTCTGGATTAAGTTTGTACGTTGTAGTTTTCTTTTGTTTATTTTATGTTTTGGTCTTTATTAAATTCCTCTTACTCTGCACTTGAATCCACGGATTTATTCCACACCACCGTGACAATATCATTGAACCACAACACATTATTCAGTCAATTATTTTGTATTTTCAAGAAAAACTGATACCACTGACCCCCCAGAGTTAAATGACTAAATTGACAAGAATAAACTAAATTAAATACTAATAATGTAACAGTTGAACATATGGACAAAATACGAATTCTCTGTCTGTCTGTCTGTTACATATAATGAAAACCTTTTAAAAATGAAAGTATTTTTTTTTAAGTAACTTACACAAACAGCATAGTTTCCTGAGAATGAGTCAAAACTTTCCAAAGGTACTTATAACTCGTAACTTATGGTAATATCCCAGGAAATACAACCATTTAGAAAGGTGTGCTGTTGTCATGCTGTTGTGAATATTGTCTCCAAGAGCATATGGAGGGGCAGAACCAGTGGCACCTTGTATTAAAATACAAGCAATAATAGTGTGCATATTTTTAATTTCATAATGCAACCTGATCTCTATTGGCAGCTTGTAGGCTGAGCCTGCTTGCGTCGGGCAGTCAGGATCCCCATTTATCTAACGTGGGCTGCCAGTAAACCCAGCCAAATGCAGCTATCGCTCATTACCAAGCCATATCCAGGAATGGATCCTGCAAACTCCTACTCCATTCTAGAACAGTGACAGCCCTGAACAACACCAGTGACAGGCCTGTGCTGTGACAGTTCAGTAGAAAGGTCACGTTTAACCCAGAGACAGCAAAACAGATGCCATCCATGGGATATTTAGCTACAGTAGTTTAAGTAAAGAACTTGAGGCAGAAGAGCTCATTTAGGCTTTTATACTTTTTCCACCCAAAACAGGTAAATACAGAGGTAGCTACACTATGCAGGCATAGAGCAAAAGAGATAACATAAGCTAAGCTACAAAATAAATAGTGAATGTTTCCACATCATCTAACCCACCAAAAATCTCAAACATTAAAAAGCATTGTGTCAGATGTCAATGTGCTGAACTGTACACTGAGGTGCTAACCTCTTCAAGTTTCACAAACAAAAACACTTTAACTGTGCTTTTCTCCTCAGCTACTTTGCTTTTTACACTCCTGACATCTTCCACACAGCTGAAAATTAAAGAATAGGCCTATCATTTATACACACAAAAACATGTTTACTTAGCTATCTAAATGGGAACAATGTATAGACTTGTTTTTATAAGCATAGACTTGTTTTTAAATGCAGCTAGTTATTCACTAGTTCACACTCACAAATAATCAGATAAAGAGTATTCATATTTGGCGTGTGCTGTTTGAAAGAAGGGCTCTGAGCTCAGAATTTGGCCCAAAACCAGATTACTCCATCCTTATCCCTGGCTGGGATAGGAACTAGCCAATAATGAGGACTCTGGGTGGCAGAGGGATGCAGAAAACTGTTGAGGTGAGTCGGTCACAGTCAACCCCATGTACAGGCCTTCTCTTGTGCTGATTGGATAGATCATTTGAACGTGTTCTTGCCAAACGTTAATAAAACATAATTAAATCTAACCTAATCAACACCCTAGCCCTAAGAGCCCTAACCCTAGCCCTAATCTAGCTGTTTTATCAGTACAAGTAAAATTACAGAAATAAAGAAATAGTCATCTGTGTTGGAACAGTCAATAATGCCTCAAGGCAAAAGATTCACGAAAAAGCTAAAACCTTCCCTTTCTTTTCCTCCCTTTTACTTGTAAAAAATCTACTGTAAAAATTAAGAAATTCAACATTTCAAATTTGTAGTCTATCTTCTCCATTACAAATTGTTTTGCCTTCTCTCTCTCTCAGACACACAGGATTTATTCCCCCGCATTCTTTGAAGCCGTGTGCCTCAGGAGCTCAGGGGGTGCTTCAGGTTTGGTGAGGACCTATCAGTGCCAGACAAGGCGTTAGGATTACACACACACAAGATTAAACCAGCACCCCCGCCTGCTGGGATTTTAACCAATTATCAGTTGCCGTCTCACGGGATCTTGTGCGAGACCAGAGACCAGATAGAGAATGAAGTCAACCCCGCTGTTTCCCATGTCCATCTCATGTCCAGTGTCCTGTCACATGGAGATAAACATGGCATGCCTGGAAGCTCAGTGCATCACACAAAATCTAATCTCGCAATTTAGCTGTGAGAAGCCTGCTGCTTGAGCGCTTGTTGTGCTTGAGTGTGTGCACCGCCCGTGTCTTTTGTTTCAATGGTGAGTGACATAAAATGGGATTTAGAGGGTTAGAGACTGCTTTTAGGTGGCCACATAAAAGAAGGGCTCTTTGTTGCAGAGTGCAAGTGTGGTAAATTGAAGGACCCTTGTGGATGCCAGAGAAAGTGAGAGAAACTGAGTGTAATGAGAGCACTCAAACACCATATGCTGCTCTCCTGCTCCCAAGGTTGCCTTATTTCGCTCCTGCTTTTGAATGTGTGAGTCTTTGGAAAAGACAAGCCAAAGTGACCCTGGGAAGTGCATCGTCCCCTCGCTCCAATGTCCCATAGCGGTTCTGGCCACAGAAAGACCTCTAGCCCGCCCTGGAAAACGCTGAAGACAAAATGCCACACAAAACACCAGCAAAGCCCACAAGCTCGATACCTAAGGTCTCATTTGTACTTCGAGGTCTGTTATTTCAGCCCACCAGGGTTTTGTGAAGCAGTGGCAGGGACAAGGGGACTACGTAGGTCAACATAGGTAACTGACCAATTTTCACACCATCAACACCTTTATTGCAATGTAGAAATAGAACACTAGGTGTGAAATCATCATCAAGGGATGTTGGGGCCAATGGCGGTAGGTGTCAAAACACCTCACAAATCACCATGGTGGGATGTGAAGGACACACATGAACCAGCCAGCCCAATCTCATGAGAAAACTTAACTTTTTTGCATTGTCGCAATTTCTAATGAATTTGTATGGAATGGTATGATTTTAGAAACCATTAGTGATGCGTAAGCAGTTCATGCTAAAAAATTAGATTGTGCAATTTGATAAAAACGTAAAATATTTTGAGTTTGAACTTGCCTAACAGTGGACACCTGTTCATTAAAATGTGTGTGTGGGTGTAGTGCACATTACCGGTCTACGGTCACTGCCAGTGTGAGGACGATCGACAGATGCAGAGTAGCATCACTAAAACGGCTGTTTTAGGTGAGCATTACTGTGAGTTAATCTTTAGAGGTCCATCTCTCTTCATGCTTCAAAGCTCCTCTTCAGATAGGTTGCGGTATTTGAAAGCTATAAAGCCACTGTTCAATCAATGAAGCTACAAAGTGCTGAATCAGAGGGTCTAAGAGAAAAAGGACGCATGTCCCTCTGTGTGCATCTATGTGTTTGGTTTCGCTGGTTAGCCCTGTTAGCTCCCGTTGTACTTGTCGTAACTACACCATGTGGCACGATGTCCTACCTGCCTGTCAAAGTATCTATTTCGAGCCCGTTCTCATCCTTTGGCGTCATATAGGTGACGCCATATGACATTTTTTTTAAATCCGACCCACATGGCATCCTTTAGCGTCAATATGAGACGCAGAACCCAAGGCGTCATACAGGTGACTGGCATCCTTTAGCGTCAATATGAGACGCAGACCCTACCCCAGACCTAAACCTACCCATAACAGTGCGTGTTATATTGACGCTAAAGGGTGCCATGTGCGTCGTATTTCGACGAAATGTCATATGGCGTCACCTATATGACGCCAAAGGATGAGAATGTGTTGGTATTTCCATACCTCCGAGCACCCTGCTTGCACAGACGGCATCACACATCATCAGTGCGTTTCAGAGTCAGACAGACGTCAGTCACCGAGCACTGCAACTGAAACAGCAGCCACCTTTTACAGTTCCTCCTGAACCGAACCAAAACAACAAGCTCATGATGCGTTCACGCCATAACTACGGTGATTTGGGAGAGATGGAAACTCGTGATGTTATACTCGGAGCGGTTCGTGTCTCGAATTTATGCGTTTCAATGGCAACACTATCAACGCTGAATCTGCAGCAGTCAGGTGGTACACGTCAGTTGTTTAGGTTCATTATTATTGTAAAGTAATAATATAAAGTACTCCTTAAATTAAATATAATACTTAACTTTCTACTCAAGTATCAAACTTCATTTTAAATGTACTTATACTATTTTTTTTTTATGTTTGGAAAGAAATTAATACTTTTTTATTCAGCAAGGATGCATTCAATTGATCCAAAGTGACAGTAAAGACATTTATCATGTTAAAAATATATATTTCAAATACATTACTGCTCTTTTTAACTTTCTATTCGTCAAAGAATCCTGAAAAAAACCTGTATCACGGTTTCCACAAAAATGTTAAGCAGCACAATTGCTTTCAACATTGATAATAATAAGACATGTTTCCTGAGCACCAAATCAGCCTATTAGAATGATTTCTGAAGGATCATGTGACACTGAAGATTGGAATAATGATGCTAAAAAATTGCTTTGGCATCACAGGAATAAATTACATTATAAAAAATATATTAAAATAGACAAAAGTTATATTATGGGTTAGTTCACCCCAAAATGAAATTTCTGTCAGTAATTACTCACCCTCATGTTCCAACCCCGTAAGACTTTCGTTCATCTTCGGAACACAAATTAAAGGGTTAGTTCACCCAAAAATGAAAATTAAGTCATTAATTATTCACCCCCATGCTGTACCAACCCCGTAAGACCTACGTTCGTCTTCGGAACACAAATGAAGATATTTTTGATTAAATGTGAGAGGTTGATCACTCCTCCATAGGCTCCCTAAGGGAATGGACGGCCCAGAAAGTCATTAAAGAAAATGTTTAAATATTCCATGTCACAACAGTGGCTCAACTATAAGTTTATCAAGCGACGAGAATACTTTTTGTGCGAAAAAACAAACAAAAATAACGACTTTATTCGACTATTCCTTTTCTTCCTTGTAGGCCTGAAACGAGACTTCAAGAGAAGTCTGCTGCTAGTATGCTGATTTAGTAGTTATCATTGTTGGTGTGATGGGCCTTGAGTGTCAAAAGTAAAAGCACAGTTCTATAAAGACTAGCATTTATTATATTTTAGCTGTTTGGTACTCCATTCTCCTATTAAAATACCTATTTAAAGAGAGAGGAGGGTCTAATGTCCCAGTCACACATAGGGTAGAACTTAAATAGGTTAGACTTCAGTCTGACATTATTATGAATTATTAGGAGTAAGTGCAGCTCTGAGGATCATATTCCTCCCTGTCCTTGGCTATATTTTTGGCAAGACCAATTCAATTTTACATTTGCACACAGAAAGCCAGTTGCTATGATAACACTGTTTAAGATGTAACTGCTGCAATCAGATCAGTAGAATTCACAAATATATAATTCAATTGAAACCGTGAATTGGTTGAAATGGATTATTGAAATAAATCGGCTCATTCGTTCATGATTGGACATTGCGGGTTTTGATTTATTGAATTTCAAACTAACAGGGAACGGCGTGTTTTTTTAGAAATTTTGTTAAGTTAAAAGTCATATATTACGCTTTTAAATGTATAGTGAAGGAAATATGAAAAGTTTCCCTAAATCAAAATACTGCGATAAAGAAAAAAAAAAGAAAAAATACTGTTACTGTCAAAAAAGAATAATAATGAAAACTAAATAGAAATATAAACACAAAATTACTAAAACAAAGTACTATAGAATTCAAATTGAAAATAAAAATTCAAAGTATTAATAAATACTACAGAAATAAAAAATAAAATAACTGATTCCTACAATTGCATGCCAGTGCAGGAAGCATTTTTGAAGTTTCAGACACTGGCATTGTTTAGTCACACCAAACATGAACCAGCGTCACTCAATGCTTATCTTTACTGCTGCTAGCCGTGATATGATACTTAATCACATGAGCTGCCAAATGCTTCCAGATGGCATTTGTTAAGATAACAGCTTTCAGGCTCCACACCTATGTGGTACAGCAAGATGGTTACAAGCATCTGGACACCGCAACTCAGCCACACAACATGTGATCCTTTAAGACCTTCAAAACTGTTAAGGACATTTACCTGTGAGGCTAATGAGATCAGTTCATTCACAATAACTTCAAAACACAATAATAACTTCAGAGACAGAATAAATTATGTATGAAAGTGATGACCAGGGTCCTGCATATAATTTCCCAGAATGCACTACAGCTGCTGGTCTGTGAAATTAGTTCATGTTCAACTGTATTTGTGTTTCTCTGATTATTTGTAATTAAGTCTATTAGTTTACCAAAGCATTTGTACTAGTTTTACATGACTAGGTACACCAGATGTACTGTATAGTGTAGTTCCTATTCATTTTAATGTTTTTGATACAAATACTGTATGCAAATTAGTGGGGAAAAAAGTTATTTAGTGCTGTGTGTTTCAGACGTTATGGACCATTGAGTGTACATATGCTTCTAACAGCTGTGATTTGACAGAGTAGATGAATATTTTCTGTTTTTGTGCAACAGATAATAATCACACTCTAAAAAAGCTGGGATGTTTCAACCCATGTTTGGGTCAAATATGGACAAACCCAACCATTGGGTTTAAAAAATGTTATTTGAAAATGAAAACCAACGTTTGTCCATATTTTACCCAAGCATGGGCTGAAACAACACATCATTTTTTAGAGTGCAGTTGTATCTTATATATTGGTACCAAGTCCTAAACACGATGAAATCGGAAACCAGCACTTCAAGTGCAATGAATTCAAGAGATTATTTGAATTGCTCAGGTCATTTGCATTACAGCAGTATAGGCAAATCCATATGATCGTTTGGAACCTGATCCCTATGATCCCATGGGCTCTTACTAAAGATTTGTGACCAGCAAAACCTGCTCTGGGTTTTGACCTTTTTCTGCGAGAACATAATAGTTCTCCTAAAGTGTGTCCATGTTTTAAGATAATGTTTCTCATGCAAATTTACAGGCTTCTCTAGGACGCATGTGACTTTGTAAAAACAAATGAATGCTATATGACACCGATTTGTCGGTTTGGCTTCAATACAGTAGGTAAATGTGTTCATGCTATCCATTCTCTAAGCGGTCAAATCTTCTAATCACTTCGGCTTTTGTTAATACAATCATGTCAGTGGAAATTTCCCATAGTCTTGCTCATATTTGCATTCATTATTCATCAGGTTATCTAATTTTCCTACCCATGATCATCACACCAATGAATATAAATATTTTTTTTAACTTTAGAGCGCAAATAAGGAAACATGTCAGTCTTGTTTACTTTAGACAATGACTGTGAGTCAGTTCTGACTGTGAAGTGTCCTTGGAAACTCAACTTTTACATCTCAATTAAAACAACCCCACAGGCCCTCTTACGAAGGTGCAACATTATTGCAATCGCTCTCCTCTCTCCAGTTAAACAAACCCCTGACAAAATGGTCAGACATTTAAAGGGATAGTTCACTGCCACAAACATTTTAATTATGTCATGAAGAACAAGGTTCTTTCCTAACCTGTATCTTGAAGAATGTTTTTGCCCATACAAAGAAATTCATAATTTGAGTATCAATCTTCTTTTGTGCTCCACAGTAAAAAAGTCAAACAGGTTTTGAATGACATGAGTCTGTCAGGCACACTTTGGCATAACGTGGAACCAGCAACCAACTGGGGCTTCAGAAATCACAGATTTCATATCCCCTGCCAGACTTTAGCGCTTGATCTCAGGAACAAGGCTGGCAAACCTTTATAGTCTTCATACAGAAGTATGGAACAAGCATCAATCAAACTCACTAGGATCAATGGTTTGGATCATTTATATACGTTTACGCATATTTATCACCATTAAAAACTATTTATATACATGGAGGTTGAAGACTTCATGCTAACAAACCAATTAACCAGGCGCTCTGGAAATGTTAAACAATAAATTATATTGTGTAATTATCATTTCCCTCTGACTGTCAGGATGAGAAGTCATTTGCAGCTTGAGACAGCTGAGAAAGAACCATTTACTTTTGTTTTCTCCCAGACACAATGAAAATTTGTATCTACCACTGGGTGAACAAGATGAATAATCTTTTACAATAGCAATTTAATTTTATGTACATATTATTTACATACTGTACACACACACACACACACACACACACACACACACACACACACACATATATATATATATATATATATATATAAAATATGTGTATAAAATACAAAAAAATAAAAGATTTTGTGCTAAAAGATTAAGTATTAATAAAGCAGATACTTAATCTATTACCATAAACAAAGGGCATGTTATTCTATACGGTCAATTTATTGGCAATGTTTCAATATTCAAAGGGTGTGTGCATTCTGGCTCTGCAAAATGTCTGTTTACATTTTGGAAGCAAAGTCATTAGTTATGGTTTTGTAACACTTTTCCACCAATATTGTGATTTACACTTGTTATTGACAAAAAACAACCTTGCCGCAGGGTCCCCTGGTGGCTCAGGAGCCCTAAGCAGCCACAAATACAGTAACCGTACCAAGAAACAGCCTTCAACTGTCAGCAACAGAAGGACTTTCTGGGGGTCCTTGAATATCAGGCACAACTTAATTGGTAACGGACCCTCTCTAACCTGTAGACATCAGCATTTACATCACAGTGAAGGTGACTAATACACTTTGACTTGGAATGCAAGTTTAAAGTAAAACCTATCTAAAGAGTAAAGGCAGAGTCAGATAAACATCCTGCTAATCGAACTACAGTTGCTCCTAGCTGCTAGCAGTTCAATAAATTCAATTAGTGTGTGTTCTCGCATTTGTATTTTGATTAGAACACGTTTTAATTACTTGAATTCTTTCACTTATGGGTATGTCTGTTTACTTCAGTGCAATAGATGGTGGTGGCCAATCACTTTTGTGTTAATGGGCTGAGGAACATAATTAAAATGCCATCAGTGTGACTGGACTTTGGATGCATCATCTCCCTTGAGAACTAGATCACGCTTTGCATAGACAGCAGGAGAAAGACAGAGCGAGAATGAAGAAACAAAGATTGAGTGTGAGAGAGCACAAGAAATATGAATGCCGGAAACTTGGCCATAAAACCAGAAGGCACGTCAGCGCTGATGTAACTGTATGTAATGGGAAAAATGTCCATGGTTTGAGCGAAAAAGTGATTAATATATTCCAGATTGTTAGATTTCATTATAGTTCATGTATGATTTGTTTTGAGCTATTACTTTCAATCCCAATGAAAAGAATGGCACAGATTCATCTTAGCACATGGCCCTGTCAGGATTCCTGGTAATGTAGCATAGAAGAGTTGGTGGCAAGGATGGATTGCATCTGTGGCCGCATTAATCATATGCATTTGTTGGCTAAAAGCGCTGTTTCTTGAGGACTGCTGCCGCCATGCTGCCAGAAACTAACAAAGAAGCACTACAGCAACATCCATCACAGCAATATAAAGGACATGCAGACACAGGGTGGTAAAGGCACTCGTTATTGACACAATTACTTCAGATCGATCATGGGGTCACTCTGTGAGTAAGTGTTTGTGTGTGGCTGTTAGAAGGCTGCGAATTACAGAGGGGTTTGTGGAGGGGGGTGGTTCTGACCCACCTAAATAAAGCTTAAACCCTCCTAATTAAAGTTTAAATCCCCAAAACAACATCAAACATTGTGGGTTGGGGGCCTTAAAAGGTCACATACTAGGAAGCTTACATTTTTCTCATTAAGATAAAGTATGATGCCGACCACACTAAAAAGGTCATATTATTGACAAAAAGAAAAATATTTTTGAAAGTATATTTAAGTGCAGAACATAATGCTATGTTTTTTTTTAATCATTGTAGGCTCACATACAATTAGTCAAACTGAATGTTATGTTAAGCCGAATTGTATGTAGGAATAAAAATAAAACATTAATTCAAGTTCCTTTATAAATATATTCTGATGCCAGCAAGAAAGAATTCCATACACATAAATGCAATATTTTTGATCCATGAGAAAGTGGGAACTGAATAATGGTAATATAAAGTTATTTTTGCTCTCAGATCTCATTTAAAACAACATGAGCAAGAGAAAGAGAGCAGATATAAGCAAGTCATTTTACTGACTTAGTAAAGTTAATAAGAAAGTCCACAATACTTACACAAACGTTTAGACATACCTACTCATTTTTCCATTATACATTTACACAGACAAATAATCTCATCAAAGTAATCAAAACTATGACTCTTATTCAATATTTACTCAGTTAACTTCATTAGGTGCATCTTGAGTTTGAGCACTTATCATCTGCTTTGTCTTCACTGTCTGGTCTAAATCATAAATTTTTGTCTAATACTAATTTTAAAGACCCAACTACTAATTTTAAAGATCTTTAAGATGAAAACAATTCAGTCAAGTGTGTCCAAACTTTTGCCTGCAGTGTATTACTGGCGTCAGTTTGTTCTTCATACAATAAATTATGCAGGTACAGTGTTGTGTTCATGCTATTGTTGCTTAAAACAAATGTTAGGAATGCTAATGTTAGATGTACAACAGTAAACAACAACAATAGTAAAAGCGAACCATGTTCTTAGAGAGCAAGAGCCTGCTCCCTGTTTTAATACGTCTGAGAGAAGCTATATTTGGCTATCTGACTAACGCGAGGATATGAAGATAATTATTCAGTCTGGGATATCCCTTTATCATTTTTGCCTTCTTTCCCCTCATCTTTTTTCTCATCTGATATATTCATTATTCATTCCTTCATCACGGCACTGGCCCCTCAGGATGGATGGGTAAAGATCACTTCACATAAATGCTTCCTTATTTCTCCCTTGGTGCTTCCTTGCTATCCAAGAAGAAAGAAAAAACAGCCAGAGAACAGAGCACAGATAAAGGTAAGGAATAGATGGTAAGCAATCGACAAGTAATGAACAAGAAAGGAATATTAACAGAACAGTTCACCCAAAAATGTTTTTGTCATTTTGTCATTACCTGCCATGTCGTTCAAAAGTAAATTATTTTCTTTCTTCACAATATATACAATTATCGTAAAATACTGTATAAAAAATAAATAAATAAAAAAGTCTGTTCATTTGTAAATTGTAAATTCCTTTACTACTGTATACACAAGGAAAAACAAGTGTGACATTTCATGGCATCTCATAATTTACAGTGAAAAACGTATTCGGTTACCTAACGTAACCTCGGTTCTCTCTAGAGAGGGAACGAGTATTGCGTAAGTTTAGCTTACGCTACGGGTAAAGTTTATCTTTGCTCGAGATATTGATGCCAAAATTATCCTTAATTTTGTATACTGTATATTGTCAACGCAGTGCAGCAGCTGCAGACCTAGAGCAGGCTGTCTAGCGTGCTCATTGGCTGCCTTGCGGCAACCGCAGCAGCCTACCAGTGAGCCTGGCGTGACGTCACGGCCAATGGTGGCGCTTCGCGCCCACTATGCATCACAGCCCGCGCAAAGGGGTGTGGCTTAGCGTATAAAAGCGAGGCTCAGAGGCTGCTTCCCTGGTTTTCATGATCTGAAGCGAAAATCGCTCGAGGCGCTAGCACGGCCGGTTACGCAATACTCGTTCCCTCTCTAGAGAGAACCGAGGTTACGTTAGGTAACAGAGTACGCTCTCTTACGAGAGGTTCTCTCGTATTGCGTAAGTTTAGCTTATGCTGCGGGAACACTTTGTCAACGCCGTGCACGCCCAGCATCCACTCTATGAGTCCCAACCCGGCGAACATTGAAAGTGGGAAATTCAGGCGGCCAGCAAGCGGGCCGACACATGTATAAACATAAGCACCCATGGGGAATGCAGAGCAGCGGCGCCGGGCTGCATGTACATGTATATCAACCCATATTAGTGCAGCTCAACCAGGAGAGCTAACGTTGAGGTAGCCTGCACAACAGTGATGTGGGCAGATCATACACACATTAGACTGATAGAAGTCTGGTCTGCAAGGCGGGAACTTCAAGATTATAGAATCTCACAAATGTAGAAGGGGAGGCCCAGCCCACCCCCATACAGATGTCGTGAATGGAAATTCCACTGGACCATGCCCACGACGAGGCCATGCCTCTTGTGGAATGAGCCCGGATGCCCAGAGGGCATTGCAGACCTTTTGACGCGTAGGCAGCAGAAATCGCGTCCACTATCCATCTGGATAGGGACTGTTTCGAGGCGGCGAGACCTTTGGTGCGTCCGCCAAACGAAACGAAGAGCTGCTCGGAGCGTCTGAAGGGGGCGGAGCGCCTAACATAAGCTCTCTGTGCCCTGACAGGGCAGAGGAGGCTGTCGCTGCTCACGCTGTCGGATGCTGGCAGAGCCGAAAGAGAAATGACCTGCGCTCTGAAGGGAGTGCCAATCACCTTCGGGACATAGCCATGTCTCGGTTTGAGGATGACTTTAGAGTCATTCGGCCAAACTCAAGGCACGCTGCGCTAACAGATAGCGCGTGTAAGTCCCCCACACGTTTAACTGATGACAGAGCCAACAGAAAAATGGTTTTGAGCGAGAGGTATTTTAGATTCGTTGAATCTAATGGTTCGAAGGGATGCATCTTTGGGGCCTCCGTCCTTCTTCGGTACGAGTAAATAACGGCTGTAAAAGTCTGACTCGCTCAGAGAAGGCAGCACCGGTTCTATAGCTCCTTTGCACAGCAGTTATTGGCTATTTCTGCGCAAAGTAGATGTGCTACTTCCGCACTCACTGTCGACTCGGTCCGAGCGTGAAAACACGGGGGACGGCGAGCGACCTGTAGTGCATAGCCCTGTCTTATTGTGCTTAGCACCCACTCTGAAACCCCTGGAATGGCTTCCCATGCTTGTGCATGTGTGGCCAGGGGGAGAATGGCCTCCGGGTTCCGGTCGCCAAACACTGTGGGCTTCGGGAACTGAAACGGAGATGAGGGCGCGGTGCACGCACCCTCTGTGCTTGAATGAAGCGGCTCGCTGACAGCCGCTTAGGGCTGGTTCGCACGTAACAACCCGATTACATTGAATGGGGAGCGTTTTACAATGGCTTTCTGAAGCGCGAGCGGCGCTTGAGGCGGAGCGACTGATAGTACTTGCGAGCGCTCGTGAGCGAGTTCGTAGCATACATTCGCAGTCTTACCGGTATGAGTGCTTAAACACGGCGGCTCGCTGACAGCGATGGCACGCTGTTTCATATGTGACGTCCCGGTTACTTTGAACGGGGAACGTTTTCTGAGAGCTTTGTAGCTAGTGAGCGGCGCCGGAGGCGAGGCATTTATTAGTAAGCGTGAGCGCGCTGGGGCGGGCACGTGACTTACAATCGCAGCCTGACTCATATGGGTGTCTATATGCGGCGGCTCGCTGACAGCAACAGCTGGCTGTTTTAAATGAGGCGACCCGGTTAGTGTGAACGGGGAGCGTGCCATTCTGTGACGTGCGAGCAGCGCCGGAGACAGTGTGTCTGTTAGTAAGAGTGAGTGAACACAAGGTTGTGGGCACGATACCTGCATCTAACACTCAAGCGGCATTTGCCAGCTTTAAGAGAGTGGGCTCTGCGAGCGTGAGAGACACGGGGGGGTACAGTGCTTGTGTGTAGGGGTGAACACTGAGACGTGGGCACTTTTTCTACACTTGAAACACCAACGGCATGAGCCGGATACCAGACATTACACTCTTCTGAGATTTCTCTGGGCTGCAGTAAAAACGGCGGTTGTGTGCAGGCAAGCGGGTAACATTACCGACCCGTAGGCTGCCAAATACTCCACTGCAGTAGCCCTTTCCAGGGGGACTGACATGGCGAGATAATTTGACGGCGGTCCGGCCGCGGCTTTAAACAGTGCTTTCTGTACGTAAGAAAAACTGTCCGCGAGCTCAGAGAGGAGAGCCGCATAAACTTGATCTGCTGCCAGAGCCGGGATTCGAACAGGGGTCTCTGGCGCGAAAGCTTAGGGTTTTGCCAGTGAGCCACAGGGGAAACGACGTAAGCTTAAGTTAGCGCGAGCGGATAAGAAAGCGTCATCACAGCTTTGTGTCGGCGTTAGTTTGCAGGAGTGCATGTTATATAACAGGCTCATAGCTGCAATATTGACAGATAGGGGTTAGTCCAGCCTGGCCGGGACTAGAACACTCTTCCCTTTTCTGCCGGTGAGATACGCATGCGCCTGGGGCGCGGGGGCGGGATAGATTTCTCCTACGTAGCTATTAGCGGCGCGTCCTCATCCATATCAAGCGCCTCGTACCCTGAGGCGGCGGCAGCGCGGGCGGGAGCCGGTGGCTGCGCGTCCGGGAGGGGGGGGCGGAAAAGGAGAGAGAAATGCTCGAGGGAGTCATTCCGGCAAGCGTTTGAGTGCCACATCAGGCTCCGGCAGTCTCTGTGCACGGCGCTTCTTCTTGCGCGGTCCAGCAGATGGCGGAGTGACAGCTTTGCCGTTAAGAGGTCTAGACGAGCCCGCAGGGTCGACATAGATAGTTCCTCACAGTGGTTGCAGCCTCCCGACGTGCGAGGGCTGCGAGGGCTGCGTGGTCCGGGCCCAGGCAGAGAGCGCAAAAACACATGGCGGTCTCGGATCCAGCGGTATGAAGAGCTTCGCTGAAGAGATGAAAATAAGGGAAGCAGCCTCTGAGCCCCGCTTTTATACGCTAAGCCACACCCCTTTGCGCGGGCTGTGATGCGTAGTGGCCGCGAAGTCACGCCAGGCTCATTGGTAGGCTGCTGCAGTCTTAGCTTCTTGTCTTTTTTAATGTTGTTAAATCAATGTTTATTGCATTATTTTAGTGTTGTGTGTTAAATGACGTTTTGTATTTGTGGATATGACACCTTTATATTAGTATTATTTACCTCAGCTTGTAGAAATATTGTGATGATGGATCATGATATATAATGACAAGCTCACTAAATAACCATGAAATGATCACAAAAGTGTTCTTCAGACTTTATGCAACCGTTTACATGACCCATGAGAACAAATTTGCTGTAGGCCTATGAGAGTTCATATCCACTGCAGTGTTTCATAAGGAACCATTTCCGAATCAAACAATTTCAAATGAGATTTGAGAGCTACGTCACTGATGTCAAACACCAATGGTTTTCATGTTTCATGTGACAGACCACAAGTTTAAGACCATCCACTTTTATAGTAAACTGTATAGTAAAACAAGCTCATAAATCAATTTCTTTTTGTGTTTCATGGAAGAAAGAACATACAGTTATACGAGTCAGAACGACATGACACAAATCAAAACATTTTCATTTTTGTTTTCATCTTTTAACCCTGCCATTGCATGCTCTCTCTCTCACACTCACACACACACGTCCTTTTCTTCAGCCCCGCACTGCATGCTTCAAAGAGGCAGAAGCCCTTTCCTTCATCAGATGTGCTTATTAAAAGCAGCAGACTCTCTTCTTTTTTCATTCTGTCCTCCTCTTTCGCTCGCTCACTCACTTATATTTCCCTCTGTGATGTGACATGATGAATTTATGATTTCAATCACAGACACTTGGTGGGGTGGAGGTCCAAAAAATACTGCTCAGAGATGTCACATTAATGTTGAAAAGAGAGTTAATGTCTGAGTAGACCATCTTCACCAAAGGGCTGCTAAGTGCAAACGAGGGCAGGGAATATTCATCATGCTGAAATAATAATGTCCAAAGAGAACAAAAATAATATTGTGATGTCTGACATCACACAGTTTAGCACAAAGACAATTACTCTTAAGAATAGTCAAAATTAAATTAAATATGAAGTGAGAATGAATGTCTTGAACTGACTTATTGACTTGAAGTGAGCAAGTTGATATTTTTTAATATTCATGATATATTCGAAAAGTGAAAAGCAACGAATATTGTGATGCGTTTAATTAACTTTTTATTACTAAGTATTAAAAGTTGTTTTAGAGTTGGCAAATTGTTGAGTTGATTCAGTTTCAGTCAAGTGATTCAAAACTGGGATTCAATGACTCGTTTTGTATCGTTCAAAACTGTTCTCCATGTAGCATTTTTCCTACATCAAAATGTAATTTTAGTAAAAATATTAGTTGTTAAATATTGCTGTTCACTACTATTATGCATCGAGTTTTATATCATTGGTTCACCCGATTGATTCGTTTAAAATGCAGATTCATTCAAAAACGAAACACTGAGGTGTGTTGCGAGACGCACAACAGTTCTGCTCTAGCTTCATAACAAGTAATATTTTCTTTGGAAAATTTAGCAAAAACAGACAATATTGTGTGTAAAATATTAACAATATACAATATTAACTTCTTATTTACAGAACTTTTGTATAAAATCAATATCACATTTCCACTTGTGCTATTCAGGATAAAACAGCACTCCTGTGATATTGCACCAGTTACTTGTGTGATATTGCTTAACTATTTCATATCATATTGGCCTATATATATAGAGATGCAAACTCATACAGGGGCATTTTTGCCCTGATATTTTTAGCATGGACTAATTATGAAAAATACTAATGGCTAAATCTGGCACATTTACATGATGGACTTGAGTGCTCGTGTTAATTAATGTGCATTGTCTCTTTTAAAATAAATAAATTCAAATTCACATTTTATAGGCTACATCACACGGTGAGTTTTTGCCCTGAATCACGTCACCTATCAACTTTATGAAATACAAGATGGACTAGTTCTGTGGCGGGTGAGTTAAATCATTGTAAAGAGTTATTTTTCCATAAATACTTAAATTAACGCGTTAAATCAAGACGGCTAAAATCCAAATCAAATATTCTATTGGAATGAGAATTAGCATCATGTATCTCACTATAGCAAACAATATTTTTGTGGAAGAGCTACACAGCCTACTTTTGGACAGTCAACTGTAGCATGCTGGGGACACAGCGTAATGCCTTGTCCCTGCGTTCTGCCACTCCGCCCCTCCTGGGGCTGGAGGGGGGATGAGGACTGTTCATTAGGGCAGACAGCACAACACAGGGAGGAGGGCAGAGCAGATAGAGGCAATCGATGGGATGGGGTAATTAAAGAGCTGTGTGTCGGAGGAAAGGCGGGTCAGTACCGGTAAATAAAGTAGACTCAGAGCCACACAGACTACAGCAGTGACACTACAAGAGCCTCAGCGGTCACACATGCACACACACACACACACACAAACAAAAGAGATCCATATGAAACGAGAAGTCTTTATCGATGGTAAAAGAAAGTTTGCTTGTTGCACAAGAACCAATAAGGTTTATTATTATTTGATGTGTTCCATGTATGTGCATTCGTCAATGCTTTTATGTGAATAAGCACCTAAATTAAATCTGTTTATCATATAAAAGCAATCACGTCATTTAAGAAGACTTGGATTAAACTGCTCGATTAATATGGATTACATTTATTTTTTATGAAATTTTTGAAGCGTCAGTTTTGGTGGAATGGACTTTCATTGGAGAGACAGAAATCTCTCAGGTTTCATTAAAAATATATTTATTTGCGTTTCGAAGATGAACAGAAGTCTTGTGGGTTTGGAATGACATGAGGATGAGCAACTAATCAGTTGAACTGAAACGGTTTTTCATTTAGAAGTGAACTATCCCTTTAATTATAATGAGGTAATGCAAAACGATTCTTGAACAGTTTGACGATTTTATTGTGCACAACCTATTTCTAAAATAGAAATGTACTCAATCCATTTGTGCTGAGACTACGTTAATATTTTTTAGTTGCAATTGAGTAACTCTGCTAAAACTTCACAGTTAATTTTCAGTTCCCAGTATGCTTTGCAGGGACTAGATGTGAAAGCAAGATGGAAAATGGGAATCTTCCATCCTTGCTTACACATGGTAAAATAATAATAAAAATGTCACATTTAGCATGATAACATGCATTATTGCCAGCTAGTGGTTAATTAACCGCAAGAGATTATTTTATCTAGTTTTATTGGGGTTTACTTACTTCAGCTAGGTTTTCCACTATACACAAAGTATTTGTATTTTAAATGTTTAATTCAATATTAAAGGGATAGTTCACCCAAAAATGAAAATTCTGTCATAATTTACTCACCCTTATGTCATTCCATACAACTTTCATTTTATGGACCAAACCAGTTTTTTAAAATATCCCATGTGTGGAATCACTGTCCACAATTGAATCAAGTTCATCTGAATTATTGAATTGAATTATTAAAAGCTAACAAAATATTTTAATAAGTGACTGAATAAAACAGAATGTAAAAGGTTCAACTGAGTCCACTGAGCACAAACAGTACACGTATTTCTGCATATTCAGCACAACTGTACACTCCAGGCATACTTTTTAAAGTGATATTCCAAGCAATGTATGAAATTAGCTATGTATGAGATTAAATAAGACCACCATAATGAGATTTTGTAATATGCATCTTCTTGGTTGAAACCCTTTCTACACAGCCTGCTATACTGCACGTCCTGTAATCCTCTCTTGAGCGCAGCACTCGCTCAGCCATACTTTGATCATCTGAAACCCCCCAAAAAAAGACCTCACTCAAAGCCTGTCATTATTGTTTCCCCGAAGTCATTTTCCAGCTCTTTTCTGCCATACATAGAGACGAAAAGTTTAGATAACGACAGTAAATAACAATAAGACTAAATCCTTCACAGTGCGCTTGTTAAACAACCATGGACTGTTGTTTTTTGTTTTTATCCCACTAAGAACGTGACAGTTGATTTAATCTAGCATTTTTGAAAATGTCTTTTCCTGATTATCCATAATGCAGGTGTTACGAAACAAGGACAAAAAAAAAAAAACATGCTTGCTTCTCCTTAATTTGCAGTTAAACAGCTTTTTAATTGAAAACGTTGATGAATAATTAACACAAGACTGATTCTGTTTACCATATGGTAACTGTCAATCACAATGAAGGTTAATGGCAGTTGTAGAATGAATATTCGAATGTCATCTAATTACTTGGCCATATTGTGTGCATCTAGGTGTGACCTTTAATAAAAACACTTTTTCTGAGAAATCTCCGTAGTGAAGGAAGACTGCAGCGTAAAGATGCAAAACATAACTCATTTAAATCGTGACAAATCAATGTAATGATGTGACGCACTGGTTTCAAACGAGAAAGATATTAAAAAGATCCATGTTTCTCTTTGAAGACTCCCACCACTCATGTCTAAAGAGGTAACAGCGTAACTCTACACAAAAAGTTAGACTTGCCATGCCTTTGATGGTTTGAAAAAGAGGACATAATTGAGTCCTGAAGTGCACAGACTTCCCTGTAATTGCAAATTAATTCAGTCTACTTAAATTCAGTTCCCTTAGGACAGAGAACATACACACACACACAAATCAATTACTTTAATTTAATGAGATAAGGTACAGATTGTTTATCAGAATGTTTGCACTTTGAAAATTCCAAGTTTAATGAAGTTATCCTGCATGTGTGTGATTGTGTGTATATTTTGAAGTTGGGCACTGAAATGGAATGTGTTATGGTTATGTCACCTCTGCCTATTCTGGGTAAGATATCACACACAAAATCTCTTAATTCAAATGCAGCTAAAATACACTTGCTAATGAGCCAAATTGCTCAAACCGTACGTAGGTTGCAGGTTGGTGGCTGGATGTCTATAGTTAACATCCGACAGCAGCTGGGGTAAATGTGCTTCCAATTTAAAAGACTCCCAAGCAAACGGGTTTTGCAGGCACCAAGGAACATACTAAAAAAGTCCAGGGATTTAGTAATAAAATTAAGTGATTTTCTTAACTGGTCTGACACGGTTTCTTGCTTGATACGTGCTCTCTTCACACAAGGTTTGTCATGGATTCAAGTTAAGACTTGGACCTCAGAGACCACCTTTACAGCCCACCCTTGATTGACCTCTTTGAATGATTAATTGATTTAGTCTGCTAACACCAAGGAACAAAGTTAAAAGAGAGGATTGATAGGATTAAGGTGGCGTAAAGAGGTAGAGAAAGAGAATGTGAACAACCACAAGTAAAATGCAATCACTTAAATCATGGCGATACTCAAAAGATGTTCCTACTTAAAGGGACATTTCACCCAAAAATTCAAATCATGTCATTTTCTCACCCAGAATCCAGACCTGTATGACTTTTCTTCTTTCTTCTGTGAAAAAAGTAGTAATTTTCAATCTATTCTCATACAATTAAAGTAAATGGGGACCAGGGACAGTCATGATCCCAAAAGGCACCATACAAAATGTCAGAAAAGTAGTCCATATGACTCTTACAGTACATCCCAAGTTTTCTGAAGTTTTTTTTTATTATTTAAATCCTAGACACTAAAAATTGTATGACCCCCATAATCACCATTCACTTTTATTGTATGGAAAAGAGTAGCTTGGACATTCAGCTTTTGAAGAAGAATCGATTAACAATATGATTTATTGGCATTTAAAGTTGATTTTTATAAAGTGCTTCTTATAAAAGGTTAAAGTCCGCATGAAATGGAAACTCACCATATCTATTTTCTAAATGCTTGTTATTGATTTTATTCATTCATGTATGGTTCACTCTTTCTTTTCTTTTTTTTTTTTTTTTACTTTTTGGTTTAGTTTAGTTTCATTTTCCAGTGAAACAACATGTATGCCAGACTTCAATCATTTCATTCTTATATACACTGCCCTTTTCTTACAATAGCATTCAGATCTGCCTCCATCCAATCAGCAACCGATGGATAGAACCAACCCTGCATTTTAATTTTTTTCTTTGCATAATCCGTTTCACCCAGATGTACATTATATGAAAGGAAATACTTCTGTTTCATGGTGACTTTAAATTTACTTTTTTTAACCTATATGATAAAGTATTTTAAATGCATAGCCATACAAAAATTATTAAATACATATTATTAATTAATAAAAAAATATTAAATAACAAGCATTTTCACTTATTCGTCACTCAAATTAAATAATGTCCCAGATGACAATTAAAAATTAAAGTAAAAAAAAAAAAAGAACATGTTTCAAATAACATGAGCATGACTAAATAATGACAGATAAATACATTTTTGGGTGAAATGTCCCTTTAAATTAAGCATTGACAAAAATACAAGACAAAAATAGCAGAGCCACTTAAGAAAGGATTTTACCATTCCAACCAAAAAAAAAAAACTTAGGAGCATGTTTCACTTTACACATTCCCAATCGACAGCCTTATCCAAAGCAAGACCAAAGAAAAGCAGGCCCATTCGATATGTCTGCGAAGAGACAAAATCAGACAAAACAGTGAGAAAACACTGGAAATTATGAGAGGGGGAAAAAAACACAGCCAGGGTAAACAAGACGTCCTCACATATTTCTGGTGACACTGCTGAGAAGCTAATCTCTATTGAGGCCCGTTGTCAAGCTGACAGAGAGAAAAGCAGAGGCGATTGATCTGATCCGCTCTCATTATAAGCAGACCGGCAGATTTCCTCTGAGCTTTGGTCCCTACAGTGCAGCATGGGTCAGCCATTAGAGCCGAAGCTGCAAACAGAGGGAGAAAAATTAAAAGCTTTCAGGCAGCTTTAACACAGTGGGAACTGGCCGAGCTGAGGTACTAGGGGGCTGACAAGGAGAGAAAAGCAGCATTAAGCCTCATTTTAGGGCTCATGTTTGCAGAGGCGCATCAGCATGATACGGTGTGAGAAATGCAAAGTGGCACAAACTGCAAAATCCACTCATCATGACATGAATAAATAAAAACAGTGTTTTCACATGTAAGATGAGGGCTGGCTCACAGAGTAAGCCTTGCCGAAGAACATTTTAAAAGAAAAGAATAGGGGGAAAAAAGGTTTTGGGTTACTAATGTAACCATGGTTCCCTGAGAAGGGGAATGAGACACTGGATCCTAGGATGCTTTGGGAAACGCCTCCAGCATGACCGGTGTCTAAAGCACACGTCTAAACGCAACAATGACATTTGGCTGGTGATAGTCTATGACGTCACTACTGGTGCAACCAGAGTATAAAAGGGTGTCTGAATGAGACGTGGACAAGGATTTCCGAAATATGGCAACAAGAGACAGTGTCTCGTTCCCATTCTCAGGGAACCATGGTTAGATTCGTAACCCGAGACGTTCCCTTTCGAATGGGAACTTGCACTGCATCCTAGGACGCTTAAGGGGAACAAATACCCACTCTGCCATGCTGAAGGAATAAATGCCGTAACAGCTGACACACGGAGCTAAGTCCGGAGTCACAATTCCCATGTCGTAGATGGCACGCACCAGCGGCTCTTGAGACTCTATTCCCTAGGGCCAGAAACCTCATACCCGCAGGCGGAGCTCAGGGCCTGGTATTCTTCCAAGTACTGTACCTTTAACTCTCTGGGGTCGGCAATCACGCCGGCGTGATCTGCTCGCTTTTTTTCTTATCAGTGCAAGTTTCTTTAAGTTTCTTTTTTTGTGGATACTCACAACAAAAATAAAGTGTTGTGCTTTTCACCAAATAAAGAAAAACAAACATGATGCGAGTTCTGCGTTCTCTCTGTCAGTGAAGTCCATTCTGAAATGCGTCCTAAGATGAACTGTAACTCCGCGATTACCTGTCACACAGGCACGAGAGATTTTTCTTTATGAAGCTTGAATTCTCTTCTTTTAAATGAAGTAATTTATATAAAAAACAAATATTCGCAGTTTATGCACTCCGTTTGAAACCAAGGAGAGGTCCAGTCTTTCTTTCTCCCCTCATTATTTTTAATGAGTTGAGGCCGCCACGCCCCCGGCGCTTTTCACATGTAAATAGTTTAGGTGATCGCGCACACGCCCCCGATCAATGCCAAAGAAACACAAAGATTCTTCATGAGATTCACTGATAGTTCATCGCGTTTTGAGGATGGCACGCTACTCCGGTGAAGAAGCCCTTCAGATGATTCTGGACAGCGAGGATTCACCTTTTCCTCAGAGGAATTTGAAACTCTGACGACCAACGGCTGCATTTTGAAGAACGAATTGACCCCGCCGAGGATACAAGTTCGGAGTAAGTTGTTTAGTGTTATATAATTCCTTTTCTGATTATAGAGCTCAAATGATTTTCAGACTATATTTTTGCCTAGTTTTGGCTAGCTTTTGACATAGGAAAGATTACCTCACAGTCACAATATCCCTATACGCTCGTGTAAACTTTTTAAATGTGATATTAGCCTACTACATTTCACTCAGTTTTGAGATTAGTTTATGACACTGATTATCATGCTAAAATACTGCCTTATGCGTAATTTATTTTGTTTGCGAATAACTGCTTAGGTTATAATGATTTAGTGAAATTCAGCCTCCGGTAAAATATGTGATACTGTCTAAATACAATATATTATTTATGTATAAATGTTCAGTTAGGCTAACTGAAATAAAACCATGTCTATATTGTGAAGGGTAGTCAACTTTAGCATGGGTGTGTTCACTTATTCTAAGCACTGTGTGTGTGTGTGTGTGTGTGTGTATATATATATATATATATATATATATATATATATATATATATATTAAATCGCAATTTTTTCTACAATGCATGCCCAAAGTCGTGCAGCCATATAGTTTCTCTTGAGACCAGCATGTTCAAAGGTGTTTATTTTTTTATTTCATTTTTTACAGGGAGAGATGCCACTGATGAGTCCTGCTGACTTCAACATTCAACAGTCTCTGTACATGAACATGGTAAAATGAAAAATCAAACACCTTGGAAATGACAGGTATGTACTATGTTTCAATGGCACAAAGTTGTGTGACTGTTCAAGCCTCTGTCTTTAGATCAGTGTGTTTACTAATGTGCTTTTTTGTCCTTTGTTGTGTATCTTTGGATTATGTTGTGTTGTAAATAAATCCAAACAATCTAAAAGCCATTCTTTTTTAAATCTCCTCATTCTTTTTGCAAGGCTCCTTATAATGATATGGCCTGATAGCACCTAATAGGGCCATAATGGGAGGGTCTTTGTCTTTCTCAGGTGTGAAATGCATACATATAAATGAGAGATCATGCCTCCTCGCATAAAGCTTTCTGACACAAAACACGTCATTAAAAATGTAAAAATACTTTATTGTCTTATCTGAATGAGTAGTCAGGATGATTCTCACATAGTTTTGGAGCAAATATTCTAGGCTATGTTATACAATTTTCAAAAGTCTTGTGAAGAAATAATCAATATGTGTTTTGTGGCCTTATTTCAACAACTTTCATTTTTATTTTTTTCAATAACCACGCATAAACATTCTCTTAAAAATACAAACATGTACATACATGTTGCTTAGATATTATGGTAGCCCAGTTTGTGCTATATAGAGTGAATTTACACCTTTGCCATTAACATGTTTATAAATAACTGAAAAAAGCACAAATGTAAGGGCATATCAGAACATCCCAATGGCCCCAAAAACACCTTAGACCCCAGAGGGTTAAGGGAATATGGCCAAGTTGAATATACGAATCACGATTCTATCTTCTGCCGATTTGCATCGATTCACAAATTTCCAAAATCGCACTTCTTAAACTTCACAGTACTAAAAGTTACTTAAAGTTATTGACGTTAATCACAATAAGCCGTGAATATGGAAGTAAAATAATCTCAAATGTTTTTTAAACAAAAAGCATGTTGAATTGCACCAATTGAAAAAAAATATGCATTGCGTTAACCATGCTTGCATTTTAATCCATTGTATTTTTAAGGCTTGCATTTTTATGGGCTGAAATTCAACATGGTTGAATATTTAAGCTGTGAATATTTCAATTAAAAACATTTTAAACACATTTTCAATATTAAAAATTCAATAATCCATATTCACTTTCATATTTCACTTCCAAAATTTTCAAACTGTTTAAAAATACAACCTATAATATTCAACAGGCAAATTTCGATCCATTTTATTTCGCCTTAAAAATTCACTTCCACAAATTCAGTGGTTCAAATTCGACAGTAAATTCAACGTCGACATCCAGGAACTGCAGGAAAAGCAGTAGATTACCGATCATAATCTCCATCTGCTGTAGTCGGCTTTACCAGCAGGGGGTGCACGCGCGTGTTGACAAGCACCAAAGCAACAGGAGAGGCCTTCACAAAACGTCATTTGCTGAAATGAACAGAGCGATGAGTACGAGTTATAATTTATATGTGTATGGAAAAGGTTGATTAAGACACAAAACACACAAGCGTTTACTCAAGTGTCTTATGAGACTTATTTTTACCCCCGTGCAAAGTAAGGTGATTTGTCCACTGCAAAAATAAATTCTCTCGCCGTTGGTGACGTGACGCGCGCTCCAAATGGACAAAAAGATATAAAATAAGATGACAAATACCCCTACTGTACGCAGCCCTGGATAATGGCGGAGACAATTCACGTTATAACACAGAGATTACCAGATATCATGGTAGAGATGTAATTTTTAATTTATAATTGCTGAATTTAATTTATAATTATAATTTGGTTGTATTTAATGATGCTATATTTAAATAAAATTGCCTTTGCCATCATGTAAAACCCAGCCATCAATTTAGTATTCCGTCATAGTGACTAAAACAAACAATTCACTCTGTCTCAGTGTATTACAGTTGTTTTACTAAAACCTTAATATCAATGCCAACGGCGAGAGAATTTAGTTTTGCAGTGGACAAATCACCTTACTTTGCACGGGGGTAAAAATAAGTCTCATAAGCAGTGACGGCGCCAGGGGGGGTCTTGGGGGGTCTCAAGACCCTCCCAAAAAACGCTTTGACCCCCCATTTGACCCCCCACTCCCTTCCTGATTAAAAAATATATAAAGATTTAAACATGTTTCTCTTCAAACTACGCAGAACAATAGTAATTAATAATTTATTCTACATATAAAAAAATATAAACATAGAATCACTGCGACGCCCCATGAACGTCGCTACGGCTTGCGTCATTGCGTTCAAGGCGCTCCCGCGGGCCCGCAAGAGCTGCTACGCTACAGCGGGCACGAATGGTGGGAATCCTGGCGGCTGAGTGGATTTAACGGGGGATTTAAGCCATGGCCCAGCCGAGAAACCAAAACAGCCTCAACTAAAATCATACCCGCGTCGTTCTTTTGGATCGCAGGGGCAGCTAGCATCCAGGGGTTTTAGTTGCTCGTGATTCAAACAGTACCAGTGGCTTGAATAGGCTATTCTGTGTCAAAAAAGACGCGGCTTTTTGTTTTGCCTGTCGTAATTTTTTTCACAGTGTGCATGGATCTGGTGGTGGTCACTCATTATATCCAGTCTCCTCAAAAAGTGTCAATTTTAACATGCTATATAAAATTATCTGTGGGGTACCGGCTACGTAGCCTTGAGCTAAAACTTAATATACACACTCTGGAGACACCAAAGACTTATTTTACATCGTATGAAAAGGGCATTATACCAACCCCTTTAAACTTTAGTTTTTTTGTGAGTAGGCTATCAATAAGTAGCCCATTTCAATCCTGATTCAAGACAATTCTGTAATTAGGCCTACAGCTACAACTTCAGCAGGCACAAGACAAAAAATGTACGAAATGGCTGAGACATCAATTAGACAGAGAGACGCTTGAAAAAAAGGAATGAGAGATGATCTGTTTTACAGATTAAACACTGTTAGGTAGTAGGTACATTACCGTTCAAAAGTTTGGGGTATGTAATATTTTTTCATGTTTTTGAAAGTCTCTCATGGATCACCAAGGATGCATTTATTTGATCAAAAAAACTGTAATATTATAAAATAGTATAACGGAATTTAAAATAATTATATTTTAATATATTTAAAAAATGTAATTTATTCCTGTGATGGCAAATGGCAGAGAAGAAGATAGGAGGAGACTGGACAGAAGTAGGGCAATCAAAACGGAGTGAGAGCATGACAATAATAGATACTATTTTGTAAATATGCTTTCTGTCATGGGTGTGGCAATGGCAATTAAAATTCAAGCATATTGTTTGCAAAATGCAATTGATTAATTAATTAAAAACAAAGTAGTTGATATGCTGTGTTGTTTTTGTTGTTAAGTAGCAGTAATATGAAGTTATTAGCCGTGTCCACTGTATTCTTTGTTGGTTTTCATGAGACCCCCCTTGAAAGGACCAGGACCCCCCCATTGCCCCCCCAATCAAAATTGTCTGGAGCCGCCACTGCTCATAAGACACTTGAGTAAACACTCGTGTGTTTGGTGTCTTAATCAACCTTTTCCATACACATATAAATTATAACTCGTACTCATCGCTCTGCCCATTTCAGCAAATGACGTTTTGTGAAGGCCTCTCCTGTTGCTTTGGTGCTTGTCAACACGTGCACCCCCTGCTGGTAAAGCTGACTACAGCAGATGGAGATTATGATCGGTAATCTACTGCTTTTCCTGCAGTTCCTGGATGTCGACGTTGAATTTACTGTCGAATTTGAACCACTGAATTTGTGGAAGCGAATTTTCAAGGCGAAATAAAATGGACCGAAAATTGCCTGTTGAATATTATAGGTTGTATTTTTAAACAGTTTGAAAATTTTGGAAGTGAAATATGAAAGGTGAATATGGATTATTTCATTTTTAATATTGAAAATGTGTTTGAAATGTTTTTAATTGAAATATTCACAGCTTAAATATTCAACCATGTTGAATTTCAGCCCATAAAAATGCAAGCCTTAAAAATACAATGGATTAAAATACAAGCATGGTTAACGCAATGCATATTTTTTTCAATTGGTGCAATTCAACATGCTTTTTGTTTCAAAAACATTTGACATTATTTTACTTCCATACGTGAACAAGGACTCAATGCGGTGCTCCTCGCTGACGGATACAGCTGAAGTACGGGCTCAGATGCCACCTCTCACATCATGCGATCTCGAATTCAGTTCTCTTTGACAGCTATACACACAATTATGTCAAAATGCACATTGTGTGGACTGTGGAGTATTCAATGTAAACAGAGTATGTTATGTCCTACGAGAATGAAAACAAATGGGAGAAAATCGGATAATGTAAATTTATCCGTGCATTAATTCTTAGGGACAGCAGCCTCATAAACTGTTGCCATGCATTTAATTAATGTTAATAAATAAATAAAAAACACTCACTGCTTTTGACGGAATCACATTTTTAGCTTTAATATGAATCAGTTTATATTTAATTCATACAGTGAAGATACAGTTTTTTATTTTTAGATTTGATTATTCAATTTCGGTAGTATTTCTTACTACGTTAAATAAACCTATGCTACTGTACCTGAAAAACTTAAAGTTTATTTAATTAATATATTTTTTCTATTGTATGTGTCCTATTATTTGTAATTTGCTTCTTTGTTCAAATTTTTAATAACAAAAATAAAAGAAAATTGCCTGCCTTGGTTTAATACAGAAGACTGTGTAATGATTGTGGTCGGCTTAAAATGCATTTGTTTTATAATATTGGGTTGACTAAAATGGGAAGAAAAACTAAATAAATTTCAAGGTTCACATTTAATTCAGTAGGATTTTTTCTTCTTCTAGACCTATTAAACGGTCTACCGCCATCAAATAAGAAAAGTAACACAAAACGGTAAACAATCAAATCTATGCACATTTCGAACTGAATTTTGATATCGTCTCTCATTTTCATTTTCTGTGGAAAATGTCAAAATATATTGCCTCTGGGATTTCACAAAACCCATAAACATTCCTCCTGTAAACAATCCGCAGCTGATGGCTCCTAAGTACACACACATTAGGCGGATTCTGTGGTATAGTTTTCTGACAGCAAATTGTCTTCATCACAAGCTTGTTTTGATTTTAAAGCCCTTGTTTGCATGAAGCATTAGTGAGAACTGGAATGCATAATGTTACGCTAATATTTGAGAGTGACTTTTTAGCAGCAAAAACTCAATAATGATGTAACCAGGCTAGTGGGGGTAGGGGGGTCAAGACATACACAATTTCTCACCAATTTGCCTGACGTACAGCTGCAGCTGACACTTTGATGCAGCTGACATTAATGTAACAGACCTTCGATATCCGATCATTTGTCCTGAATCAGTGGAGCTAATCAAAGCTAATAAGGCCCACATAATGGACATTCGGCTGAGGAAATGTGTGTGGTTGAAGGAACCGTGGGTGGTTTGTTTGCGCTACATAATATCTCATTTCAAGTGAGTTGCTTCGTCTGTGATATATGGTGTGGATCACACACTGGGAATGTCATCTTTTGAGTTCTTTTTCATTTGTTTCCAGACCCCTATTGCTATTTAAAATGTGTAAAAGTAGTGAGGAAGCAAGCAGAATAAATGTTTCATATCCTCAATAACCACCCCATTATATCCTGCATTTCTACAAAATTGTATTCCTGTCCATGGAGGTAATTATACTATGAAAATTAGCTACAGCACACTGAACTATGGGATTAGTGGCTCTCTCTCACCTATTAGATGTTTGGGCACACTGTGACCACTCACATTGTGCGTCAGTCACCTTGAACGGACTAAGCACCAAATAACACACTCAAGTCAAAAACCATTCAAAGTGACGCCTGGTGTCCCAATGCTTTTGCTGAACTGTGTTTTACACATTCTCTTTCTGTCAGTAGAAACGCTGTTCTTTGGCTTTGTTTTTATTTTATTATTTATTTGATGATTGAGTAATGAAGGACTAGTGAAAAATGTTCTCCCGTGAACATCCACATCATTTGACATGTATGGACGGCCGTTGCGGTGGTCTGACACGCAGCCAATCTGGAAAGCAGACAGGAAAGGTGATTGAAATTCATTGCTTTTGTATGCATGTAATTTGTTACCAGGGGCCTCATTTATAAACGTTACGTACGCACAAAAGAAGGCGTACGCCGCTCTCTACGCAATAATTGGTATTTATAAAAAGCAAACTTGACGGGAAAATGTGCGGTCCTTCACGCAAGCTCTGACCCAGGCGTACGCACAAAAACGGCTGAAATGAGAAATGGCGACACCGTCGGCAGAAGGAAGAAACATGTGAAAGTGTGTGACCGTTGTGTAAAAGAAATGGCAATACTGTCTGGCTCTCATAAATAACATGAAGACTTCACAAAGCAAGTCTTACAATTAACAGCCTACATGAACACCCGTTTGATCGATCTGCAGTGTAAAACAAACAAAATCAAATGAAGATAACAACATAAATGCAAATTAACACATATTTGCAAAAATAAAAGTGAAATATGTTCTATGCAATTCATCCTCATAACACATCTGTAGCTTGTCAGATGCAATAAAATGGATGGTAATAAAATGCCATGCCATCACAATGCGTAATGACGTAATGCGTAATGCAACCTTTTGCCACTCAAGTGCCTTTTTAGCATTAATGCCCACACTGTGCCCTCCAAACAACATTTTACTCCTCTTTTCCACCTCGCCAATGATAATTTCTACTTCACATTGAGTGAAGTTACGTTTCTTGGTTTTTCTCTCTGTTTGCCATGATTTCGCAATCGATGAATATTAACTTGTGGGCGTTTCACGGACTATTTATGGGCAAATATGGGCGTGACATGAAGCCGCAAAAGCTGCGCTACATTTAGAATTGATTGTTATTTATTAAGGGAAAACTGCGTAGGATGTGCGTGCGCACAGTTTTATAAATCTGAATATTTCTGTGCGTACGCACGTCCTATGTTGCGTCCCACTTCTGACGCAAATCCTACGCAAAGTTTTATAAATAAGGCCCCAGATCAGATCTTGCATGCCAATTCTAACACAAGCTGGGCTTTTTCAAAACTCCAATTCAATAAAGGCACAGTAAGAATCTATGCTTTTTGGTAGGCTGGTGGGTGTGTCCGCAGTCAGTGGGGGGCAAAAAAAAGTTAATTGTTGCTTTTTTTGAAAAAACAAAACAAAACAGTTTTTCTACCTTGTGCTGAGAAATTTCAGTGGCTCTCTGGCAAAAACTGCACTATTAAATAAGCTCTAAAAGTCTCTGTGTGGCCATTTGTAGCTTGGATACTTAGAAGATGATGTGGTATAAACCCATATCCATGTTATACATTATGTCTGTGGCATAGACTGTAAAAAAAGATCTGTGGCCAGATTTGGACAGTACATTTTGGATACACATTGGATTTAAAGGGTTAGTTCACCCAAAAATGAAAATTAAGTCATTAATTACTCACCCCCATGCTGTACCAACCCCGTAAGACCTTCGTTCGTCTTCGGAACACAAATGAAGATATTTTTGATTAAATCTGACAGCTGGATCACTCCTCCATAGGCTGCCTAAGGGATTGAAACGAGACTTCAAGAGATTTCCACGACGCGCACGCGCGAGAACTTAACTGAAGTAGCTGAAGGAGATCGCAATTCTCGCGCATGCGTCGTGGAAATCTCTTGAAGTCTCGTTTCAGGCCTACAAGGAAGAAAAGGAATAGACGAATAAAGTCGTTATTTTTGTTTTATTTCCGAACAAAAAGTATTCTCGTCGCTTGATAAACTTATAGTTGAGCCACTGTTGTCACATGGAATATTTAAACATTTTCTTCATTGTCTTTCTGGGCCGTCAAGTTTCATTCCCTTTGGCAGCCTATGGAGGAGTGATCCAGCTGTCACATTTAATCAAAAATATCCTCATTTGTGTTCCGAAGACGAACGAAGGTCTTACGGGGTTGGTACAGCATGGGGGTGAGTAATTAATGACTTAATTTTCATTTTTGGGTGAACTAACCCTTTAAATCCTGGTTGGGTGCATTGTCAGCTATAATCTCTTTAAAGCTCCTAAACGTAGCAAACAAACACAGCACAAGCCATGAATCTCCAATTAGCAAACAAATGACTCTTACAAAACAGTTATTTTTATTAGTCAAAAAAAAATTATGAAACATTTTTAAACTCATTTAAGGTTTGAATCACACGCCAAGTCAGTGAATCGTTCAGAGCTGTTCCACAGCTGTCATTTAGTTTGTCGTGTGTGACTTACTGTACATCAGACTATTTGACAGGTTGTTAATATGACATGCCAAATACAGAACATATTAAAGAAAACAATATTAATTTAGAAAATGCTATTGTGGATAAGTTAATAATGGTATTAAAAAAAATTCAAAACAGTTATTATGGTAACACTTAAGTTTAGGTTCCAATTCTCGCTATTAAGTTGCTTTTTTAGCATGCATATTTCTAGGATATTGGCTGTTTATTAGTACTTATAAAGCACATCTTAATGCCTTATTCTGCAAGACCATATTCTACAGTACATCCCTTAAACCTACCCAATAAACTTAACCACCTTACTAACTAATACCCAGTAATTAGGAGTTTATTGACGCAAAAGTCGTAGTTAATAGTAAGAATTGGACCCTAAACTAAAGTGTGACCGTTATGATTGTTTGAAACATATAAAACCAAATGTGACAATTTTGACAGCGTGGAATTTACAATAGAAAACTACCTTAGTTTAAATAACAAATCATTGTAGCACTGATAAATATTTAAAGGAAAACATTTTATTTTATATTCTCAAGGCAAACAGTAAGCAAATTAGGCTTTATATATGCTTAAAGCAGGTAAGCGACACAATTAGACAGAATTTTGTGTTGAGTTGAGCAGCAGGGTCTAAGCCCTAGCGGACCCTTCTATGATTACAGGAGCAATTGTAGACGTCCCACTGTAAGGTGGTAATTACAGCAGATGAGGAGATTTTCACATTAAGGCAATCTGAAATTGCTGACGGGTCACTGGGCTGACACAGCGCGAGGGGCAATCCTTTATCCTTTATCTCAGAGCTGCACACAGCGAAAACGCCAGGCAAGGTTCAGTTAAAATAAACCAGTCTGTAATTATGTCCATCTGGGTAGGGTGTGATTGGGATATTAAAAATAACTGAAGTGTGATTTTAGTTTATATCAAAGAGTAGGTCCCCCCACAGCTCTCCCTAACGTTATGAACACCTGAGCAGTTCGAGATTTTCTTTATGGATTTGGATGGGGTGCTTGAAACTGCACCTGCTCGGCAAAAGCCTTGTGAGACAACCAAATCTCAAGAGCTGCCTGCTTTCTCTCTGTAATGATATGATATGATATGAATCATGTGTTAGCAGACACATTTCTACACAAAAGCACAATTGGATTTGCTAGGTTAAAAAAAAAAAAAAAAAAGGTTCTGGTTAGCCAATTTACCAAGTATCATTTAAAATAGCATACAAATATATACCTAAATAGAATCTTAAATATTTTGATCAGCAACATCACGTTCATAGTTACAAAAAGAGGCAGTCAATGGAAGCCTAAATAAATAGATAAAATATTAACAAAAAATTAATTAAATAATAAAAAAATACATTTAAAAAAGTATGTGTGACAATTTGTTGGATAAACCTAAATAAAATCTCAGCACAGGCTAAATGTCTCATGCATGTCACGTCTGAGGCCAAAGACAAAGATATTGCCACTGATCTGAGAGCAAAAACTGAAAGCTGCAATCAATCAAACTAGAGTTAATGTCCTTCCTGTGTCTTTAAAAAAAAAAAAACGGAATGTTGTTTCAGCCTGAAAAATCACCACTGAAAGTACTACATGCTGCTTAATTAAGTATTAGAAAATGAGGTGCAAAGAAACGTCTCGGTTACGTATGTAACCCTCGTTCCCTGAGTACAGGGAACGGAGACGTGTCGTCGGGGAGTTCCCTGACGAATTGGGATCACGCTAGGGAGCCAATTGCCTTCGAGAGAATTAAAAACGAGCCAATGAACATTGGCATGCAAGATTTGCATTCCGCGACCCGCCTACCAGCGCGGGCACAAAAGGCGGAAGTAAACATTGCGCAATGCTTTTCGCTGAGGAGCCGAACAGTGTCCAGTCCTCCGCGAAGGTACAGCAACATGGCGAGGGGATGACACGTCTCCGTTCCCTGTACTCAGGGAACGAGGGTTACATACGTAACCGAGACGTCCTGGGAACTCCGACGTGTCGTCGGGGGAATTCCCTGACGAATTGGGATCCCTAATAACACGCCATGGTGCTGGCCCCTTCCAACGCCCAGCTAAGCTACCCTGCAGCAGTTTCTTGAATAAGTTGCGGGAGCTAGCTAGGGAATCACACTGCTGTTCCGCAAGTCCCGCTCAGTGGATGTTGGATAACACTGGGAAAGCGTGCCCTAACCCGTAAAAAAGAAGGGAAAGGGAACGCTGCAGAAGCCAGCCGGCCTGAGAAAGGCCGGGAATATGCATATGTACTAGTCCAGTGGGATAGAGAACATATGGCAGTCCCTGAGGTAGTCCCCTCCAAGGGAAGTGGGAGCGTACTCGACAGGGACGACAGAACGAGTCTGTCAAGGGTAAGACACGGCTGGACTGCACGTGGCATAATGGGTCACCGAAGAGACCACTGGACATAACACCCAGTCTACACAACAACTCCCTTAGAGGTAGTAGACCTGGCGCCGGCGGTCCGCCACGCCTGGCACCGGAGGGGTGATGGAGGAACTCACGAGGCTAACCAACGTAGGGCGCCTCCTGGGCGAAAGACGCACGTATCCGGCTGAGGCACGGAGTGGCGTAGCAAGCCAACACAACCTATTCCCTCGCACCACTGGCCGTAGCGAGTACTCGGGAGAAAACAGGTTCCACACGTAGGCTATAGAATCTAGCGAATGTGCTCTGTGTCGCCCAGCTTGCAGCTCTACAAATGTCTGTCAGCGAGGCACCTTGAGCCAACGCCCAGGAGGCGGCAACACCTCTCGTAGAGTGAGCACGCAACCTGGGAGGACAAGGCTCACCCGAAGCTTCATACGCTTGGGTGATAGCATCCACTAACCAGTGAGCTAACCTCTGCTTGGAGACGGCCTTCCCCTTCTGCTGGCCTCCGTAACAGACAAAAAGCTGATCTGAGGTCCTGAAGCTTTGCGTTCTGTCAAAGTAAACCCGCAGGGCGCGGACTGGACAGAAAAAACTAATGCTGGGTCTGCCTCCTCCTGGGGCAGCGCTTGCAGGTTCACTACCTGATCCACGAAGGGAGTGGTAGGAACCTTGGGCACATATCCGAGCCGGGGTCTCAATATCACGTGAGAAAAACCTGGCCCGAACTCTAGGCACGATTCGCCGACCGAAAAAGCCTGCAGATCCCCGACCCTCTTAAAAGAGGCCAATGCCAACAGGAGCGCTGTCTTAATGGACAGGATATTCAGCTCCACTGCCAGCAAAGGCTCAAAAGGAGGACTTTGAAGAGCTCTCAGTACCAGAGCTAGGTCCCAAGAGGGTACAGAGTGCAAAACACAAGGTGGATTTAACCTCCTAGCACCCTTAAGGAATCTGATGATCAGGTCGTGCTTCCCTACAGACTTACAGACTACATCGTGATGTGCGGCTATTGCGGCAACATACACTTTGAGGGTGGAGGGAGACAGCCTTCGCTCCAACCCATCTTGCAGGAGAAAAGCACGACTCTGATCGGGCAAGTTCGGGGGTCCTCCTGACGGGAGGAACACCACTCGACGAATAGATCCACTTCAAGGCATAGAGGCGCCTCGTAGAGGGGGCTCTAACAGAAGTGATGGTGTTTACCACTGACTGTGGTAGATCACCTAGAACCTCTTCGTCCCGTCCAGGGACCAGACATGGAGTTTCCAGAGGTCTGGACGCGGGTGCCATAGAGTGCCCCGTCTCTGAGAAAGGAGGTCCATCCTCAGAGGAATCGGCCAAGGAGGGGCTGTCGTGAGGAGCATGAGTTCCGTGAACCAAGTCCTGGTGGGCCAATATGGCGCCACTAGAAGGACCTGCTCCTCGTCCTCCCTGACCTTGCACAGGGTCTGTGCAAGAAGGCTCACTGGGGGAAACGCATACTTGCGCCGGTCCCGGGGCCAGCCAGGGCGTCCGTGCCGAGGGTCCCCTCGGACAGGGAGTAAAACCACTGGCAATGGGTCGTGTCCGGAGTAGCAAACAGGTCCACCTGTGCGACTCCGAAAACACTCCAGATCAGCTGAGCCGCCTGGGGATGGAGTCGCCATTCTCCTGGCAGGGGAGGCAACCGTGAAAGCTCGTCTGCCACATGGTTGAGCTCCCCTGGGACATGAGTGGCACGAAGCGACCTCGGATGCTTCTGACTCCATAGGAGGAGGTGGGAGGCAAGTCGCGACATACGACGGGAGCGTAGACCACCTTGTCGGTTGATGTACGCAACGGTCGCAGTGTTGTCCGTACGGACCAGTACGTGCTTGTGTTTGAGAGGCCCCTTGAGGCGATACAAGGCTAAGCGTACTGCTTGCAACTCCAGGCAGTTGATGTGCCAATGCAGCTGGGGCCCCGTCCACAGACCCGAGACTGCATGCCCTTTGTACGTGGCCCCCCACCCCATGGCAGAAGCATCTGTAAAAACCACAGCATGCCTGGATCCCTGGACTAAGGGCACTCCGGCCTGAAGAAACACAGGATCCGACCATGGGGAGAAGGTTTGGCGACAGTGCGGGGTCACTTTGACCCGAAACGTGCCACTCTGCCACGCCCACCTTGGGACTCGATCGTGAAGCCAGTGCTGAAGCGGTCTCATATGTCACAGGCTGAGCGGCGTTACTGCGGCTGCTGCTGCCATATGCCCCAGGAGCCTCTGAAATCGTTTAAGTGGAACCGCTGTCCTGCCTTGAAAGGACCTGAGGCATGTGAGCACTGACTGGACGCGTTCCTCCGTGAGGCGCGCAGTCTGGGCGACCGAGTCCAACTCCATACCGAGATAAGAGATCCTCTGCACGGGGCAGAGTTTGCTCTTGTCCCAGTTGACCTGAAGCCCCAACCGGCTGAGGTGCCGAAGCACCATGTGCCTGTGATCGCACAACACCTCTCGCGAGTGAGCTAGAATGAGCCAGTCGTCGAGATAGTTGAGAATGCGAACGCCTTGTTCTCTCATGGGAACAATGGCCGCCTCCGCGACTTTCGTGAAGACACGGGGCGACAGGGCCAGCCCGAAGGGTAGGACTTTGTACTGATACGCTCGACCCTCGAAAGTAAACCGTAGAAACGGTCTGTGACGAGGAAGAATCGAGACGTGAAAGTACGCGTCCTTCAGGTCGATCGCTGCAAACCAATCCTGAGGACGGATGCACTTGAAAATGCGCTTCTGCGTGAGCATTTTGAACGGGAGTTTGTGCAGGGCCCGATTCAAAACTCGCAGGTCCAGGATTGGCCGTAACCCACCGCCTTTCTTGGATACAATGAAGTAGGGGCTGTAGATCCCGGACCTTATCTCAGCAGGAGGGACCGGCTCGATCGCGTCCTTCGCCAGCAGGACATCGATCTCTTTCCACAGGACAGGGGCATCCACTGACCGCACACGGGTGAAGTGGACGCCCCTGAACCTAGGAGGCCGGTGTGCAAACTGAATTGCATAGCCGAACCGAATGGTGTGGACGAGCCATCGGGACGAACCCGGAAGCGCTAGCTAGGCTTCCAGGTACCGACTCAATAAGACAGCGAGGTGGAAGCCAGGGACCCGGCTCCAGTGCCAATGTAGCCACTGGAAGCGGGGTCTGGGCGTGGAGCTCGCCAGAGACCTGCTTCCACTGGGGGGCAGACGGCAGAGAAAGCCCGTGGGCTTTCTGCTGCGGGCTGCCCCGTGGCGAGGGGAGGGGGAGAGACGAGGCACGAGGCCCTGCCTCCTCGTGAGCTGGTATCTGCCCCTCTGGGCTCAGCCGCCGACAGAAGCGACGCAACCGAGGAAGCGTCGCTGCTATCTGCAGACTGGGCAGAGGGGAACGAGAGAGAGACAGCATCCATTGTCGTTCGGACCCTCTTGGGTGGAGGAGACTGTATGCCCGCCAGTCTCGACCGAGGATGACCTGAGGAAGAAGGTAGAAACTGCTCTTTTATTGACACTTTGGGTACGGGTGGTCAGCGGCGAAACAAAAAAGAAAAGGGAACGAAAAATTCTCCGCCCAGCCCTCCCCCGGGGGAAGGAGGTGTGCAGAGGCACCCTCCCGAAGAGCAGCATCCAGGTTCTCCGTCAGGTCGCCCGTCTCAGGAACGCTTCCCTCCCTTCCTTTTACGGGAAGGGGCCGGGGGCGCCTGAGGAGGCTGGGCCGTCCTCTTGCGACCAGACTTCGGCCCTCCAGGGTTGGGCTGCTGCCCTGAAGGAGGAGCTGGCGCAGGAGGACGTCCTCGGCGACGGGAAGCAGCCGGGGCTCTACGGCGACAGGAGACGGGCCAGCAGCAGCCCGCTTCCTGTGCAGGACATGCCGTATCGCTTCCGACTGCTTCTGGGCGGCGGAGAACTCTTGGGACAAGCTCTCCACCGCGTCGCCGAAGAGGCCGCCTTGGGATATGGGGAAGTTGAGAAGTTTGTTCCGACCCACCGAACATGCGGTGACTTTCGTCTCCCCGAGGGCGAAGTCTGTCGCCACACGCAGCTCCTGCAGCAGAGCTGGGTTGGGACCACCTGCCTGCAAGTCATGGAGTGCCTTAGCCTGATGGACTTGGAGCAACGCTATGGCATGCAGGGCGGAAGCGGCGTCTCCACACGCCATGTAGGCATCCCCGGTCAGACCAGAGGAAAACCTTCAGGCGCGGGAGGGGAGTGAATGGGCACCCCGCCAAGTGGAAGCGGTCTTCGGACACAGCTGCATCGCAACCGACCGCTCCACTGGGGGGATTCCCTCGTACCCGTGCGCCGCCCCGCCATCGAGGGTGGTGAGGAAGGAGGAGCGAGGTTGTCTACGTCTGGTCGCGAGGGGGGCCAGCCAAGACTTCCTCAGCTCCTCATGCACTTCAGGGAAGAATGGTACTGGGGCAACAGCACGGCCCGCTCCGAGACACCAATCATCCAGCCGCGAAGGTTCGGGACCCGGTGGAGGGTTCAACACGAGCCCGACATTCGCGGCTGCCCATTCGAGCATAGCCGCCATCTCTGGATCTGGCTCAGCCGAAGCCACCACGCCCGAAGGGGGTAGACCCGCTGAGTCATCACCAGAAGATGACAGCTCTTCCTCCAATGCCGCGATCGACATCTGATCCTCAGGCGGCGCCCCGAAAGAGACCACCGGAACCGCACGAGGCGGCCCCGACTGCTCCACCGGAGGCGCCAATAGCAACGAGCAACTAGAGGCGTGAGAAGCCCGTGAGGATCTTCCACCAGACGGAACATTCTTCACGGTAATCCTCATCCGCTCACCAACAGGAATCACTGAAGTAGCCGTCTGCTGAACTGAACCAGCAGACGAACTGCATCAGGGATTTTCTGAAGGGACTCCCCCATGTTTCAGGGATCTCAGTCTCGAACGTAACATCGCCAGAGTCATGTTCCCGCAATGAGAACTAGACTCGTTCACAAACGCAGCCTCATCGTGCGCTAAGCCCAAGCACGAGAGGCTGTATTTATGACCATCTTCCTGAGGGACAAGTCGACCGCATCCAGAAACGCACGGGTGAAACGACATCCTGAAAAGCACGTGAAACACCCGTGATGCTCTTTTAGAAAAAAAAAAAAAAGAAAGAAAGTTCTCTCACACGCGCCGAAGCACCGAGGGATCACCGCGGCAGAGACAGGGGGAAACTGCAAGCCTGTGTGCTGCACTCACACCACCAGCCGTGAAAACGGCTCTTTTTTTTCAAAAAGAACTCGACCAGTAGCGGGGGCGGAGACCGCTGAAGCGCCGTCACACCAGCGAGGGAGAGAGAGAACCGTCCTTTTCTTCTCTGTTAAGCAATCTTCAAACAGCAGCTCAGGAACACACTGTTGAGGCTCCGAAGCAAAAAGCATTACGCAATGTTTACTTCCGCCTTTTGTACCCGCGCTGGTAGGCGGGTCGCAGAATGCAAATCTTGCATGTAAATGTCCATTGGCTCGTTTTTAATTCTCTAGAAGGCAATTGGCTCCCTAGTAGGGGTGTAAATCGGACAGTTAATCACGATACGATCAGTGCTTTAAGTGGGCCGGTACGCGCCGGTACTCAGTACCGCCACTTCCAAATATAGCTCTTGAGCGTACCGCCACCTCTCCGTGCGCCCAGAACGTGCTTTTAGCGTACCGGTACGCTCATTTGCACATCTGTTTTAATCCTTTGGCTGCGCTGCCGCTTTTCAGAGCGCCCTTCACAATGCACGCTAACTAATTCGTCCCACCGAGAGCAGAGACTATATTACCCATACACCCTTGAGTTTTACAAGTGAAAAGCGCATGCGTCGCTTTTGCCGCGGCGCTGTCAGTGTCAACACAACCGTGGGTGTGTGAAACGCGCAACCATAAATGCAAATAAAATACAAATACATTGAACATTTAATATGCTCTCCTGGCTTCAGACTCTAAGTAATAAAAGAACTAGGTCAGAATGAGCAGAACAGAGACATGTTTATGTTCTACTGTTCTATGGTTATTATGTTATTATGTTTTATAATTTATTTTATATACAATTTGTTAAATAAATTTCAATACCCTTTTGCACATTTTATTTATGTTCAGTAGCTCTTTCTAGCTCAAGCACATCCACAAACTAATAAAAGGATTTATTATTTTTTATAAGGTCGTCTGTTGACTGCTGTATGTAAAACCCGTATGTAAAGCCCCAGAGTCAGAACCCCCCCCCCCCCCCCCCCCCCCCCCCCCCCCCCAAAAAAAAAAACATAATAATAGAGTACCAGCACCTCTTTTGGGCCACTTAAAGCACTGGATACGATACGATATCGATTCTCTCAGCCAGCGATACGATATTTGCCGATACCTCAAAAAATTCTACGACACGATTACGATACGATTCGATTCAGGGCTATATCGATCGATTAATCGGTATTTAGATATTATGTACCAAGTCTACACAACCAGTTACATTTATTAACTCACAATAGGCCTACATTAAAACATATATTACATGAAAGTTTAAATAAACTCTTTGAAAATTGCACACCCTCTCCCAATTGGGACATTTACAAGTTGTTTGTTACAAGTTTAAAAAAAAACATGATGAAAAGGAACAAGAACGGGGTTATCTGTTTTTGCAAATTAACTCCTCTGTTAAAGTTCATTTAAAGGATTTTTATATATATTTATTGTGTGGTAAAAGCAGATAACTCCACATTTCATGTTTCAGAGTTAAACAAAGCCAAGTAATTGCTATGATACATAATAAAACACTTGGTTAATCTGTAATGTTAATCTCCTCAGTCAAACTTTGTTGTTGTGATTAACGTACACGCAATACAGAGAGCTTTTCACTCACCACTAAACGTGCTGTTTTAGCAAGATTCCGCGAAAAAGTTTCAGCTTTTAATTTCCTTTTATGAGCCGAAAAAGATATCCGAAGTCCGCTGAAATCCATCCTCGATCACTTTTAGTCAGCTTTGCGTCTTTTCAAAGTGACAAGCAGCCTTGTCACCTGACCTGAATACTGCTCACTGATTTGCTAAAACAGACTTTTCGGGGCCAGGTGTTTGTTATCGACCTTGCTGTAAAACATAAACTCGCGATGCCTTTACAGTGGAAAATACCAGCTTTTGTGACAAAGGTTTCAGTCAATCTTGTCAGGCGTCTATTTCAGTGGAGAAATGTTACGTGAGGATATGGAGTGTGTCAAAATAAAGGTACCGTACATCGATATTTTATGTGTGGTATCGATGCATCGTATCGTTAGACATTTGATCGATGCATCGATCCATATCGATGTATTGTTACACCCCTACTCCCTAGCGTGATCCCAATTCGTCAGGGAACTCCCCCGACGACACGTCGGAGTTCCCAGGACGAAAGGGAACCCATAATACAGTAGTTCCCAGGACGAAAGGGAACCCATAATACAGTAGTCGCGCTTTCAAGCAGAAGCAACATTGCAGTCAGTCCAATATTGAGTGATTCAACAGTTTAAAGAGCCGGCCACTGAGTGAGGATCACATTTTCTTGTCCTTGCTTTTTTTATTTTTTTTTATTACCCTCTTGCTATACATGCACAAGCGATTTGGCTGACAGACATGTTTCAGTATTTTGTCATGCATCGAAATTATGTATATTGACCTCAGGTTTCACAGACAAAGCTTAAACCTAGTCCCAAACTAAAATGCATGCTTGAGCTGTTTTAACTGAAAAATCTTTTCAGTCAACCTTCTTGTCAACTTGCACTCACTGACAAACCTCCAACATGTTAAAATATGCCAGTGCCATTATTTTGTCTCAAGATGCACACCAGTAATGATTTTTTTAATAAGGCACGTTTTAAACGTAAATGTCCTAATTGAACTAAGGCCTTATCCTGGCTTAATCTAAGCCCTGTCGGTGAAACCAGGCCAAAATGTTTTAAACACACCTAGAATATCTTAACAGTAATGCAATCAAATGGATTGAATGCAGTACTGCATGATTCACAATCATGCTTAAATTGGCATATGAAGAAAAAAAGCCATCCCAGCAATGGAAGCACCTTTTAAATTATAACATTAAGCTCTGGTGACAAATGCTGCTTAATTCAAATTGGACTTAAAAACCAGCTGCATTGAATAACTGGTAATTATCTATTTAACAGCTCAGACAGCAGTGGCACTACTGGATTTCTCAGTGAATCCATTTACCTTATGCACAATAAATCTCCACACATGGTTCATACACTCAGGGTCTGATTCATTATAAAGCGGACACCCTGCCTCGAAGTTCTTCCATTCATCGGTGAGGATTATATCTTGCATTAGGGATATTTCCTGTACAGAGGCTGCAACATATGGTGTGCCAAAGAAGATGGAATAATTATAGAAGTAGTTCAACCAAAATAAAAACATAATTTAATTTAGCGCACAACCCTATTATTTATATACATAAGTCCTTATGTCCTTACAAAACCAGAATACGGAAATGCACGTTAATACATTCGTACATGGACATCACTCATGACCCTGGGTTTAGTCCCTTATTATAATATATCCCTGCTGGCACAGTTTCCAATGACTCTTATTCTGATTGCTTCCTTTTTCTCAGCCTCTAGCTCTCTCTCTCTCTATTCTCAGTATCCCCATGTCCTTTCTAGAATGACAAGAGTGCATAGAGCCTATGGCTACATGCTTCTTTAATAACAAATACATAAACATTGATGTGCATGTTTATCTTTTGTGTCACCATCTCTTATTCTGTGGCCCTGTGATTCAGACCAATACAAAAACAATGACATCCACAAGTGCATGTCCTTTAGAGTTGCTATGGCTTTTTATTTGTCAAATACTATTGTTACAGTATAAAAGCTGCCTGCTATCATGAAAAGTCATCATCTATGTTAAACACACATTTGTTAAAGGAATATCCATATGAAATTGTTTTACTTTATAGACAAAGCCTTTTCTTGTCCAAAATAACTTTACAACTGCAAACTTGGCAAGTTGAAGTCTCTATGGCTGCATTCACATTACAGTCAGTGACCCAATTCTGATTTCTTCCTCCCATGTGGCACAGCTCGGATATGACCAATGAACGTGTAGGCAGAAAAACGGCACATGGATTCCAACATTCTGAGTTTGGTTTCAGGCCTCATTCATACGTGGAAATAAATCTGATATGAATCGAATACGTGCATTTGCGTCTGCCATGTAAGTGGTCAGATCGGGTATTGTCCTGTCAGTGCGAGTCATACGTCATTGAAAAAGCGACGGTGGCGAATGACGTCGAATGGCGAATGGACACCAACCACGATTACGTGACTATTGTCAATGCCCTGGCTGCAACAAGGGTGCGCCTCTTTTTTCTCCACCTTAAGAGATTAATGGTTTGCTTACCTTTAAAGATAGTACGGAAAGCAAAAGCTTGTATTATCATTTTGTCTGTCCACTGCAAATCGAGCCGTTTTTACTTTCTTTTCCGGGTCAGTACGTCTACCTTGCAGATATTGGATATGGGTCACTTTTAAAAGATGATGTAAGGCGGACGTAAAAAAAAATTGAGTATAGTCAACGAATCAGACTTGGGCATCAAGACCTGCAGAGTAAATGCGGCTTATTTGGATGATAAACTGCTTGACACTGATCTCTGAGAGAACTTTTATGCCCTTTTTATACTTGGTATTAATCTGTCATTTGAGGGGTGACATATGTAACAACATACAAAGTGCAATCTTATCTGGAGCTATTTCCGATTACATTCACTCTCTTCACTTACTCGTTCATCATATAGTGAACTATATAGTAAATACTGATAGTAAATGAGTAACAATGAGTTACTAAGTAAAAGTAACAAAGTAAGAATGAGTAAAACAACTAATGATATTGATCTTTCAAGTGCCTACAGTTCTGGACTGTGACAAAATGCCACAAGCAGAACAATGTTGTTATTGTTAATACAAAGTTCTGCCATGATACTTTAGATCATGAAACTCTAGGTCCTTAACTCAATCTGCTTGCAATCACATCAATCTCTATAGGGCACAGCTGATTGGTTCCTGCTGTATCAATAGCCAATGAGCTGCTCAACCTTCAAATACTTGGTCGGCATTTGCTGTAGCAGTTGCACTGCCCTTTCAGAAACCCTCTCCAGCTCCACCTATAAAGATCTGCTACTGGTAATTAGAGATGCACCGATTGATCGGCTGGTGACCGGAATCGGACGATTTTCACGTGATCGGCCATGATCGGCGACCGACTGGTCAGTCTGACATAATCCGATTTTATGCCGGTCAAATGCACTCGGGCGCCGCATGATTAACATCGCGCAACATCAGCATCACACGTGCACACGGAACGCGCACATGTAGGAAACCTCATGAATTACGGCCGTTTCACACCGCAAGGTGCAGCACGTATTTTTTTTTTTCGGCGTGCATGTTAATCAATGAGTGCATTCACACCGGGAGCCGGAGCAGCGCGTGAGTGTCGAGCAGGAGCGTCGCGTGAGCAACAGTGAAGCGTGGGTTTCGGCGCCGAATCTATTTTTGCTGCGCTCAATTTAAGTGAAAGCTACGGAGCCCCCCTAGTCCCACTTTGTCAAAAAAATTAATTATAACTATCTCGTGGCCTCAAGATAGTAACTTGTGGCCTTAAGATAGTATCTCGTGGCCTCAAGATACTAGATACTATCTTGAGGCCACGGCCACGAGATACTATCTTGAGGCCACGAGATACTTATCTTAAGGCCACGAGATAGTTAGAATGAATTTTTTTGACAAAGTGGGACAAGGGGGGCTCCGTAGAAAGCACACTTTTGATGGACAAAATAAATATGATTTCATCCAAAAAGTGCCCAAAATGCAAAGAATTTGCATGTCTGATGTGTTTTAACAAGAACTGAAGTAGGCTAGGCTATGTCAGAAAGAAAATGAAGACTCAAAAATATTTATAGAAAATTTACCCATTTAAACTTGTTTTTATTATTTCCCAATCGTTTCCCTGCACATGCTCCACTTGTCCTGTTTAGCTTGGCTGGACATGTGTCAGATGAGAGAAGAACTGCTTGAGAAATATAACTTGCCATTGATATACAACAAGTGATTGCAATAGGCCTGTGTGTGAGAGAGAGAAATATCTTTATACTGCAAGGCTATATTTATTTAATTTGTATTTGTTATTTATATATTATTTTATTGCCATTACCTGTTTTCATACAGAAGTTTAGTTTGCTAAATATATCAAATTTTTTTAATTGGATATTGGATGTGAAAAGGAAATGGTTCTTCCATAACACTGCACTTTAGATGTGTGTGAATTTCCCACACTAGAAGTCATTTATATAGTTCTATTTTATAGCGATTATCTGTTAAAAAAATGTTCTATGCAAAATGTTCTATTAAAGAGAAGATAGAAAATAAAAATGTGTGTGTGCTGTGGTTTGAAAAGTGGTTTGAAAAAATCAAATCGGAATCGGCTAAAATCGGTATCGGCAGGCCAAACTCAAGGAAAAATCGGAATCGGGATTGGCCTAGAAAATTGTAATCGGTGCATCTCTACAACAATGTACGCTATATTGTACTTTCTTACAGCAGCGTAACACAGGAGCAGAAGTAACATTTCCTTTACATTGTAATATCTACACTGCCTGATCAAACATGCGATTTCATCACTTACAAAATGACAGTAGTTTCTAAAAAAATTCTGCATTTTTAACTTGAATAAAACCAAACTTAGAATTAGAGGTCCAAATTGACACACGCTCACATGAACATGCGTCTTACCACAATCACATAATTCTAAAAGATATTATTTCATCCTATAGGTTTGGGTTTAGAATACACATCTCTATAGAGCTTGTGTGGGAGATCCACAAATTAACTTTGAAGATGACTATTTATAAGTTGCTCCAATTTAAAGTGGATTTAAATGGGGTTTTAAAAAAGCCCACAATTTATAGTGATACTTTTACCTCATTAGCATCTTCCTTTGCCTTGCAGTCTCTTTTCGGTTTTCTTAAAATAAATTTACTATCAAATTTAACAGGTGTTCACATTGCTGTCGCTTAAAAACGGTATAATGAAACATTGATGTATGACCAAAAATAGAATGAACTTTACAGTTTAAATTAAATTTTTAGTCTAAAACATGAAAAAACATGAACACACATGGTGGGAATTCTGTTGCTGACATGAAAGGCCACTTCCTTTCTTTGTTGTGCAATGCTAAAATCACTAATGATGTCAACAGGCTTTTAAGTGCACAAAATTAAATAGTTTTTGTTCATGTGCATATTCCAAATTTATGGTTTGTTTTTGGCACTCCACACAAATTGCTGTCATAATTGAAGCACCACAAATCTGAAAAGAGTAAGCTACACTTTCGTTATGAGAATCAATGTTAAAGTATGTGCCCTATAGTTCTCAAAGGTATTACTTTCACACTTACATACCTGGTGTGTTCACGTTGCATACAAAACCAGTTAAGTTACACAGATAATTCTTCTCTTCCTTCTTTTTCGATGGTAATAAGCTGAATGGAAATAAAAGGTCTCATGTGCATCACAATCTGAACAGAAAGGCATTTTCAGTGAATAACTTCAGTTATGTCCCATTTCTCTCACAAATATATGGCATTAAAAGATTCAGAGTATAGTCACGTGGAATAATTTGATACTTTTTAGCCTTGACAACCTAGATTAGTATTCCTTTTATATGGCAAAGAACTTGTTTTTGCTAAATAACAAATTTTGAGTTTCAGGAGGCTGAAATGAAGCTGAACACATAAAGATGAAAAGGCATAAAAACGTTTAGTTTTAACATTGATAAGGACATGTTGGCATCAATCAAAATAGACAGTATGTAATTATTACTCAGGAGTTTTTCATTTCCAGCCTTCATAAACAATTATATATCACTTGTAAATGATTAAATACAAAATGAATACTAGTTATTAAGATTAATGTGATTTGGAATTGGTAAAATGTGCCTGAAAAATGATCAGAAAATCAACGTGCAATAATTCTGCACACACTGTATGAAGCCCCAGATGTGTTGGAGAACTTGAGGATTGATATTGACCCCCTTTATTCAGGGACTCATAACTACATTTCTGTTTGTCAAAAAAAAAACATTCTGTGAAATGTATTTTATGTTTCAGTAGTTGAAGCATTTTGTGTTCATAAAAGTATTTACACATAATAACAAATTTGCTGGAAATAAAACCTGTTGAAAGTGAGAGGATGTTTCTTTTGTTTATGTATTTATAAATAAATGCAGTAGTCAACATTTTGAAGTGGACCAAACCCTTTCATCAAACGTATACAATATTAATATTGAACAAAAGCCGTTCTTGTTTTAGGACAACTTTGATTAACTTTTTTGATTAAAAGGTGTTAATAATATTGTGAAAACCTTTTCACAATATTCTAATTTTAAATGTATAAACTGTAAGTCATAATCATCAAAATTATAACAAAGGCTTGAAATATCTCACTTTGCATGTAATAAGTCTATATAATATATTAGTTTTACCTTTTAAGTTAAATCACTGAAATAAATGAACTTTTGATTGACATTGTAATATTTCGAGTGGCCTACATAGGACACACACACAGCAAATCTGTATGTGCAGGGGCTCGAATTTCGGCGCGGGTATTGCGTATAATTGTAATCATTCCCGCAGGTCTCCCATTTATAATGCGGGATATTCCCGCAGTCGCAATCCACACAGATTATAAAATCAAATCATTCTTTTAATAACTATCTGCCAGACGCAATTTCACAAACAGCGTGAGTGTTCAGCGGTCCCGCGTCTTCTATCTCTTCTCTCAAAATGTGTTGTGTAAGGCAAGCATCAAGCGCTGCGGCGATAATACACACTCGCGTTTAGGAGTCGGGACATGACGGAATATTCACTTGCACAATCGGGCCAGAAGTGCATCGTGAATGAAGTTTACCATTTGGTAAAATAGCGACCTTTTTAAATCATACCAGTTTAAACATTCAAGCGATTTTAAACTAATCAGTGCTCGCGCGCACTCTGGGATGATTTTCTATGCGCACATTCATAGAAAATCCGCCTCAAGAACAGCTGGCCAGAAACAAAAGTTATTTTTCACGGATTATATTGCTTTATCACGCAGAATCCGTGCACTAGCTAAGTACGGCAGCCATATGTGTCTGTCATTAATTTTGTCGTCAAAACAACAAAAGCGAGCTTTACGTTAAAGGAATCTGGATTAATAGCCTATATGTATTTAATTTATTCTGGACTAAAATACTATCCAGTGTTATTTTCCATTTTGATAACTTTATTCAGTTTCTGTCTATGAATACTAGTGTTATACCTATTCAAAAACGTTTCTCTTTAATTGTCTTTATTTGTATCTTTATTCTATTGTATTTATTTGTGCCACTTTTTTCAATTTATTTGAACAATTTAAATCAAGCCTCCTGTTGTGTAAATTCTTAACAACATTACCCCATTGTAAAAATGCAATGAGCGCAAACATTTAGGCAAGATAAATTTAATCATTTTGTTTGGCAAAAATTAAATGGCCACTCGTAACCTCGTCGGACAAACCATGATAAGTAGCCTACGTTTTTGATGCTGTTTGACTTGCTTCATCTGCACCAAACACAAGACAGATGTCATCCACGTTGTACGAATAAATGTTCCCAACCTTTCCACTAAGAAATTAATTGTAAGCATCCAGACTGCGATGTGCTTTTATCGCATCTCTAGTGTAACTTACACGCAAGCAGCCGCAACACGCAAGCAGATGAGCGGTCAGACTATTCAGGTAAAAAGTTAACTCATCAAAGTCTTATTTAAAGGGTCCGATGATTTCAATCATCATTTATTTTCAGTTTTTGGAAATACTTTAACTTGCCTTTTTGCTAGACTTAAAAAGTACGAGCTTGTTTTCACCTATGGTTTTCACAGATCTGTGGTTCTAAAATGGCGCCACCGGAAATGATTCAGGGCCAGACATGCGCAGTAGCATTCCAACGCGTTTGTTATTGTTCACGTCCTTGAAATGGTCTATAACAGACGAACGTCGCTCTGCATACGTCATCTCCTTCATCGTTTTTAGGTCTATCCAATTGCGCCCAGAGGCATTTGAGCTACGTCCGTTGGTGACGCCCCTTTGGAAATGATTTGTCTATGAAGCTTTGCCAGACCATAACTCGGTTACAACTGAGAATGGTCTTGATTTAACCAGGCTACAGAAACTGCGTTGCAATGATAAGATCTTCATTCTCGCGATCAACAGATTGTCATCTGCTTGCTCAATGCTCACAACATTTTATGTGATGGGAATAGATCTAAATACTTTAAAAACATCTCACGATTCGTTAATCTCGATAGCTGTAATAGTAAAAACGTATAATAGCTGTAGTAAAAGTATTCGAGAGAGTTTCACATGTAATACGTAGCTATTTCATATGCAAGCATGTCAGCCAATCACAGCAGTGGCCGGTTCCACTGAATCCCACAGCAGACACGCCCCTTCAAACAGAGCGTTCAAATCAGAGGCTAACATCAGGCTAGGAAAAATGCCTTTTATTTCTAAATTTTTTTATCTAAAAAAAAAAAAAACTAACATTATAAGGGCAACACAGGAAACATTATAAAATAATAAAATAACCCCATTCTAGGGCACCTTTAACTCAGTGTAGTTTGGCAAACACTATTTGTCTATGTCTCATTATAAGTTTCTATGGCAGGACAACTCACAGATTCACCAAACTAAAACAATCAAAACATAAGATACTCTTAATTTAGAACTCATCAGGTATTTTCTGTCTTAAGGTTCATTAATTTACACCTGGTTGAGATGTGTCAGCGATTTCAGAACTCACGGCTCAAGGTCACGGTTTGACTTGCTGTCATGCAAACGAACTGCAATATCATGTCACCCAAGTGTAGGCGGAAAAAAAATATTTTCATAAGTTTTCATAACTGTTAATTAGCAGCTCTAAAATAACAGAAAATATGAAGTTTTCTGGCTGATTAGCACTTTACTTACACTGGTTCCACAGATATGATCCACACCCACAAAGCTTTGTATTGATTAAATGTAAGAATTGTATGCAGTAAGAAACCATTGGAGAGTGATTTAGTACATAAAACACTCACCAGGGTAGCAGATGAGCGAAAGTTACATTGTGGATTCATATTGTGAAAATTATTCAATATTTTTGTCTTGTTTCCAGCAAAAATATCCAAAAACTTTTTATATAATATTGTTGAATATACTTTATTATAAAGTTTATTTTATCCCACTGGAGTAAGAAAAAAAAAAAAAAAAAGGAGCAAAACATAAATACTGATAATACTGAGAAAGTTTTTGTTTCCAAGACAAGGGTCACTAATATTCAAATCTGGTCAAGAAAAACTCATTTGCAAATTCAAACTTTTAACTGAAACCCTGCGATCCCCCAAAACCTCGAGAAATGCCAACAAACACTCTTCTGACTAAAATAGCCAGACTTTCCTATGTGAATTATTCTTTAATAATTTGTGATCATTTATATAATCTAAAAGCCGTGATGAAGAATTCCCCCTCATTTGGTCTCCTGCATGAAGATGGCCCAAAAGATTTATTAAAACATGCTATAAAAAGAGCCAGAGTAAAAATAACTGACACTGATATAATTTCTCACCTAGCCTGGCTGCAGACCACCTCAGGGATCAACGAGCATTGAGAGAGAGCGAGGGGGGGAAGAGCGCATGCATGCATGTATGTATGCATGTATGTGTTCAACTACTGTTAAACTTTAATGCACGGTATTTCAACAAAAACTTGCATTACCAATATCTTCATCTCTACATAACTTATTCAAAGTTTATAATAAGAACAATATGATTATGACATTTGCACATTTATTTTAAACAGTATGTTGAATATCAAATCAAAACTTACGTTTAAGTCTAACTGTATTATTTATGCCTTATTCGTTTGTCTGTATACAGACATACTGCCTTAAAGCCATTCAGCCGATTACATAAACTGACTGTGATAAGTAAACTTTGACATTTAGATCTAATTAGCAAAAATACCAAACACAAACTAATAACTCCTTTTAATTCTGAAAAATAAACAAGGGTTAATAAATGATTGTGGCAGGAGAGAGACCAGATTGTTGTGGATTAGTGAACCAAATGAAGTGGCATTATGGGAAATATTAAAACAACACAAAGGATTGAACACAGAATTCCCTTATGCTCTGATGATATCCTTATTACCATAGCAACACCATGGAGTCTGGGCTTTAAGTTATTTTGTCTTTTTTTCCATTTCTATTTTTTCATTTAAATAAAGTTGCTGACCCTGACTCTTGTCACACAGCACAAGAATCTGGACAGTTAAAGAAATTTTAGCATAAACAAGTTCCACTCATTCTTTCCATTAAGCAAAAAAAAAACAAAAAAAAAACATTTTTATAGAGAAAAACATCAGAGAATATATCACCAAGAATTACTGGCCACAAATCTCTCAGGAAAAGTAGTTTAGATGAAAACAGTTGAATAAGAGTATTTGACCAGTCATTGTTCCGGTAGTGATATCAAATTGTTTATTAATAGACGCATGCTTATGATAATAATTATGGTGTACAAAAAGGGTATACTGAGAATTATGTATTTTTGGATGCTGTGCCCATACTCTCGTCATCGTAGCAGTATATTTGCTTCTTATTACCAAAAAAGCCATAACACGCCAAAGGCAGCTTAGGATATAAAGCGAGTGCTATGACAAAGCCACAGGCAATGATCTCAAGTTCTCAACACATTATCGCTTCAGCGCTGCATCTACGAGTCAAGGTCCAAAGACTTGACAGGACAGATCATTAGTTTTCCCCCAAACAACAGGTAAGCCCTCTTGAAGAACGTCTTTCGAAGAAGAGAATCCCAATGGTAAAAACAAAAACCTCCAGGGAACAAGACCAGGATCTTAAACCTCCAGGGAACAAGACCAGGATTGTTTTATTAACAACTGAACAACATACTTGCTAAATTACAGCACATAAAATCTCTACAGGTGACACTGGGTACCTTACTTCTACTGCCAAATGAGTTACTGTACATGAAATTCTTAAGATGAAGAAAAAAGTCACGCAGCAGCATTGAGGATGTCAAGGCTGGTCCCAAGAAGCAAGTTTCAATAATCAAGTTAACACAAAAAAAAATAACACTCAAAGTGTGGAAAAATGGCATAGATTTGCTCCATGGGAATGAATATGTAATTTTTTTTTAAATATTTTTGTATATTATATATATTATATATTAAATATTATACTTTATTAATATATTTTAATTACTTTTTAATACAAATATTAGCTAATATTAATCAAACTATTCAATTATTAACAATAAAAAAAGTGTTTCGTTTGAGTTTGAAAGACTGTAAATGTTATTTTAATTGTTAAAAATGTTCCTTTTTATCTTTACATATTTCGTTTCTATAAAAACGTATGCTCCAGATGACAGGAAATGTATTTTTAATGAGTCTCTAAGGCATGGATATTAATATTCAGCATTATTACTGATTTGACTGGACTGACACTATTGGACAAGAACTCAACTTAGCTGGATGATGATGACATCACTGTTTTCTGCAGAGCTACTTTATAGCTCAATTGAACTAATTTCATAATTGATGAACTTTACAGTTATTGAACCGAAATAAATCAACACTTAACTGATTTCAACTGAATAATGACTGTTTACTATCGTCTTTTTAGAGCCGAGTTAAATTTTGCATAGCATTATCTTGAAAGGTTCACCCTCTGCCTATGATAACAACACAGTGTATAGTCTTACTATTACTTAAGGGAGAATGTTACAAAATGTGAAAATGGCTCATGCAGGGAACAAGTCCAAATGAACAAAAGAAACATCTCTGTGATTCCTAGCCCAGCAGCCATTATCTGACACCCGTGTCTGGAGTACATTCACCCTGTTCTCTGCTGTATTCATCATGGCAACAACAATAGCATTCCTGCCAGAAAATCATACTTCGATTTGACTTAATAGAGAAAATTAGGTTATTTTTCATAGCATACAGTCTTGAGGGGTTTTCTTTTATCCACATCTATCAGTATCATTTCACAAAAAGAAAAGAAAAAAAGCACTATGACACTTTTAAAATCATCATATGACAATAGACCTAAACCCTAAGCTCAGTTGTGTTTTTTAAAACAGTATGTCTTAAAACATTTATATAGAAGACAGTCAAGATGAAACAATGTCTGAATCAATCAGACAGTAAAGCAGAGACTCTCAGCCTGAAGCTAAAAGTCAGTGTTTGCTGTTTAGATCACAAAAATGCTCAGTTTAAGTTTGAAAAATGAGATGCATGCAGCTAATAATTATGGCAATATGAAGAATACCGCAGGTACTGTATGTGTTCGTTGTGGAAGCAAAAACCAATGATGGTAAGAATTCATAATGGTACTAAGTTGAAGAGGGGAGACACCTCAACTAATTTGTTCTGAACCATGGGGATTTCAAGCTCGCTTTGCAAGCTAATGATTTTAAAAAGGCTCAATTAGTGAAAACTGACAGGCAGGGCAGGTATCATTTGTCACAATGGTAGAAAGAGACTTTTTGAGGTTAGACATTTCAAAAGTTATTTTGAAAGTGTCACTTGCTTGTCCAGACAAGGTTGTCATTTTTACTCCCATGCTAATCAATGTTATTTTTTTATTACATTTGCATTTTCATACAATATATTATATTGGATATTATAGGGAAGATCCTTTATCAAAAGTAACCCATCAATTAAACTTATTATACCAAATTTAATATGAGTGTGCTGTGAATATCAAGAGAAAATATTCTATATTAGTAAATATGCTATTAGTAAAGTGTATTGGCCTTTTCCTCAAAACGTTCAGTGCACGTTTCAATCACTGTCATTCAATGGCAGTTAGCTTTACTGATGATCATTCACACTAAAGCCTCACATACTTTAATATTCATGCTCTGCTCAGTATGTTTAACACAAACAGGAATATTTCTAAATCAGTAGGCTACTCTAACAAAAAATTTAATAAATGAATTGTATGAACGAGACGGCCCTAGAATTGCAATTAAAGCTACGACTGTTGCTCCAAAAGGCCAAGGACAAAAAAATACAAATAGGCCTAAATAATCTTTTTTTTTTTATTAATGCACTACTTCTTGAACCATACTCTAAATTAATCTGCATAAAACAGCCACCTTAAAGTCTACTTACTGGTAGGTTTAACAATGAGAAATATCCTTTGTGCCAGTTCTTTTAGTTCACGGTTGAGCAGGGACTGCACAAACATCTGCTTTAGCCAGGCAGGTCACAGAATCCAAGGCATGGGGCTTTGTTCTCTGTGGCAGTGTTAAAAAAAAACAGCATTTGTGACAGCTCAGATTAAGCTGGAGCCAAGGATGTTCAAACAGAGACTGATAATGAAAGTAACCTCCAGACCGCTGACTCTGTGAACCCCACGCTGTAACACGGCCACTATCTCCACTTGCCAAGCAGGCGTCCATGCTCAGCGCCGCTTCGGGGAAGGCCTGCTCCTCTGACACTGCAAAGCCAACCGGATACGAGTCTGAGAAAATAGGATGACACTGTCGTGCCCAAAATAGAATGAAAATAAAATGTCAGATGGAGTCAGAGTATTTCGGAAGAACTTAATTTGTGTCAGTTTATCAGCTGCTGTTTATGACCTGCTGACTAGAGTTCCTGACAGAACTAGTAGCTAGGTTTGCACAACCAAACAAAACATGGCAAAGATGCAGCAGACCTCGAAGCAACGTGACTCCACAGAGACAAAAGAGTAGAGACATTTTTCAGTAGACTCGTAATGATGGCAGCCAACATTGGGGAGAGAGCAGGGTCAAAGCATTGTGGAGTGAGAGCCAGACCCTTCCCAAGGTCAGTCTTGCTCAATACATCACACCACCTCACTCTGTGGCCTCTGCAAGCCGACACACCACGGCCACATACACGCATCATTGAAGCACTTCTTGCCAAAACAAATCACCCAGAGAGCACCCCAACCAGATCATTCCTCTCAGCTCAGGCACTTCACGTGATCATCTTTCAGTTATGCAAATAGAAGAAAATTGCTAATGAAATACCGTAAGTTAACATACATGTTTTCTGTGTTGGTACAGTTGGAATTTCGCAAATAAAATGTACTATAAAAGCACCATCCCATGTATTGACAAATTTTTCACTTCCGGGGGAAACTGGCACAAATGCCATTGTGGTTAATTTATTAAATGCAATAAATTATGGTTATGATTTAGTGCAGACAAAACGCAATGAAATTGACAAACTGGGAAATGTTTGCTAGTGATCGGCAGCAAATGTCTGGGAGTGACACAGAATATCACACATTCCTGGGAGGTCATAGCAGCCAATCATTTTGATGACAGGCTTTGGCTCTGGCATTTCAGAATGCCTAAAAAAGATTAATGTTATCTTATGTATGAATAATGACTTGCTGAGACAAAGTCACTTGATTTTCTTCTATAGGAATTTAAATTGATAAATTTTGCTAAATTCATAAACTTATAAAATGAAAGTATAAAAATTAAAAGTTTAAATTGGTGACACTTTACAATAAGGTTCAATGCATTAGTATTATGATTTTTTTTTTTACAAAATGTGTTAAAAGGCACAGTATGTAAGTTTCGCCGCTAGAGGTTGCATATTCAAAACAATAACAAAGGCGTAGCTTGATGACGCTCTGAAGAAGTGTGGAATTATGAGAGTTGTCATTTTCACCTCCACAGCAGATGGAAATCAATTAGACGGGACTCGTTAAAGTTTTATAACTGTTACGTTTGATCACATGATTTTATTTCATTCTAATGAATTAGCCGCAAGTAACGTAATGTTTAATGCTAAATTACTACTCGTACATGTCACTTTTCTTTTATTAAAATATGGGGTGACGCAGCGCAGTTTTACATGTTCAAAAACATCATTCTAAAAGTAAATATTTTTGAACATACCCACAGCATTTACAAAAAGGCCATCTTACTATTTATATAACACATACTGCATTTAATTACACTGCCATAGACTTGTTCACTAGACTTAAACAGTGTTAGGAAATGCCACATCGATATTGATCGTGGTTTAATTTCTCCTCTCATTTGATTCACCAGTATATTTACGTTTCTTGGAGTTATCTTTGGCGACAGAACCTTGTGCAAATAATAAGGAATAACTGTGGTCCATGAAGACTGTCCGAAACAACAACAGAGTGCCGTGCTAAACGCTACAACTACTACTTCTGAATTTTTTCATGCAACTTGCTGTGTTGACATTGTTTCTATGGAAGGAATAAAAAGAAAAGCAGATGATAACGCAGACATGGCGCCATTGACAGGCGACGCAATGAGGAGGGACGTTACACTGTTTAAATCCAGAGAAATTAGCAATTTGAACCATTGTTGGAAACATTTGGGATAATGTAAGCACAGAAGTCATCAAAATATATAACACTGTGCTAGTGGGTTTTTACGGAGCCCCCCTAGTCCCACTTTGTCAAAAAAAAATAATTATAACTATCTCATGGCCTCAAGATAAGTATCTCGTGGCCTCAAGATAGTATCTCTATCTCGTGGCCTCAAGATAGTATCTCTATCTCGTGGCCTCAAGATAGTATCTTGTGGCCTCAAGATACTATCTCGTGGCCTCAAGATACTAGTACAATCTCGTGGCCTCAAGATACTAGTACGATCTCGTGGCCTCAAGATACTATCTCGTGGCCTCAAGATACTAGTACGATCTCGTGGCCTCAAGATACTAGTACGATCTCGTGGCCTCAAGATACTAGTACGATCTCGTGGCCTCAAGATACTAGTACGATCTCGTGGCCTCAAGATACTAGTACGATCTCGTGGCCTCAAGATACTATCTCGATCTCGTGGCCTCAAGATAGTATCTCGTAGCCTCAAGATAGTATCTCGATCTCGTGGCCTCAAGATACTATCTCGATACTATCTTGAGGCCACGAGATAGTATCTTGAGGCCACGAGATGGTATCTTGAGGCCACGAGATACTATCTTGAGGCCACGAGATACTATCTTGAGGCCACGAGATACTATCTTGAGGCCACGAGATACTATCTTGAGGCCACGAGATACTATCTTGAGGCCACGAGATACTTATATTGAGGCCACGAGATAGTTATAATTAATTTTTTTGACAAGTGGGACTAGGGGGGCTCCGTAGGTTTTGGATATTTTAATGCAAAAATCTTACATGCCTTTAATGTATAGGTAAATTACACTGTTTTTCATTGTTAGATTCTGTTTGAGCATCATACAATTTACAATAATGATAATTCGTTACATTTTTATAGCGCTTTTCTCAGCACTCAAAGCGCTTTACATAGAAGGGGAATATCCTCAACCACCACAATTGTGCAGCATCCACCTGGATGATGCGACGGCAGCCATAATTTACACCAGAACGCCCACCACACACCACCTTATTGGTGGAGAGGAGACAGCGTGATGAAGCCAATCAGTATATATGGGGATGATTAGGAGGCCATGATGGACAGAGGCCACTGGGTGCCAGGGTTACACCCCTACTCTTTTCTCGAAGGACATCCTGGGATATTTAATGACCACAGAGAGTCAGGACCTAGGTTTAACATCTCATCCTAAAGACGGTGCTTGTTACAGTATAGTGTCCCCATCACTATGCTGGGGCATTAGGACCCACACAGACAACAGGGTGAGCACCCCCTGCTGGCCTCACTAACACCTCTTCCAGCAGCAACCTAGTTTTTCCCCAGGAGGTCTCCCATCCAGGAACTGACCAGGCTCAACTCTGCTTAGCTTCAGTGGGCAACCAGTCTTGGGATACAGGGTGATATGGCTGCTGGTACAATCTAACTTGAAGTGTTAATTTATTAGTATAGGTAGAAATTATTATCTCCCTTGATTATATATTAATCAAGGAGGAAAATTCAGTTTCCGGAAAAAGAGAATTCAAAAGAAAAGATGAAAATGGAAGAGCTAAAATGACCAACATACTGTACGTCTCTGAGGGATACTTCCAACTGCATTTTTTCCCGGACCGGTCCATTGTTTTTTCTGAAGGTGACTTTTGCACAATAAATTTATCTGCTAATCTGAGTCGACCTACTTTTTTGCAGATTACATTCTAAGAGAAGATTTACCTCTTATATAGCCCAGAAACACATACAAGTATTTAATATATTCTTTTCCTCATCTCCATGGCATTATTATAATTTAGGGCCTCTGTGTTTGTCTTTAATCATGATGATAATAATAATACAGTAGAACAATGAGCCAACAATGGTGCCAACCAGGTGTTCAGTAGAAGTGATTAATGTTTTCTATATGGTCACAACAAAAGCTAGTTTCAGCTGTGACACCTTTTTCCAGGAATATGTCTTACTAAAGCAGCCCCAGCTTCCCGGCATCCACCTCAGCAGTTCACGAGCGTCCACTCTTCAGATTTCTAGCTGAAACCCAATGTGGAGTCAGTTTCCTTAGAGACCTCTAACAGCTTTTTGCATTTGGACAGAGGGGTAACCACAAACGCCACAAACTGTCACTGACACCATTATGAAACTCAGCCCCATATGCATGAAGTAATACACACATAGCAGACACGTTCAGTGCGCACACACGTATCCAGCACACACCCTCCCCAAACCCGGGCCATTTATTATTAATACAAGAAATCATTAAAGAATCCTAATTGGTGATGTGCTCGCCAAGTCTCCGAGGTGTGCACGGTTCTGTCAGAACTGATCTCCAGTCTTCCAGTCTTTTGATAAGATGGCAGGACACCCTGCTTTCATGTGCTCCTCCTGTTGACTGCAAACGATGTAATTTAAATCTTCCTATCCTTCTCCTCCCCATCCAAGGCTGATTAGCGCAAACCCGCTCCCAGACTGGAAGATGCTAATTCAGGAGCTCTTGTATGGGGAACGTTGCCATTAGCGGCAGGTAGTACGCCGACGCGAGATACGAAAACCTCCAGACGACTCGACCCGGCTGTCAATCACAGAACTGAAGTCAGTAGTTCAGCATGGCTAATGATACCTCACCAAAGCGACAGAGCAAAGAAGACAGGAGTCGTGAGGTAAAACTACAGAAAAGATACGTAATCAGACGAGCACTAATAGAAGGGTGACCAAAGATACCACTGGCTCTCTGGACTCCTAATGACAGTCAGCGCCCAGAGCAAGAGACCAGGGTGCTGTAAGACAACCTCCACTGTCTAATTTCTCTCTCATTATATCAGAAACTTCCTGCCCGTTTCAAAAACTCGCACTAATGGTTTAAAATAACATCAATGACGTCCGTCCCACCAGCCCCCATTTGCAAAATATAGGCTAACAAATGCGTTTGACTGTACAAAATCAGCAGTGACTGTACCGTCGACCTGTCAGACAACACATGCACGCTGAGATTTCAAAGAACTTATTACCCGGGAATCTTAGCGATGTCTGGTTTGACAAAAGCAATCATGGTGACAAGCCCATAGCACTGTCTGACAGGGCTCTCTGCAAACCCAAAGTGTGACTGAACCAGTCGGACACTGATTATGCAGGCGTAGCACTGCTGCCAGCACATGTCAAACCAGCTGTCTGCTGTCCAGAGGTAAATAAGAGCCTCTAGTCATTTAAACCACTATTTAAAAAGATTACATTTAGCTCCATTTCCAGCCAAGGGCATCATGAACCTTTATTTATTTTTTGGGGTGGCTCTGTTTGAATGGGCATGACTCTTCCGCTTCTAGCCATTTACAAACAAATGCTATAGTTGACCTGCTTGCAACTGCGCTAATTCAAAGCCAGTTTATTTCATCCGAGTCTCATCATCATCCTCTTCTGCCGCTGGTCTCCCTCTGGTAAAAGCTATTTAAATGAGTCCCATTGGTCACTTGTTAAAAATGAGGTTCCTGAAGCCCAGTTGTACATGATTGATGGCAGACAGAAGTAGCATAGCTGGTGTACGCACTGTTGGGAAAGCTACCTTGAAACTGTAAAACTGCAAGCTATATCTAATAAATAAATAAAAAACGTTGTTAGCTAGCTACACTACAGAATCATACTAACAAAAATTAGATAAGCGAAACTACTGAAGGGTTTAATATTTAAATATATATTTAAATATTAAATTTTTCAATTATATGTTTTAGAACTGATTTCACAGCCATAGTTTTCTGGCACAAATACAATGAGTGTTTATGGTCACACTTTAGATTAGGGTACTATACTCACTATTATAACTAACTATTAACCATGACTTTTGCCTCAAACTCATAATAACTGCTTTATAGGGTTGTTAAAGGGTTAGTTCACCCAAAAATGAAAATTAAGTCATTAATTACTCACCCCCATGCTGTACCAACCCCGTAAGACCTTCGTTCGTCTTCGGAACACAAATGAAGATATTTTTGATTAAATGTGACAGCTGGATCACTCCTCCAAAGGCTGCCTAAGGGATTGAAACCTGACGGCCCAGAAAGTCAATGAAGAAAATGTTTAAATATTCCATGTCACAACAGTGGCTCAACTATAAGTTTATCAAGCGACGAGAATACTTTTTGTGCGAAAAAAACAAACAAAAATAACGACTTTATTCGACTATTCCTTTTCTTCCTTGTAGGCCTGAAACGAGACTTCAAGAGATTTCCACGACGCATGCGCGAGAATTGCGATCTCCTTCAATTACTTCAGTTAAGTTCTCGCGCGTGCGGGTCGTGGAAATCTCTTGAAGTCTCGTTTCAGACTTTCTGGGCCGTCAAGTGTCATTCCCTTAGGCAGACTATGGAGGAGTGATCCAGCTGTCACATTTAATCAAAAATATCTTCATTTGTGTTCCGAAGACGAACAAAGGTCTTACGGGGTTGGTACAGCATGGGGGTGAGTAATTAATGACTTAATTTTCATTTTTGGGTGAACTAACCCTTTAAGTTTAGTTATTGGGTAGGATTAGGGATGTAGAATATGATCCTGCAGAATAAGGCATTAATATGTGCTTTAAAAGTAGCCTACTAATAAACACCCTAAATCCTAGTAATATATGCTAATAAGCTACAAGTTAATAGGGAGAATTGGACCCTAAATTAAAGTGTTACCATGTTTTTCAATAAATAAACAAAGCAAATTAGGTAATAACATAACATTTAAACTGAAATTTACACCGAAACCACTAAAATAAGAGATGAACAAATTGGGAAAAGTTTCATTGAGGTTTTTCTGATAAAAATTGTGATTTTGGTTTGCGGTGCTTGATTGTAGGGTTGCACAATTTTAACTAAAATTTAATTTAATCATATATCAATATGACTATAATAATAATAACAATAAAAATAATAATGATTATTATTAATCATGCAGTACATACATTTATTTAATTCAACTGCAAACTAACTGTAAAAGCGAGAGAGAAAAGAGTGGATTGTCTCACCTCACTTGGAAGTGAAACATGTAACAATGTAAATGCATAATTACAAAATGCATTTTAGCATTTGATTGTGCTACACTGCTAATTCAAGGCTGGAATAACTACAGTAAGCAGAAGTCATGCAGCTAAACAATTTAGTTTAGTTAGTTACTACCCAACACGGTTTGCGTGGTGTACCCATCAGTGTAAGAGTTAGTCGCGGGGCGGGAGGATCATTGAAGCTGGTGATGGTACGTATAACTCATTTTCCCTTGAAACGTAGCTATCACGCATCACAACAACACACACCTTATGTGTACAGCCTCCCATGAGAAGACACAGAGTTTCATCCTATTTGCACTCAGAGTGTCAGCATAGCACCCAGACTGACAGTTCCATTTCTCCATCTCCCTGCGGTCGGGCTCACGGTGCATCAGGCCACGGAGGCTTCTGAGGTGGGCGCAAGCCTCCAGAGTGCCTGGAGTAAGGTTTGCAATTAGCCACTTGCTCCATGGAGCTGATAGAGGAGAGACGGGAGGGTTCGCTAGCATGAGTGTGTATGTGTTAGAGCATGTGTTTAATGCTAGGCATGTGTGACCGCGGCTGACAGCCTGGTTTTGGGAGGCGAGAGGAGGGATTGACTGTGCTGCGATGCTGCATGGTGTGTCACAGTTCGGTTGGTGAGAACGGCGCCTCGGGCTCTGCTGGTGATTGCTTTGATGTGAAATGATTTCACTGTACCCGCCGGTGGAGTTCGCAGACCGTGGGCGCATTTTGATGCTGCCAGGCCCTCGCTTAAATGGGCTTGCTAATGTTAACTCACACACCCGACACGCACACCTCTATAACACAAACTGAGCTAAGTGAGAACACAGCTGCTGTTCTGATCATCAGGTAATGTCCCTTTAGGACAGACCCAGGCCATCAGCTTGAGAGGTGCAAATGAAACAAACCAAGGATGACGGCCATGAAGGGTGGGAGACACATGCACAGGCTATGAGCTCAATGACACAGTCTTCTAAAAGATATTAACTGTCATATCCGTAGTCCGTCTAGCTTAGGGATCTTTTAACTTAAATGAACCTTTACCCAGACTATCAACCGCCATATAAAAAAATAAAAAATAAATAAAAAAAGATAGATTTGAAAAAAAAAATTTATCGGTAACACTTTAGGTTCGATTTCGATAACATAAGAACCATTTTTACAGCACTTATTAAACCTGGGTAATGTTCATTTATAACAAATTCTATTGTTGTCCATTGTTAATTAATGTTTGTTAATATATTAAATTAACTTAAAATGGGTTGCAAGTAGAATTTAACATTAACCAAGATTTCTGTAAAAGTATTCATTGTTGAGATCCAGGAACTGCTAGGAATACCTAGTAGGCCAAAAGGCCAAAATTTAAAAAACAAAATAGACTAACATGTTACATGTTAAATAAACATGACAAACATGCTACAAAAACTCTATTTTGATGTTAAAAAAGAAAAATGTATTTGAAAAATGCTGTTCCCTATCAGTCGAGAACGTCGACTGAATGGGGATCACGCTAGGGAGCCAATTGTCTTCGAGTATTGAACGAGCCAATGGAATTGCCGTGCGTGATGACATTACACTCCGCCCCCACAGCGCGGGTATAAATAAGGAAGTGGATGCACGCACTAGTTGCCTTTTCCTTCGGACCTGATCGTTTGAGGTCTCTGAAGGCTCAGAGTGCTGCTGTTTACCACGAGTAGGGTTGGGTATCGGTTGGGTTTTATCCGATACCAGTACCTACTCGGTATTTTTTAAACGGTTCCGGTGCTTAAACGGTGCCTGACACGGTACTTAAGAAAACGAAACCGCTCACACTTTGTCAAAAAATAATACCCTTTTATTTACAGGGCCAAACTGGACACAATAGTAACTTAAATCTTTAAACAATATAAATACAAGTAACGTATGGTAATAATAAATAAACCAATATAAAATAAAAATTCACATTTACATAATATCAAATAAAACAATATTGTATCAAACAATGTAATAATACTGAAGATTAATAGAGATTACAACCAGGGTAATCTAATATCGACATGGCTACAGGTTCCCATGTTTTGTCTGCTTGAACCAGTCATGTAAGTTATCTGGTCATTGTACTAGTAACGCAGGGCTTAGCTTGGCGAGTTTGGTATTTCGTTCCCACTGCGTCTTAGCTACGCAGCGTTGAGTAAACCAATGAAAGAGAACGTCTCTGGTTACTGGTGTAACCCATGTTCTCTGAATAGGGAACGAGACGCTGCGTTCGCTGCCAAACTCCTCGCACTGCCGACAAGCTTCCTTTTTCGGCAGAGAAATCTGAGGAGCAGATGATGCGCGCGCTAATATAATATGACGACGTAAGAGCGTCAAGGCGGCGCCCGCGCCATCACCTAGAGGGCGTTCTGACGCGTAATTTTACACGTGAAATGCAGCCAAACCTTGGAGCGTTTTGTCTTCGGCATCTTCATTAATCCCCTCGCTATCAGCAGACGTTCCGGGAGTCTCCCGCATATTGATAACGGCTCCCTGATGCCCGCAAATTAGTTAAAATCTCCCGGAATCTAGAGCGAGCGAGCGAGCGAGCAAGAGCGCGCATGCGAGACAGAACAGACTTTGCTCCAAACCGTATAGTGCGCGCATGAGGGAGAGAGCGAGAGACTTTGCGTGTGTGCGCCTCATGACACAGAGACTCAGGCACGGAAATTGTCGTTCTTATTCGGTCTAGTTACTACCGTTTACGTCGGAACCGGTTCCCTATTGGCACCGCGTTTCGGTACCCAACCCTAACCACGAGCGAATGTGTCGGTGTTCTTCTGGAAGACTCTTCCAGTGCTGGTGGTTTCTACAGCGCGAACGCAGCGGTGATCGCGAGCTTTGAGCTCTCAACTGCTGTTTTAACACCAACAAATTTCTAATTGTTTGTGTGTGTTGACGGCTGGTTAGAGGGCGGAAAAGTGAGTGCTTCACTGTTTCAGTTCACTGCTCAGTGTTGCCGCGGTCATTCCCCTGTGTGCTCCGGCACTGGTGATGGGTCCTATTTCCTGAAAGAGCAACGCGGGTGCGTTTGCGTCTTTTTCAAGATGTCATTCCACCCGTGCGTTTCTGGATGCGGTCATTCCCTTTTCCTCTCTGACGGACAAAATTGATGCATCACGTGTTTGGGCTTACAGCACGCTGAAGCAGTTTTTGTGTAGGGGTGGAAATCTTTAGGCACCTCACGATTCGATTCGATTACGTTTCAGAGGGCTGCGATTCGATGCTAAAGCGATTATCTGAATCTTTTTTTGTGTGTGTGAATATAAATACTTTGCTTTAAAAGTACAAAGTAATGGCCCATAAAGAATTAACGTACAATATATTTTATTAACATTGCAAAGAACCAACAGGAAAATGAATGTGTGCCTGAACTAGCAGGATACTTGTAGTAAATTAATAATATAACAACGACCGGTACAGCCGAGTGTTTTTTCTCCTCTGGATGGAAACGTGTCATATGGCTTATCATATTTGTCGTGTTTCCGAAATATTTTAGTTTTATTCTACAAAGCTTACAAATAGTGTGGCTCTTGTCCAGCTCCTTTCCCCATTCAACTTCATAGAAGCCAAAATATTTCCACACGTCAGCTTTTAACGAGGAGGGTGTTTGGATTTCGGGCTCTCAGCCATCGCGTCTCTGTTATGTGCACGCCACAGACGGACCAGGCACTGCACTTCCGCGCTTCAGAGTTCCGTTTTTGCGTTCTGTCAATATTACATTATTATAAATATACATATACATATATATATATTATTATTTTTTTTTATTTTTTTTAAATCAATTTTTGACATTTGTGAATCGATTCAGAATTGTCCAGCCTGGTTGAGATGGCGGATGCGGACAAGGTTCGGTTCCCGGACTCCCCAATTTCCCAGGTCGGGTTGTTTGGCGACGTGGTGGAGAGCTGCACCCAACAGCTCTCCGCCGCCCAGGCACAGACGGAGGTCTTCCGACACATCCTGCCCCGGCAGCCCGCTGTTGCCTCCACCCTCCAGACCGCCCGGTCTGTCTCAGGCACTGACAAGCCAGGGGGCAAGTGTCAGATGTAGCGTCTCTGAGACAGGCCACCCAGGGATGGGGGGACGAGCTCTTCAGATGTTTACAGTTCCGCCACTGGCTCCCCGGAGTGGTACCCGAATTGTCAAGAGAGCAAATTCCTCTGTCCCTGGGTCCCAACAGGGCGAGGCTGGCGGTGTTCGACCCTGTAGGACAGCCTTGTACCCCTCACCCCCTCTTGGTCGCCAGCAGGCAGCTTGGTGCAGTTCGAGGACCCGGTCATCCGCCTTCTCACGCATCCCCTGCCGCCGGTGGAGACAGGTAGGTGTTGCACTGCACACTAACACCATTGTTCTCCACTTTGCTGCCCCACCATGAGTACGTCTGTGGTCTTCTGGGCCTGGTTTGTAGAAGCAGAAAGAGCTTCCAACCGGTCCGGACCAGTCTGTGACCATCAGACTCGGCTATTGTTCGGCTCCGCTCAAATCAGTGATAGTCATCACACTACGTGTTGAGCAGATGTGCTCCTAAAAACTCAGTTATATTCATCACACCTAGTGTTGAGCAGTGCTCCTGTCTTGTGCGTGCATATCGATGTCCTACTGGCGAAGGACTTGATATAGCCGTTCCCTTCAGCCGATATGAAGGCCAGTTGTTTTTTATTTTTTTTTATTTTTTTTATTTATTTATTTGAGCAGTAACCTTTCTGCTCAAAAGGAGAGAGCTGAAGCAAAAGAGCTTATTAGCGCTCCCCCCCGAATTTTATACAAGACAATTTCTCATTTCACAATCGTTCAAGGAAACAAAGTGCAAAACAACAAAACAACATCAAAAAGACAACAAGTATCTGGTCATGATTGAACAACAAAGCGACAACCAGAATCTGGTCGTGGTAGAAGTACCCCTAATGACAAAACTTTTCTTCTTCTCTATACTTTTCAAAGATCTTTTGTTTACATTTGTATTTAAAAAGATTGATGTTTGAACTTCGTTTTATCACTATCTCCAAATTATTCCATAATTGTACTCCATTGACTGTGAGGCTAAAACTTTTCAAAGTTGTACAATGTTTCTGCGTCCTAAAGTTTAATTCATCACGTAACTTATAACAACCATTACGTTCTTGGAACCTTTTTTGTATATTGCTTGGTAACAATTTGTGCCTTGCTTTGTATAACATCTGTACTGATTGGAACTCAACAATGTCATAAAACTTCATGATCTTTGATTTTAAAAATAGTGAACGAGTTTAAACTCGTCCTTCATGGTACCCAGTATGTGGTGGGCCGTGACCACCTTAGACCACGGGCTATCCTCTGTGTTGCGTGCGAGGGTTCGAAGTATCAGTACAAAGTCCTACCCTTCGAGTGCTCCATAGCCAGTTAGGTCCTCAAGTCAACTGGGAGAGAGCATTCTCGCCCACGGGCTGAGTATCTCTTTTTCAGTTTGGAGAAGGACTCGGTCCAACACGTTTCTTCAAAAGGAGAGTGTGTTTGGCTGGTGCTACATAGAAGTGAGAAAGGGTCCCACTGAAAGAACTTTCAGAGGCTCCTGGGGCATATGGCAGACGCAGCCACTTGGCTTCCTCCATATGAAGACCGCTTCAGCACTAGCTTCATGAACGAGTCCCGAAGTGACCGTGGCAGAGCAGCACACCTGTGTGACAACAGTTCACCCCGGTCTGCTCCCAAACCCTCACCGACTGAGGGGCCATGTATAAAGGGCTTGCTTTAATGGAGGCTTGAGCGACCTACGACTGCATGGGCATTCGTGCCTTGAGTTGTTGCAGTTCACCTCGCTTTGAGCCACCGCTGCTCAGTGAGCTGGTACTGGTCTGAAAAGACAACATCGCGAACGTTGCGCTAAGCTTCCCTCCCATGTCACAACTCACCCGTCACCTTCTCCTTGGAGTCAGAAGCTTCTGAGGTCGCTTCTCTAACTATTCCTTCTGGTCTGCTCATTCGTGTCACCAACTAGCCTCACGACAGCTATGGCCAGGGAGAGTGGAGACTCCATTCCCCGGCGCTGGCTCCCAGCTGGCCCGGGGGCCCCGTAGAAATGCGTTCCCCAGTGAGCCTTCTAAGAAAGCGGCAATGCGGTTCATTATCTCTGTGTGCAGGCTCAAGTTCAGTGATTTTCGTCACACTCACGTGTTGAGCAGAAATGCTCCTGAAGCTCAGTGAATTATCAAACTTAGGTGTTGAGCAGAGATGCTCCTGAGCTCAGTGAACTTCACATGTATTGTTGAGCAGTGCTCCTGTCTTGTACGCGCATGTCGCTTGGACCTACTTTGCTAAATCAGGAGTGGAACAGGTCTTGATACCAACCAGACCTAATTCCCCTCGACAGCCTTCCTCACTTCCCCTGAGTACATTTCAGGGACGGGGCATGATGACATCGCGTTCAAACCCCTGGAGAAATTCCAGGCCGGTCCTAACTGGACGCGGAGTTTCAGGTGGCTACCGCAGGAATATGTGGTAGTTACCATCACTTCGGCGAGCACTCCCTGAAAAGAGGAAGTTGTGCTTACGCCCAAATAGAAGTGGAACCTATTCGTTGAGTGAGTCTTCTCTCCATTGAGAGCGGTGAGGTTAATTTCAGTGCTCTCTTTCCTGTAAGATGGGTTGGAGTCGGTGTTTTCCTCCACCCTCAAAGTGATGTGCCTCTGTTATTACTTGACGCAAATCATGATGCAGAAGCATGGGAAGCACGTCCTGACCGTCAGGTTCCTGAGGGAACAAGGATATTAAAGAAGCCTTGCGCCCCTCTTTATCCTCTTGGGCCTTATCTCTGGTGCCATTGCACTGCAGAGACCGCCCCTGAGCCACTGCAGGCAGTGAGTTAAAAATTCTGTTTTTACAGTTCTCCTGCTCGCATGGTCTCTACTAGAGGGTAGGGACTTGCTCGCTTTCGGTCGGCTACTCTCACAAGTTGAGATCCCGGCCTGGATATGTGCCCAAGGTTCCTACCTCTCCCTTCAACTGGGACCCGGTGGTGAGCCTGCAAGCGCTGCCCCGGAGGAGGCAGACCCAGCCCTGGCTTTCTCTGTCCGTCCACTTCATTGCGTTTATATGTGTACAGAATGCAAGCCATAGGACCTCAGACCAATGTTGAACTCTACCCTGTTGAGTTCCTCCGCACCCCTCCGACATCGGACGTGGCGGAACACCCGATGTTAGGCCTACCACTCATAAGCAGTGTGGAACCTGTGTTAGGCTGGGTCCATATGTTGTGATCCCTATGGTGATCCCATATTCATATTCTTCCACGGTACGGCTCCCTACGGTGAGCCTGTGTCTTCCCTCGGCAGAGCCTGCTCTGCCGTCATTGGCCGGTTGAGTCTCCCCCTCTCATAGGCTGGAGCCACCCCAGTGACCTTCCCTATGTTGTACTGCCCGGGCTCCGCCCAGTTCATATGTGTATTCTCCACGTTACCTCCCTTTGGGCAGAATGTGGCTTCCGCAGTGTCCCTTCCTTCCATGTACAGGGAACGCTTTACCAGTGAGCCTGTAGGAACAGCAGTGACTTCCCTGGCCTAAGCCCTGTCCCTTCTCCACCTTAAATTCCGGGGGGATCAGGAGGCTTTTGTTTAGGCACTGGAAGGTGGCAGCTTTAGTAGCGTGATCAATGGTTGATCCCCATCAAGACTACGTCTGACTTTCTCGACTGAAAGGGAACGTCCTGGTTGCGTATGCAACCCACCGTTCCCTGATGGAGGGAACGGAGGACGTAGTCCCCTTGCCACTACCGCTGGACCACCGCTGACTCCGAGTTACGCTCAGCTCCAAAGCGAAAAAGCAACTAGTGCGTGCACCCACTTCCTTATTTATACCCGCGCTGCAGGGGCGGAGTGTGTGATATCACGCACGCCAATTCAATAGTTCAATAGTACTCGAAGACGATTGGCTCCCTAGCGTGATCCCCATTCAGTCGACGTCGACTACGTGCTCCGTTCCCTCCTTCAGGAAACGTTGGGTTGCATCCGCAACCAGGACGTTCTTTTGAGTGTTTTACTAATCAAAGAATCCTAAAAAAATTATTTACAGTTTCCACAATTGCTTCCACAATTTTATTTATTTATAATTGGGAGGAATAAAGCATCTGCCACATCAAACAGATCATGATGATGACAAACCGACATATAGCCTATATATAAATGTATATGTACGCATACATGTATACTGCAAATGAAAGAAAGAGAGAGAGATTTATATTATTTATATATATTATAGATTTTCTTCATCTTTAGTTTGCTCTATTCCCTTTGTTACTGAAAACCTCTTTAATAAAGCATACAAAAAAGGTGATCACAGGCTTAATGATTCACAGGATCATTTCGATACTGATGAAGCCAAGCCAGTAGCTAATTTTCGAACTAATTATATGGTCAAGTCACCCAGGTGTGTGAGCATATGTGCGATGTGCATATGTGCTGGTCTGTTTGTGGATGTGCTGTGCTGCTGAAGCACCTTGCCTAAGGTGGAGGTCTCTAGCAGACCGCCAGCATCTGCTGCGGCTCAAGTTACACCGCCCTGCCCAGACACCATGAGTGAAAGTGCAGGTATAGCCATCAATTAGATTTTAACAAATGACTTTCTAAGTGTATTACCCAGCAGCTGCTAAATCGGTCAGCCCCTCCCTTCCCTCATCTCGAAAGGGACATCAGAGAAAAACAGGGAGATAAGAGCAGAACTTTTTCCCTTTCTTTTCCACAGTGTTTTGTTCCACATCATGCCCAGCTGCTTGTAAAGTCAGCTATGGCCAGGGGCACTGAGCGGTGGATCGAGAGGGGGGGACCTAACCGCATCTCTGGGGGCCGAAACGGGAGGTAGGGACACAGAGACACGTACTAGACCATGTTCACCCCAGGCTAAGGCCATAAAGGCCGCTCGCTTTCTCCCTTCCTCTTTCTCGATCTTCGTTTAAAGGGATAGTTCACCCAACCATTTAATTCTGTCATCATTCAACTTCATTCAAATGACTTTCTTTCTTCGGCAGTATCATAAAACTTTGGGTACGTTTACATGACAACGATGCGCTTAATACGGAGAAGTTTTTCCTTTGCGTTTTCTGCGTACAGACGAGACGACACCAATGTCAAAACGTGAAAATTACTAAAAACCCTGTTTTCTGCTGCCAGGCCATTAGATGGCGATGAAACACTATAGACATAACATGTAACATGTTTTTAAAATGTAAACAACACGTTTTTTGTTTTCTGTTTTCAAAAACTTGCACTCTGAAACCCGTTTTCAAAAGTTTGCGTTTTCAGGCATCCAAAACACTGTTGTGTAAATGAACGTCCAAACCACATAAAAAGTTTTACGTTTTAGTTGAAAACGGTGTTGTGCCCCTATATTACAAGCAGTGTTTATAATTTGTCCCAAAATGAATGATGAAAATGTTCATCAACAAAGGGTTTTCATGATTTTGTCAACAATAACGGAGATGAGACGAAAAACACACTTCATCATAAACTGAATTAAAACAGAGCAACTGAGCAAAATATGAAAAGATATAACAAGATAATACACGGGTCACGTTGTGAATGTGCTCTTTCCGTAACAACAACCTAAAACATGTCTAAAACCATTAATAACTAAAGCATAAAGAATTCATAACATTGTATTACAATAGTTTACTAATTTTAATAAACTAACCAAAATTTAAGTAATCCGCCCTAGCTCAACTTGGCACGTTCATGATACAGTTGCTCATAGGAGAAACAGAAAATGAATCTCTCTTTTAAATGAAATCTTTTCAATGAATCAATCGAGTCACTTCTTAAAAACTGTCTGAAAGATTAGTTCTCAATTCTGGTATTCATTTTTCAAGTTCAATTTATCAACCCAAACACAGTGGCTAACAGCTTACTGGAGGAGAAGATCAGTGGAAAAACTTAGATTTGGTTCTCTCACACAGAGCATATGAAGACTTAGCCTCACTTTTTCCCTGAAAAGATCACAAGCGCCAATTCTTCCTCTCTCAGTCAGTTCATTTAAAGGATAAACACTGCCCTTCAGAGCCATATAGAACTCGTAAACTTTTCTCATCTTTCACTTTGTGGTACCTCTCAATTTCTCTTGGAGGCATTACAGTGTGACACTGGAATAAGTTCAACGGCTTTCACTTTATCACAAGTTTCTGAATCGCACACTTTCAGTCATGGCAATATAGCAGGAGTGATTCAGCCAAAATGACACGTTGCCATAAGCTTTCATAGACATACAAAGCCCAGTGGTGAAAACGGCTGCTGTTAAGGCCATTTTTCAGTCTTGTTATCGTCTTTGAATGATTTCACCAAAATGTTTTGTGCCACTAATGGCACTGTAGGAAGCACTTAAAAGCTTGCCAGTATAAAATCTGTGACATTCAGAACTGAACTCCAACCTCTGAAAGCTTCCTTTTTTACTCTTTAGAAAGACATTCTTTGACTGTGACTGAGATTTTGCTATTTGTTTGCGCAATGAACAGCAAGAATGCATGTCATGTGAATGAGTCTCCAAAAACACAACAAACTTGCCATGGAGACATTGTTTTATCCCAGCAAAGAGCTTCCTGAATGGTGCATTATTTCTCATCTCTCCCAAACACAAATTAAAACACAAGATTCAGCAAGAGTCTAAAAGGATTAAACTGATCTGAATCAAATAGTCTTACTCCAAATCTGATTGACTGCAATGCATTTAATTTACATGAGGAATACATGATAACAAATAGTTTTTCCTCAATGGCCAGACACTAAAATTAATTCTATTAGCCACAAATCCTAAACCATAACACAATTTTTTCAAAAGGAAGACTCAAAAACTACAATATTATAATACACAATAATATTTGTGTTTCACAACAGATATAAAATGTTAAACTTTTTTTTTTTTTTTTTTACTCTAAACAAACATACATTTTACAATGTGCTCAATACAGAAAGACTGGCATGGTAAACATGGTACAAGACAAGTGAGAAAAAATAATACATCCTAAAAGGTCACAGAAGAGGTTATTAAGTGCTCAAGTTAGCAGAAAAGTAATAGTGTGACAATCGCTGACAAAGGGATGTGAAGTTTACACACTTTTTAACCATGCAAGTAACTGCCCTTTGACCTCTGACTGAATACAAGGCCAGTGATATGATTACAATCCCCATGTTGACGTGTTGTTCAGGAATTATATGTGCCATGCCATTCCCCCAGGCATCTTCCACTGACAAGCTGTCTTTTACTACTTCTCTCTGCTATTCGCATAAATAAAAAAAAATAAAAAAAACACGAGTCACATAATTCGCTAAATAATAAACATCTCATCTCTGGATTGAAGGCAGGCTCAAACATGAGATTCTGTGGAGGAGAGCCACTTATTCGGTGAGCGAGTTCGCAGATCCTTCATGTGTGTGCTAGACTTGCACACCCCAACTAATGTTTATTGAAAAAAATTAGTGTGGAAATTAATTTCCACTGCACAGACATTGTGGCCTCACCTTTGAGTCTGTCTTGCTGTTTGGAGTGTGATAAAGCAGAATGTAATTAAATCATTTATAATGTGTTTTTTTTTTATTATTATTTTTTTACATTTATAAGCCTTCATTTTGTTTCTTTAACTCACAAACTTTTTCATTACAATTTTTAATGCATAAGCCTCAGGCGCCAAACACATCAAGATTGGTGGTTAAATAATTAGATGGTGTCCCATATTACGTACATTACAATTTTAGGACATGCTTCATGCTGTCCAATTAGTCAAAAATACGGCACTCAACAGCACCCTGCTCCTCCACTCTCACCTGTCTTCAGGGTGATGAATCATCCCTCCTGTCCTGACTTTAAATATAAATGAGAACAGTTTTCTGCCTGTTTAGCACTGTGTGGGAAATCATGAGTCTTAAACTGTCTACTTAAACTGCTAGAAAAAGGCAAATACACTTTTGAACACAAATGCTCACTGTTTATACCCACATATGAGGAGTGTGGGATTGAAATAAAGGTTTTGACAGGCTTTTCCCAGTGAGCTGTTGTTTTTTCTGTCACCGGCTGGCTTCATGGGTCATTTGGGGAATGCATTTAATGCCTGTGCAGAGTTCATTAGGAAAAACACTAATGGAGAAGCCATTATTGAAGAGCAGAATTTTAAAGAGACCTCAGAGACTATGCTATAACGGATTTAATTACTTACTTTAGCTGTACATACAAGACACAGAAAGCATACAAAATATTCTAATGATGGAAGTAATAAGTGATTTGTGCTTAAAGGGCCCCTATTATGGATTTTTGAAAATGACCTTTCATGTAGTGTGTAACAGCTCTAAGTGAATGAAAACATCCTGCAAAGTTTAAATCTGAAAGTGCACCGTAAATTAAGTTATTGTCTTTCAAAAGTAAGAGTCGACTCTTAGGCAATTAAATTAATCGTTTTTCAAACGAGTCATAAGCCGTTTCGTCGTGACGTCAAGACGAAACATGTTGCCCACCCACGTATTGCACATGCAGACTACAGGAAAAACTTGAACACTCAAACACTGCAGCTGATTCCTGTGGACACTGGACAGCATCATGTCGAGAATACAGCGCTGTGCTCTATAATGTGAAGGTAAAGCCAGTTTATTGCAGGATTCGCAACCGCTTGCTCTTGAAAGGTGTTCAAAAAAAGTTTTGAGTTTTATATTGTGTAGGTCTCCTGCTAACTCACATTATTACTGTCTTACTCAAATACTTCTGCTGATCAGCTGTGGGCCACTATTACCTAATGCAAATTGTATGTCGTTCTCACTACTTTGAGGAAATATTTGTTTTACCAACGTTTATGTTACATCAGATCATTCACTCTAGAGCTCGGCTAATGTAGGCTACATTGCATACATGCACTGTTATTGATACAATTTCCACTTATTCACCGCAATATATTAGAAAAATACTCGGTATATAAATTAGTACAAGTAAAATAATCGGTTTGTTGATGGACATGCACTTGTTAATGCTGATGGTGAGGAATTACAGTTGCAACATCTTATAATGTACCTCAAACTGGCTGAATAGTGTACGTATCACTGAGAAACGTCCTGCTCGAGTCGTCCTTGTTGGAGGTTCGGGTTGAATAACGAGCTGTTCCAGTGTTTCATCATCGGACTCGCGCTCGCATTAAAGGTGCCCTAGAATGGAGTTATTTTATTATTTTATGTTTCCTGGGTTGCCCTTATAATGTTAGCCTGATTTTAGCCTCTGATTTGAACGCTCTGTTTGAAGGGGCGTGTCTGCTGTGGGATTCAGTGTAACCGGCCACTGCTGTGATTGGCTGACATGCTTGCATGAAATAGCTACATATTACATGTGAAACTCTCTCGAATACTTTTACTACAGCTATTATACGTTTTTACTATTACCGGTATCGAGATTAACGAATCGTGAGAAGTTTTTAGATCTATTCCCATCACATACAAATAATGTTGCCGTGATGAGCATTGAGCAAGCAGATGACAGTCTTCATTGCAACGCAGTTTCTGCACTCTCTCTAATGCTTTCACCAATGCAAACACGATGATGTACATACACTAAGAGCTTCGTTGTGCAGTGTAACGTGCGTCATTGATTTTATAACGAGTTGTCCAGATAAACTCGCGCTGTGTGGAAAGATTGTTCTTTGATCGCTTTCAGTATTTATTCACAATTTAAATAAGGTTTTTTCATCCTACTAAAAGAAACGATGTGAAGTTGATATTTTAGTCACTGACTTGACTTACTGATGCATAAACAGTATGTGAGAGAAAGATTGCCTGTCTGAACTTGAACAATTACACATCATCAGAAATGGTTGCTTGCAGCTCGATCGATTTATTTTCAGACGTTCATCGAGGCCAGCTGGTCCATGTTGAGGAAACAGTCGTCGGTAAAATGTTTGTACCATACACAACTTTGGGAAGTTGCGTCGGCGCATTTCCAGAGAAAATAAAATTAAGCCATTGTTTCTTCAGAGGCTCGGATGAAGGAACTAAAGAATACTATGCTTCGACTGCGCAGTTCCGCCTGTCATTGCGTAGCCTTCATATTAATGATCCCGACCGTTGCGTCACAGTCCAGTAGTGTGTTCCTGCACAACCGGAGGCTGCAGTTTCAGGACCCCAGTTTTAGGACCGCAGTTTCAGGACCCTAGTTTTTTTGTGACAGTGCCACCTACCGAACTAGATGATATAGCGGTGGTAGTTTGTACATAGTATCAAGATCCACCTATTATCTTAAGTCTTGTTAGAAATATATATATATATATATATATATATATATATATATATATATATATATATTTTTTTTTTTTTTTTTACAAAGAAGATTATGGAATAGAAAAGCTCCTGCAGCAGGTGGATTATAGAGCAAGTAGCATCAAGCTACATGACACAATAAAGGTGCTCTAAGCAATGCTGGGTGACGTCACTTCTTGTTGACGTTCAAAGTATTGTCAAACAAAACGGAGGCTAGCTAGACCTTCCCTCCTCCTCATCCCGTCCCCTCCCCCTGTAGTTTTACTGATACTTCTTTCAAGGTGTAATGTCGCCAAGTTAGATAAATGCTTTCATATAATGCAAAAAAAAGAGAAACATTACCAGAAACACACGATAAAACGTTTCGCCACCTGAGGTTATAACTTTAGCTCCCATACCAGGACGCAATAATAGCAAGATAAAGTTAGCTTCAAATTTAGTCAAAATTGACAATAGGCTATGAATGAACATTCAATTTCATAATAAATAGTTGGTGAAAACAACCATTCACACAAACTGTCGCCCTATGTGAGTTTGCTTAATTATTTACAATAGAGATCGATAGCTAGCTGCTAGAAACCTATATGTTGTATTCACCAAAGTTAGCGCTGACTGCATTGTTCTAGCTAATTATATCCTTGTGTTTGTTAGGCGAACATGAAAGTCCATTTAGAAAAACCAAACTGGATTTACCCACCTGTCCAGCAAAAACAGAGCTAACGTTATCTGAATGTCAGATTGGAAGCCCTTCTGCCGGTGGAGTTCTCACCACCTTTCAAAGGCTTTTCCAGTGAAAATTCGGGCATGCATTCCTTCTCCTTTTTGCTCTTCTTTGTATTTTTGCAATCTGTTCATCAGAGCGTCGTCTCTTTGGTCGTGTGTCGGCCATATCAAACTTAAAGAGTTAAAATTCTAACTTTCCTCTTCATGCTTCTCTCCTCCACACCCCCCATGTACGCTCACTAACCCCACCCCCAGGCTGGAACACTGTTTGTTTTGTTTCGTGGAGCGGGTTGCCCGTTTGTTTTTGTTGTTTTTGTTATTTTTTTACAGTGTGTTCAGGGGACAGGCAGCTAGCAGCTAGTGAGGAGATGTTTGCTGTATGTGACAAAAAAAATTTTGGCCTAAAAAACGCGTGACATTGCTTAGAGCACCTTTAAAATGACACTTTTACTTAGAGCTCACTTTAAACCACCATCGAGTATTTGTATCATATTCCGGTCGCAGTTTAAAATGGTTTTAAGTTAAAAAAAAGATGTTGAAATATGTTATATATAGCATTTTATATGCAGCTAATGGCTACACCTTGCTTAGCAATACTGTAAACATTCTTTATTCATATAAAAATATCGAAAATCACACACAAACCACATATACTCGAAATCGTGCATTTATTTCTTGTTTCAGGTGAAGAGATGTGTCTTAGCTTTGTTATCACGGAGGTCAGAATGAGGAAGTGTACACAGCAGCGCGTCATGCAGAAGGGCAGGATTATTGTCACGTTAAACCACGTGAGATGATTGACAGCTCTATAGCGAATAAGAGAGAGAACTGACGCAAATCAGGAAAAGGAGAGATAGATCCATAGACAGATCTCGCTGCGTTCGCTGTTTGAGTTTCAGATCGCATCATTTAGTGGAACATGAAAATCATTATTTCTCCAAATATGTGCACCATTGGACTAAGAGCCCTGTTTTAAATGTATTTAAAACAAACGTTACAGATTAATAATTTTGCACTCCTGTCATAAATTAAGAAATTAATGTCACTGCAAACCAGTTTTATCATAAACAGTGGTCAACTATCGAAGGAGTTTTAAATATGTCTAATGATGCTCAGTTTGTCTAGATCAAATAAGTAAGAGTGTGATGTTTTAACAAATAATGAATGTTGAACAATAATCTGGGGCCGTCTGTGATCTTTGCCACGAAAGGGGTTAAATTAGTGTTTTTGGTGATCCAGTTCGGTAGGTGGCACTGTAACAGAAAACTAGGGCCCTGAAACTGTGGTCCTAAAACTGGGGTCCTGAAACTGCAGCCTCCGGTTGTTCAGGAATACCCTTCTCTCACAGTCGGTGTTATGTGGAGATTCGCCTATTTTTCAGGGGTGTTTTTCAAAAACGAGATTTAAATAAGGAGAAAACAATGGTGTTTGAGACTCACTGTATGTCATTGTCCATGTACTGAACTCTTGTTATTTAACTATGCCAAAATAAATTCAATTTCACATTCTAGGGCACCTTTAATATGGTCAAATCGACGTCATAGTTCGTTACTGTGTTTAGTTTACAGTGTAGGAAGCCTCAGGACACTCAGGACAAGCAAAGCTGACATTGTTATGGCAATGAACTTTTTTTTTTCTCTCGGCGAGCTGTACACGGAAGGCCAATCAGAACAGAGTAGCTCACGGAAAGGAGGCATTTAGAGGGATTGATTCATCTCACGAGTCGAGAATCATTGAAAATGTGATGATGTCCAAAGGTATATTATGAGGAAATTAAACAGTTTTTTTTTTTTACTTTGATGCATGTAAACATGTTGTAGGATACTCCACAACAGCATTAGGGAACTTTAAAATAGCATTATAGGGGGCCTTTAAGTACAAGTTGTTGAATCATTTACTCAACTGATTCATTCAACTCATTCTGAGAATCCACAATATCCTGCTTTGACTTAGTTAGTAATACTTTTGTTGCAAAGGCAAAAAAAGACAATGGAACTGGCAATACTAAGCCTAAAATGCTATTTTCTCCAAATTAACATGTTTCTTATTAATATTATTTATTATTAACATTTTATTATTATTATTATAAAAAAATTAACTGCACTGTCTAAACCCCCTTTTTACTGAATGTGTTTTATTCACTTATTTTCATTATGTCTCGAAAGATTTTATCTCGAAACGTTGTATGACTCAGGAGTAGGCCTATTTCTCTGTGTGAAACAGTTGTTGTGCATAACATGGGGTGCACAAACACACTAAAGTGTCTGTGATTTTAGAGCTGACGTCCACACCAAGGCCGTTTTAAAAACACGCATTGAACGCACCCCGTCACCTTGGTTACACACATCAGCTTTATCCACTGACTGGGGGAAGTGAGACTACTAAAATTGAGCACATTAAAAAAAAGCCTTGAAAAAATGACTCCACATCCTGAGAAGGCGGGAAGGAATTTTCACAAGTTGGTGTGGCAAAAAAACACACACAAAAAAAAAACACACTGAACCAGGATGTAGTGTTATTTTAATTAAAAATACAAATGTGCAATTTCTTGAACGAGTCATCCATTTCATGATGCAGAAGCTGTACAGAAGGCAAGTAGTCAACACATGGGATGATTTGAGCTAAGGAATAAGGAATAACACACAAAACCAGAGAGAACAATCCCTGAATGCTTCCCCTGACTCCTGTGACCCCTTTCAACCAGGCTACATGCCTTCCTCCCCTCTCTTCTCGTATGGCTCTTACAATCCCTCTTGCGTCCCCCACAGAGAGTAGCTTAGATCAGCGGTTCCCAAACTTTTCCATGACAAGGCCCCCCAAATACCACTAGGTTCTGGCCAAGGCCCCCCTTTTGCGGGATGTGTTATTGAACCCATCGACAATACTACGCCAGATGTAGAAATAAATAAATAAAATATCTAGGTGAACATCAGATTATGTGATGGTGTTTGATACCAGAAAATCAGAAAATTATAGAGATGCACCGGTTACAATTTTCTATGCCGATTCTGATTTTTCATTGAGTTTGACCTGCCGATTTTTTTTTATAAAACATGATATACTTTTACTCAAACTGAATAATAAAAACAAGTTTAAATGGGTACATTTTCTATATATTTTTGAGTCTTCATTTTCTTTCTGACATAGCCTACTCCAGTTCTTGTTAAAACACAATAGACATGCAAATTATGTGCATTTTATGCACTTTTTGTGTGAAATCATATTTATTTTGTCCATCAAAAGTGTGCTTTAACTTTAATTGATCGTGAGCAGCGCAGCAAAAATAGACTCGCGCCGAAACCCCCGCTCCACTGCTGCTCAGGCAATCCTGCTCGCGGTGTGAGTGCACTCATTGATTAACATGCACGCCGAAAAGCGCTGCTCACGCGCCGCTTGCGCTTGCGGTCTGAAACGGCCGTAATTCACGAGGTTTCCTACATGTGCGTTTACATATGGGATGCTGATGTTGCACGATGTTAATCATGCAGCGCCTGAGTGCATTTGACATGCCCAATCACTTTGAAAATCGGCGAACTCCGGTCACCAGCTGATCAATCGGTGCATCCCTTAAAGATTAGCATTAAAAGTATAATGTTCAGATAGGCTATGCGACAAATTATTATAATGCTATTTCATAATACTCTTTTTTTTCTTCCAACTTGCTGCAGCCCCCCCTACTGTCAAAACCTGTGACTGCTCTGCGTTAGAGCTATAAAGCCCAATTTTCTGCGTCGACCTCCCGCCGTAGCTACGTCGTCGCGCGTACCCTTCGGCGTACCCTGACGTGCACCTCTCCAAAGATGTAACAACGCGTCAATTCTACGCGGACGCAAGCGCTGTGATTGGTCTGCTAGAACCACTCCCTCGGGTTTCACATGTTCCCTCTGCATGCATCAACGCGGACAACGACGACAGAAGTATAAATTAAAACCAACGCGTAGACTACAGCGTAGAGGCTCATAAGACGCATAAGTATAAATCAGCCTTAAGAGAAGCACAGTCTTCATTCCGCCTCCCAAAGTTGACCTGTAGCTACTTTCACAGTGGGTTCCATTAAGGCAAAGGGTTAAGGGGTACACGTAACTCCTGGATACGGACAACTGGTCAGGATCCGGATTTATACAGCAATCTTGTAATGATTTCCAAAACATCCCAGCTTGTTTATGTTTTGAAAAAACTAAAATGTGGGAGCTATGGCCTAGTGGTTAGCACAAGCTCCAACATAACTTAAATACAACCTTCCACAATTCGATTCCCTTCTTCTTCCCATCCTTTCTTTGTAGGAATGCATGATATTGGCAGGACTGGCCATTCTGTATCAAAAAATTAAAGCAAGGTAGAAGAATATTTATATGATTAGGAGACTAAGATCTACTACTGACCTTTAGATTTCCACATATTAGCAGAACAGTATGTCATTTTCTGGACAAATGCTGTCATTCATTTCTTTCTGATCACCATCTTTGACAGCATTTAAAAAATTCCATCTATTCAGCCACTTCAATGTACTTAATATGAGAATTATTTTGCAAAAATATAATTTATTAACACTGTTGAATCTTTAGCAAATCAGCATATATCAAAACTTTAATATCAATGCATCCATACTTTACATTAATTTCACCAATGCTTTTATCCAAAATTACTCAAGTAAAATACAAGTTACATATTTCAAGTATGAACTATATTTTTCTTTTTTTTTCCCGATATATATTGATGATATATTAATAGATGGGACTATAAAAGTGAAATGCAGAGAAGTCGAGAGTATTTTTCAGTTTCTATTATCATGGTCAACAAAAATGACAGAAAAATAATAATAAAATCACTACAAAAAAGTTTGAGTTTTAGTGTAACCCCTGAATTATGGCCTAGTTTCCAGTTAAAAAAGATAGTGATTAATTACAGAACTAGTTCTTGTAACAGACGATATGAGCCATTCAAACTGCCATCTGAGCAACAGCCCTTTATCAAGGTTAAGTGAGGAGAGTCCTTATAAATTGGCAGTTTCTCATTAAGTGTAATGTCAGCCCACTCAACAGGCATGCAAACATAAGATGAGTCCAACAGAATGGCGGGCTTTCCTGTGCAGGAATAAGAGCCAAGAATAGGAGCATATCATAGAGGGATACATACAGTACTAATGACAGGAGTCTGAATATATCATCTCGTAACTGTCTGCCAAGGTCTGTCATTGTCTACCAGCCCTGCAGGATCTACCAGCCCACTGCAGTCACTGGATGAACTGAGTAGGAAGGAGACAGAGTGTAAACATGCCGGAGCGGAACCCAGGGTGAAACCGCATCTGTCAGAAAAACTTTTAATGAGGGTTTAAATGCAACAGCACTCACGTCTTTCAAGTGGTGGATGGGGGAACCTGCAGAGATTGATTTAAAGGGACGGATAAAATAATCATTTAGTCACTCATGTTGTTTTAAACCGGTTTGGCTTTCTTTCTTGAAGAAGATATTTAGAAAAATGTCTCAGTGTTATTGTATGACACTGGGTCCAGTGTTGTTTGAACAATGTTCTTTAGAATATCTTCTTTAGTGTTCCAAGGTTTGATAAAGAGTTTGATGATAATGATGGCCAATTGAGTGCAAATAAGACATTCTACTTCCTCTTCCATCATTATAAAAAAAAAAAGAAACACAAAGTCTCTTTTCCATTTAGCCAGTATGAAGGGCAACAACTTATGTGAATTAGTATCACAACTTATCATGCCTGCACTATTAGTTTATACGCCCGAGAGCTTACTTGAAATAAGTTTGAATCAGTTTGCTAACAAAGGCCTTGGAATGTAAATGTTTTCATTGCAAAATACTTTTCTGAAAGCCCTATAAATAGTTCAGAGAGGCTTATGAGCGCTCCACTCTCTGCAGTTTTCAGCCAATGGAGGCTGATTCAGGCAGAGCTCCTTCAGTATTGTAAATGCCAGCAGTCTAATGCTCCCTTATGTCCTGCAGTTTTTGTTGCCCTCTTCTAATCCGAGTTTGGACTCAAAATGCACTTCTGCCTGTTCCAGAAAATCTGCAATTGAAAAAAGATACGAAAAAGAAAAAGGATATGACCTCCTAAGTGCAACGTTTGACAGGTAAAAGCACAATGTCAGGTTGATCGAGTTCATTTCTAGTCCAAGTGATGAGTCATGTAGAAGTTGGCTAGTGAGTTGGACGGTTAAGAACATAGCCAGCTGTGCCTCCTCCATTATGGCACCTGGCAGCCGCTATGCCATGCCTCCGTCTGTTGGTAGCGCCAGGCTCCCTCTTCTCACCCAGTGCTACGGGGGTACAGACTGCACAGGCCTGAGAATCCTGGCCCGAGGCCCGTCTCTCCCCACCCTCCCTGCCGGTTCCCTTTATTATCTCATGGTATTCCTGTATTTGCCCTCTTCTCTTTAAAGGACTGCATTACTTCCACCTCCACAAACTTGTCAAAACCAATTTGCTCCCCTATTATCCCCTGAACTGATTTCGCAGTGACCTCCTCTCTCTCCCACCACTTGCTCACCCCTTTCTCCTCAACCCACTGCATCGCTCAACTGAAACCCCAACACGACCTGTGCTCCAACTAAACCGAACAAACCCCCCTCCCCACCAACTCAACCCACCCTTCCTGAGTTGAGCTTTACCTGCACAGTGTCCATCATCCTCCCTCACTAAACTCCTTTTATCTGCCTTTACTCTACAGTCCTTTATCCTTCAAGTCCTACTCTAGAACACAAAACAAAGGAAGAGGAAAACAACAAAATGCAGAGTCTAGGGAAACACACTGAACCTCCATAAAAGCAAAGGGAACATTATATACTTGACAAGCTATGATGGAAGCACATCTCTGTCACCCCTTCATGGCCTCCCCTTCCGCCTCCCTTCAATTAATGTTTCACCAGTGACAACATGGAGGATCTTCATTAGGGGAGAATGCTCAATTATATCAGTTAATATTCGTTTCCAAAACTAATTATCCCAGTTGCATGGCATGGCTGACTGAGCCTGCCCCTGCCCCAGGGCGCAGCGGTTACTGATGTGACATGGCTTCGGTTTGGAGTTTGGCTGCACTCCACCCGTGCCTTTTCTACTCTGAAGAGGCTGAATACCTCCTCTACATTTAATTCTCACTTTTCGGCAGGTTTAGTCTGGCAAAAACACATACAATCATTTTAGCAGACTCTGATTTGCAGGTAATTGCTTGGCACTTATGTAGTCGTTTTCATTCTTTTGAACACCAGTGTTATTGTGTTCGTGATTATCGAAAAATAAATTCTTTTTTTTTTTTTTAAATACAAACTGATATCTGTGTAAAACTGAAACTAAACTAAAATTAAAACTTAAACTTAAACTAAAATTAAAAGCATTTTCATGTGTCCTAAACTAATTAAAATTGAATAAAAATTAGCATACATTAATTGAAGTATTTAGTGAATTACCTTGGGAGGCTGGGAGCCCTAAAATACAAAAAAAAAAATAATAATTAAACTAAGCAAAAAAATTATTAGACCGGTGAGAACTAACATTGCCTTTATGTATAAGGCATACATACATGTAGGCCTACTATACATATAAAAAGGCAAAAAAAACATCTCTCAACAACTAAAATAACATTTTAGTTTTAATTTTAGTTTTATAATAAATATTACATTGGTTTTCAAAAAACTTAAAATGTTCATTAATTTTTCAGTGTATTAACGGCTGGTAGCCCTGAAAACTATTACAAATTTAAAAGTAAACAAAAAATTATAACTACAAAAACTAACCTGTAAAACAAAGAATAGAATTTAAAAAAAAACAATAACCGTGTTGGTGTTGAACACAATGCTAAGCTGTTCACTTGACTAATCGCGGACAATGGAACTGTTATAATAATTGTATTTAATTGCAGGTATTTTACAGGATTTATATTCAATACAACAGTCTAAATGTCTAAATGAGGTATAATCACTGATGCAGTCTCACAGTGAGGAATATTTATGGGCACATTTACCATCAACATTCAGTGTGGCCCAGAGGGTGACGGGGAAATAAAGCTTTCATTTATGCTGATGAGGAATCATATTTGTTATTTTAAGGCAAATAAGCACGTTTTTGCTCTCGTTTATTTATGGTTTTCTCTGGATATGAACAGATCTGATTACATGAATACACTTGCAAAAATAAATCCTAAAAAGTATGCCACTTAATGTAGTTGCTTAGAAACTGAAACAGTTTAATCAGCTTTCTTGTGAAATCTCTGAAACACAGCAGCTCATCTCACGTGCGTCAGATGTACCATCCTGCAAAGAACACTAATCTGAAATAATTATCACGAGTAAAACCATATAATTAAGTCTTTCAGAGTCACTGGTCTAAATCTTCCGTCGAAATGTCCTAAACTGAAAAAACCTGCTCTGACTTGAAGAAAGCAGTTAATTGTGGATACGGAATAAGTCGCCTGCAGTGACAAATGATTAATCACAGTCTAAAGTGTGAAACATGTGAGAGGAAAATGTAATTAGACTTCCATTTCACCATGGTAAACGAATCTATAGCCTAGATTTCAGGTTAGATAAGAAAAACATTACAGAGGTCTTGTACGCTTTGCTATACACAACTAGATCAAAATGTGACCTTCATTAAAAACTTATTCACACCATCTTTTCAGATGGCTTGTTTGCCAGATGCAAAATGTCCTATTAAAACAATTATTTAAAAAAGAATTGTTTACAAAGTTTATAACCTTGTCTTTTTTTCTGTGTCTTTGCTCATTTGCTAGCTGTATTAGCTCACAGAACAAACAATTTAGGTTCATTTCAAAGTAGCTGAGGCCAGACTGATTATGCATAACTCTCCAATTACTCTCCCTCCCTTTCCCAATCCCTGTTTCTGAGCTTACCCTCTCTGCACCTCTTCTATCAAGCCTCTGTGCCCTCCTCCTTCCCTGGAACCAAAGCCCTGGGTCCGCAGTCCGGAGGTAGATCACTTTAATTCTGCTTCATGGATCTTTTTCAAAAAGGACCTGAGACCCGGAGACCCCAGAACCAGTGACCGCGGGCTGAACCCAGACCAGCCAGTCGGGCTCCGCGCACTCGTAAACACAGCCATCATCTCACATGCTACCTTTTCCACACCACACTTTTGTTCCCTCCCAATCGGGCTCAGAGAGTATTTGACGTGGCCCACTAAAGTACGTGCCCCTGAATATCTGAAAGACACACTTGACCCATGCTGCTGTTACCTATATGGTGAATTCATGGAGAGAAGAGGAAAAACTGTCAAATAATTGACCAAATTCTTTATGTTCTGATGTAATACCCGGCTTTAACTAGACAAGCTCAATGGGCTCTTTCTTCAAACCACAGAGATTTAAATGGGTCAATGAAAAACAAAGTTTGTCAACAAGAAAGCAAAGGACCAAATATAGTTGAAAACAGATTTCTTAGAAATGTAATATTTGTATTCACTTTGGTTTTAAATGGGTTTGAAAAGCTTTTATAGCATTTTTAGTTTAAATTGAGTGACTCTTAAAATGTCATGTGGTGTGACCGTGAAAGTCTACAATTAATCATTATTAATATTTTTTAAAAATCAATTCAAAAATATAATTTTGTTTTTAGAAGTTGCAGCACATTACATTTTAACATCTGACCTAACGTTGACTTGTCAGAAGAAAAAAAACTAATTATATGTTATTTTAAAAGACTGGTTGACAAAATCCAGATTTACTTTGTCACAAAAATAACAAAACATAAAAATAAAAAAAAACTTATATGTACGTTGCACCTTGGACAAAAAATTTGTCCTCCTCTGAGAAAAACTAAATGAAGCCCAAGTTATTCATCATCTTCTTAAGATTCTGGTAGCTTGCAAAAAGCAATTATGAAAACCTAGCATCATAGTTCATCTGTGGACCAAAATACAACGTGCAACGTGTGCTGGCAAGACTTTCTAGAAGATCAAAACGACCATTGCCTGGTTTCCAGCATCCCAATAAATGGCACTTGGCTTAAGGCTTGCCATAGTGAAAATGGGATAGAAATAGTGTCCCTAGGTGGAAATGGATTAGACTTGAGCAGCTACCTAGGGATGTCAAATGAGCAATTTCTTCTATAGATGATCACCATAGCAATGACCTTTACACATGCCACTGATGGCAACCAGTACAGCATATTTTAATAAAAATGACAAGACATTTTTTGGATATCATTTTCCCTATAAGCTTAAAGGAGTAGTTAGGCCTAACTTTCAAATAAAAAAAATCCTGATAATTTACTCACCCCCATGTCATCCAAGATGTCCAGTCGAAAAGAAATTAAGGTTTTTGAGGAAAACATTCCAGGATTTTTCTCCATATAATGGACTTCAATGGCAACCAACGGTTTGAAGGTCCAAATGTCAGTTTCAATGCAGCTTCAAAGGCTCGACACGACCCCAGCCGAGAAATAAGGGTCTTATCTAGAAAACGATCGGTCATTTTCTAAAAAAAATAAATTTTAAATAATACTTTTTAACCAAAAATATAAAAAAGTATATAATTTTTATTTTATTTTAGAAAATGGCCGATTGTTTCGCTAGATAAGACCCTTATTTCTCGACTGGGATCATGTCGAACCTTTGAAGCTGCATTGAAACTGACATTTGGACCTTCAAACCGTTGGTCGCCATTGAAGTCCATTATATGGAGAAAAATCCTGGAATGTTTTCCTCAAACATTCTTTTCGACTGAAGAAAGACATGACATCTTGGATGACATGGGGGTGAGTAATTATCAGGAAATTTTTATTTGAAAGTTAACTACTCCTTTAAAAGGCACCTCTCTGGTTTCCTATGATAACATTTAGTGCAAGCTCTGAAAATATTAGCCAATAGATATCCGAAGAATTTTTCATGTAGGAAAAGTCCCATACTTCCCATACCCAGGAACCTTTAAAATTACATTGCTGAATAATTGTAAGACGCATTTTACCTAGGCCTAACCTTTCTAGCCTTGCAATCTGCAGCTTTACTCCCTACGCTAAGGCCTTGTTGAAAGTGAGAATGAAATCTCCAAATAAAGTTGATGAGTTCTGATGAGGACTGACACAAGCAAAGCAGAGCACCCACTGGAACGGCCCTGGAGCATGAGGTCATTCTTTATCCCCCTCTGGGGCAGCTCGTTCACACTATCACACCTGTCTGTCAAAAGAAAGACTTACAAGCCTCAGCAAAGGGAACAAGATAAGAGAGAAGGTTTAGCTATGCAATGTAAAAGTAGAGAGAAATAAAAGAAAATAACTGTGGACAACAGGCAGAAATTGGGTTAGGTTTAACCTCATGTCCTGCTTTGACTTCATGACCAACATGATTTTAAGACTGAACTAAAACCTCCAAGGAACCAAAGCAATTTTCTTCACACAACTGGCAAATTAATTTGCTTAAATCACCTCTCTCTCCCTCTCTCAATAAAAGAAAAGAAGAAAAACGATTGTAGCCTACTGACTAAAGTAAACCATAAGATGGACTATCCAAAACAAGGGATACATTTGCGTTAGATATCATACCACGTCATAAAAAAAGAAGAGTTAATTAATTATTATAATTAATGATCTATTTTATTTAATTATTTCTTACATAGTTTGAACGACAGCCCATTTTAATCCGCAAAAATGACAATAACAGCTATTTGGCGGAATGGCTACTGGGGTAAATATTTGAGAAATTCGTTTTCTAAATACTTTTTACATGCTTAATATGAAATATGGTTCATCAAATTGATGGATCAACAAAAATAAACCAGGATTTTCGTTAAGCATGAACCAACAACTCTCAAATTCACAACACATGTCACGTGTAAGGCCCAACTCTTCACGCCGCCACAGCTGTGACGATTAGCCAATTATTCGACAAATTTGTGTGATGCATACGAAAACCTTAAAACAATCCGTCCGCCAGACGTGCCTACTTTAGCCGGGTCAGGTGTTCAGGGTGGGCTGGAAATTATTTGGATATCATTTGAATTCCAACAGCGTCCCTGTCGTTTAACTGCTTGATGGTTGTTGATTTGTTAATTTACAGCGGCACCTTGTGTTAAACAGAGGTAAAGCACTTAAGGGCGTCGAAGGAAACGCTTCATTTTGAATATATTTAAAATAATAATAATCTGTAAAAAAAAAAACGCATTTCACCTTCCTGATAGTAGGCTTATTTATAAGTAAAAATAATAATAATAATTTTAAACTATAAGGAAAAAGCAGTGTTTATTTACAATCAAGCACAAAAGCAGAACAGGCCAGAGAATGTGTATTCTTGCATGTTATCGTCAAGTTCATTTCCATGTATAGAGAGACATGAAATTAAAATTACACATTAATTTACAACAGGTTTGAGACTCATCTTAAAACATCTCTTTTCTTCGTTCATAATAGCTACTAAAGCGGTTTTTAAACTAAGTTCACCCAAATATGGAAATTATGTCATCATTTACTCAATTACACAATTGGAGATATCTACTAGAAAATTCAAGCAGTTCTGTTGCTTACAAAACAATGAAAATGGTTGTTGACCAGGGACAGCTGCTCAAAAACAGCATTTGACATTCAGGTAAATCGCTAAATAGGAGTTTGGAATGACATGAGGGTGTGTAAATGATGGCAGGAGTTTCATGTTTGTGTAAACTATCCCTTTAATAGAGTTCATTTAGATTCATTCGGCCTAATTAATCAAAAGCTTTCGGCTTTATTGAATTCCTAGAAAGTCTGAAACAATAATAAATACATTTGCTTTATGCAGAGTCGAAATGTGACAATATCTGTGTATGTGAAGTTCTGTGTGTGAGTGCTTTATATGCTCAACCTTATATGCATTGCAATCACAGTCCCATGGCAGTACACATGCTGACATTTCAACAATCACAGAGTATACAGAGTTCCGTCAAGTTCCATAATGGCAATGGACTTTAATAGCCAGGTCAGTTTGTCTCTAGGGTAACATTAGTTTGACAGTAGATGCCAGACGAATACCAGAAGGCCCAGAAGGAAGCTGAAGCCCGTGGTGTTTCTGGTGGCGTGTCCTGCCACATTGCAGTCATCAGAGTAGCAGCAGTGAACTTTGACCCCTGGAGCTCTGTAGCCCTGGCTGTTAGCCTGGCTGCAGAAGGATTTGTATGAGCACGACTTCATTACACCACCTAACAAAGACAAGACCGGTATGAGAGCGTGATTACATATTAATGTGCTTTGATCCTCCTCATAAGGAAGCTGTAGACCTCCTGCTATTTAAGCTTGTGCCCAGACAGAGCAGTCTGTCTTCCTTAAACACCACCCTGATCCAGTGCCTCCCCTTAAAACACACGCACAGTCGTTAATGGTTTTTCTAAAGATTTATCCCGCTGTGATTCATCACCTACATCCAAGGAAATAAAAAAATGTTCTCGCCCAGTTTCCTCTCATCCATCCATGCAGGAAGATTAACTATTAACTATGTACCCATTAAACTTACTCCCATGTCCCCGAACAACAGCACATGCATCTGAGTAGCTCGGACACGTTTTGGAGCCCTGGCGATTACAGTCTTCATCTGTAGAGCCCATGCAGGTGTAGCACCTCAGCGCCTCACCTAAAGAGAGACAAAGGGGAGGAATGCAGCTGAATATGAATTTTCCTTAACAAAAAAAGGCCTAAAGTGTAAGTGCTGATATATACATTTTTATTACTTTTCTTAATCAGTATTTTTGTCTTGTTTTCCAGTAAAAATTCAATAGCATTTTTTTACTTGAAAATAAAATGTATTATTATTATTATTAACAAATAATTTATTTAGATTTTGTATTGCTCATTTTATTTTGTTAATAGGGTAATAAAAAGTATTCAAGATACATTCTCTGAAAACAAGTCTTAATATTTTATGCAATTTTATCACATACATTTCTTTTGTTTTAAGGGTTTTATATTAAAATGTAAAATAATTTATTTAAAATAAAAAGAATAAATTAGAATAAAAAAAAAATGATTAGACACCACCACGCAGTTTTTTTCTCTCCTTTGTAACACTATTTTTCTATTTCTTTTTCGACACTTTAATGATCAAAATATCCACATGTGAACTATAGCTCAGTGCAATGCATGCATGCACACGAATGCCTATAGGCCACGGCTCCAACAATCAAGGTAAATTTCAATCTCCCAGGTGCCATAATAATTTGCATTGGACTAAAAGATTAATATATTTTATGACATTTTTATTTTTAGTGTGGAGAAGGGAAAATTACACTACTTTACAATGACATACACAGATCTCAATTTCCTCCATGAAGCAGCTTTAAGACTGAAGCAAATATGGCATCAACATGAGATCAGTAAAAAGAGATAAAAAAATTATCTAAAATCCCTGCTCTATGAAGTCTATAAACAGAACATTGACATTTCATCCTCGACGGATCTTTGCTTTTGCAAACCCAAGGGAAGTCAACAGAAGTCACAGCAGAGAAACATGTAAGTGTTTTTAACTGTCTTGTAAATGCCCAACAGTATATGTTATGGCTAAGCCTTTTTCGTGTGCTTCTTTCTTATCATCTCCTAAAAGTGCTTTTTTTTAACAAACATCCTTTGAAGTTCAAACCAACAACATCAGACACGTAAGCTCTATGCCAGCATGACTGTAACACCTTCAAAAACAGACATAGCTTTTTAAATCTGCTATGTGTTATGTGTTTTAGCACTGCTAGTTCACCCTAAAGACATCCTTCTGCTGCATCTGAGTCACTCTCTTTGATAGCAAAACCTTCAGTTCACAGGATAGACTCAAACTTATTTACTGGCAGGTTATTCGGGCTGTTTGGAATGAACTTTTAAAGTGCTTCTTGTTGAGTTGGTCTCAGTCTCAGAGAAATGTAAAAAAAAAAAACACCCTGTTGAATCCTGTACCTGGACTAGTCACTAAAGGTATTATTCGTTGTCCTTCAAAAAGTAAACGCACACACATATGAACATTTGCAATAAATCACTGGTTTGGAACTAATGCTGTCTCCTTTATTTGCCTACACCGAAAACCTTCTGACAGAGGTTACGAAATAAAGTTCGTACATATCATCTGCACACAAAATCCATAACAAGAAAAAACAAGCATACTGTATGTCTCACCTCAGCTTTCACTTGTCAAATATATCCAGACAGTTTTGTATTACAGCACATACTTGCAGTATGTTGGGATATTTCAGCTGTCATTTCTCAAATATATACCGGGATAGTTTTAGACTACAATAAAATCATTTTGTTTGTTGGGAGAGAATTTTTTATAAAATGAAGTGCAAGAAAATGTCCAATTATACAGTATCTGAGCCAAATTACCTCCATATACATTATTAATATTAGTTTCAATGTGTAATTTTAGTTTTAAAAAAAAAGTTTCAAAAAAGCTTTTACTACAGAATTAACACTTAGGTCTCAACATTTCGCAGCAGATGCATGCAAAGTTTCACTGAAGAATTGTGTTTTCCACCATTACTACTGAAAGCACTGCTGTTTTGGACAGTTCTAAATGCTAAAGTGATTTATTCACTCTTTTTTGGTCGAGCAATCCAAGTAAAATTACGCCACCAGACTTACCAACTCTTTTTATAGCCCTCAATCTGTTTAAGCAATTGATTTGCAACAATTATTTTCTGTTAGTCCTTTAACACAGTCCTCAAGGCCAACAAGATATTCGCAGGCAAAAGGACACTTCAAAAGGAGGAAATTGGATAATAATTAAAAATGATAAAACCGACAGAGAAGTCTAGAGTAAAAAGCTAATTAGGATTTGTGAGTGTGGCACCACACACATAGTAACTGAGAAGACACAAGCATAAAACTCTTAAAAAGTAGAAAAGGTGAGAACGAGTACTCACTGTGAGCAGCGAGGAGGATGACACCCAGGCCCAGCAGCAGGGAGAAGTGGACCGCTCTCATGTCGCTGGTGGTCTATGGCCGTCAGGTTAGCACGATGAAAAGCAGGTTGTTTGCTCTTAAAACCCCTGAGCTTAAGCCCTGCTTTTGGAGAGCTAATACTCAACAGCAGTGAGGACACACAGATTACCAGCCTTGTCCACTGAGGCCTGTGCTTCGGTCTTAAGATCTGAATGGATTCTCACCATCTTGACTAATCAGAGATGAGGGATCGGTGACTGTGCTCCACCCATACAGTATGGGTGTGATACTCCCTCCAGATTTCATTCAGCTAATGCCGCATGCACAGTGAGTTTATCTGTGACCAGACTCCCTTTGTGACATAGCAGACAGTGATCACAGCCAATCAAACAGTTGATCCAAATGCTATTTGAATACATGCATGTAAGGGTAACCAAAATCAAAACTTTACACCAAATGAATGAGTAGATCAGCTTATAATTATATAACCTTGTTCCATTTTTATAACTTCTATTTTTCTTAGTTGTTCTTCCTACAACTAATTCCTGTTTTATATTACTTAGTTTATTACTACACTGTAAAAAATGATTGTTCGCGTAACTTAAAAAAGTAAGTTACCTGGTCGCCTTAAAATTTTGAGTTCACTGAAATTAAAAATTTGAGTTAATACAAGGAAGGATATTGGTTTAATCAACAAAAAAGCAAAATATTATGTTACCTGAACCACATTAACAAAGTATAATTGAAAAAATGAAAAAAAGTTGATAAATCAATCATTATAAATATAAAGAATATTAATATATATATATATATATATATATATATATATATATATATATATATATATATATATATATATATATATATATATATATATATATATATATATATATATATATATATAGGCTATATACTGTATGTTTACTACATCACCTATACCATTAAGCATCGGTTTTATTCCATGTTCCAAAATTATTTTCATTGTTTGCGTTTATTCTTTCTTTTTCCTTGATTTTTCATAAATTCTAATTCTGAATTCTAATTCTACTACTTTCATAAATTTCTGATCCTTCAGAAATCATTCTAATATGTTGATTTGATGCTCAAAAAACAATCATTATTATTATCAATGTTGAAATATTTCTTGATTTTTTATGTTTTTAAAAGAAGTCTCTTATGCTCATCAAGGCTGCATGACTGGAGTTATAATGCTGAAAATGCAGATATGCATCACAGGAATAAATTACATTTTAAAATATATTACCATAGAAAACAGTTATTTTAAATTGTCATAATATTTAACATTACTGTTTTTATCAAATAAATGCAGCCTTGGTGAGCATAAGAGACTTCTTTTAAAAACAAACAAAATCTTACCAATCCCAAACTTTTGAAAGGCAGTGTGTATATAAATAACATTATTTTGTTTACTTAAAAAATCAACAATGTTTAAAAAAATTAAAAAAAAGTAAGGTCATAAAGAATATAAATATATAATGTATATATATATTTATATATATACACACACACAGGCTATATATGTTTACCACATTACCTATACCATTAAGCATCGGTTTCTTTCCATGGTTTAAAATTATTTTCATTGTTTGCGTTTATTCTTTCTTCTTCCTTGATTTTTTCATAAATTCTACTTCCTCTTTCCCCCCCACTCACAGACAGTTTGGTTCTGTGCCAGCATGTAATTGCCACTAATATAGCCTGTCTGGTGTGATTTTAAGACCCATCTGCCAGCTAACTAATGCATCTTTTTATGCACATACGTAGGTTCATGTCAGCAAGATTCATTGTTTGTTAATTAACAACATTATTGCTTTCTTAAAATGCCCTAGTGGGAGGCTAAAAACGTCTGCTAAATGAATAAATGTAAATGTAATTATTATTGCATCAAACATCATGCCTTTACATTTTGTATAATTACTTTATGTCTATGCAATTTGGGTCAGATAAAGAGAAGAGCTGTATTGCCATCTTTTATTGCACTTTGTAAGCATGTCCTGTTTAGGCTAAATGACAGAGCTTCTGCTTTGTGAAACATCAGCTATAGCAGGACTGAGACAAAACCATTCAGATTAAATTAGCTCAGAACCACTGACAGTAACAAGTGGGTTCTTTTATATATCAAAATAAAATCCCAAAATAAAATCAAACATCAGTGTTGCTAGAAGAAAACGAAACAAATGAACAACAAGTATCTACAAAGATACACAAGGAAGCAGATCAAGCTAACAGTATCAAAATCTGCAGTTGTTTTCCTTACTCTATTCAAGTCATTTTCATATTTACAAAACCGTCAAGGCCTACAACATGCATTTTTTAATCATGATCATGAATACCACTTCGTGACAACTGAATGATTAATTCATCCGTTTTATATTATATATATATTCTCTCTTGTCATTTCTGTTTTCAAGTTAAGAAGAGGGTACAACAGTTTAACAGTCGACTCCATCAGCGGTTGTCATGGCATCGACACTCATAACTTCAGACTCACTATAACACATTCTCTCTGTCTGTCTGTCTGTCTGTGTGTGTGTGTGTGTGTGTGTGATACAGACTCTCAAAAAAGTCTCTACTAATAGGGAGTACTTTCACAAGACCCTCAACACAGGTAAGTTGGTGTACATTAATACATCAAAATGAAGAGAAAATAATTACAGGCAGAATCTAGTGTGTCCTCCAAGTCATAGGGACTCCAGTTTATGTAAAGACGTCAGTAATGTGAAATCCTTTTGTTTAATTGGTTCATTGTTCTGTCCATTAGAAAGAGGAAAAACAATAACGAACCCTTTAGTCTTGCTCCTCTGTCTTTACTCTATTGTCCAGTCATTGTTCTTTTGTCTCTTTGTGGTTTGGACAGAACTCTGTCGATTGGACGGCTAGCTCTTTCCCATCTTGGCAATCAATTCATCACAAATTTTGGTCAGTTCCTCAATCTCTTTGTTCTGTAAAAAGATAAAACATCACGTCAACATCCGAATGTTGGTAAAAAAAAAGAAGTCTCTTATTTCACCACGGCTGCATTTATTTGAAAAGAAAATACAGAAAATGCGGAAATTGTGAAATATGATTACAATTTTAAACAACTGATTTCTATTTTAATATATTTTAAAATATAATTTATTCCTGTGATGGCAAAGCTGAATTTCCAGAATCATTACTCCAGTCTTCAGTCACATGATCCTTCAGAAATCACTCTAATATTCTGATTTTACTGCTCAAGAAACATTTTAACATTGATAATAATAATGAATGTTTTTTGAGCATCAAATCAGCATATTAGAACGATTTCTGAAGGATCATGTGACACTGAAGACTCGAGTTATAATGCTGAAAATTCAGATATGCATCACAGGAATAAATGACATTTTAAAATATATTACCATAGAAAACAGTTATTTTAAGTTGTCATAATATTTAACAATATTAGTGTGTTTTTTAATCAACTAAATGCAACCTTGGTGAGCATAAGAGACTTCTTTTAAAAACATAAAAAATCTTACCGATCCTAAACTTTTGAACGGCAGTGTGTGTATATATATATACTGTATAAAATTAAATAAATAACATTATTTTGTTTAATTAAAAAATCAACAATGTTTAAAAAAAAAAATGTAAGGTCATTTTTAGGCTTGCAAGGTATGACTTCAGCAGATGAGCATGTGGATTTGCGAGTGTGAGCAAACCTTTTGTTCCAGTGTGCGCTCCAGTGAGTCCACCTTCATCTGTTCTTTCCTCAGACTGGCCTGATGCGCTGCCTGCTCCTGCTTGGCTTTGGTTCTCACCTGAGAGATGTCAGAGTTCGCCCTGCGGGTGGCACACGGTCAAAGACATGCCGTCATCTCATATTTCTAAGGACTCTTAAAAAACACTGAGTGCACAGTTTAAGTCTAACCCATAATTTGCCTAACAGTTGTTGTTCCAGGCAACAGAATTCCCGAACAAAGCAAAGCATCTTAAAAACAAATGCATGGATGGACTACCTGTGAAAGGTCTGTACTTACTTATCCAGTTTCTCCTCAGCGTGGATCTTCAAGGCCTGGTAGCGCTGCTCCTCCTTACGGACACGAGACAGGTACTCCTGCGCACATTTCTTCAGCACATCCTCATTCTGATGGAAAAACAAAGAATTGTAGTGAGTAAATTACTGATAATAATGATTAATAATGTTAACCAACAACCATAGTAATTTAGGCATTGTTTTAGATAGCTTGCATTTAGTTTGGCTCCATTTTTGGTAATGTAATGACCACAATCTCTTATAAAATCAAGTCCCAACCTACATTTTTCTCAATTAATATTCTGTTTTGCTCGGAAATACATCACAATACAGAACTGCAAATAGAAATGCACAATGTCTTTAACCTTTAACAATCTCAGTGCAAAATGACTTACTTTGCGGAAGCCTTCTAAAACATCTTTCATCTTCTCGTAGCGCCGGAACAAATCAGCAAGAGATTTCTCCACAGAGTTGAGATCAGCTAAAGCCTGGTCTTTCTCCAGGATCAACTGTTGGATAGTGTGATGAGACAAAGTCTTCTCCCTCTGTTCACCCTCTGAGTCATACACACAAACACAACAAACACAATGTTATAAGATACTCAACCACACAATACACTCAAACAGATGTGCAAATCTGCTTTTGGATGAGGCAGAGGTTAATTTTACGGTCCTCTGAGTATTTCAGATGTGATGTTATACTCTACACCACTATGTCTACATCTTTGATAATGACAAATGAAAATGCAGATTTCGACCCTGCATCTTTGTGATGCATGCAGACAACACACACACACACACACACACACACACACACTCAATGATGGGCAAACCACTGAAACACGGTGAGAGATAAGAAGACCTTTCAAAGTCTTACTTGGCACAGGACTACTGAATGATTCATTTAAAAAAAAAAACTGATTCACTGTTTAAAGGGATAGTTCACCCAAAAATGAACATTTTGTCATCAGTTACTCACCCAAGTTGTTCCAAACCTGTATGAGTTTCTTTCTTCTGTTGAACACAAAATACTATATTTTAAAGAATGTTTGTAATCTTCTTTTGTGTTCAACAGAAGAAAGAAACTCATACAGGTTTGGAACAACATGAGGGTAAGTAAATGATGACACAATTTTCATTTTTGGGTGAACTATCCCTTTAAACTGATTCATCGCTCAGTTGTGTGTCTTGAACTAAATTCCCGAACTTTTATTGGAGTTAAATATATATTAGTCTAACACATGTTTCTAATCAATTATATAAAACGTATTCTATTTTTATTCGTTTAGTTTGAATGTACGCTACCATTTAAAAGTTTAGGGTGAGTATTGTTTTTTTTTCTTAAAAGAAATTAATACTGTACCTTTATTCAGCAAGGACAAATAAATTGATCAAATACAATAGATTTAAAAGATTTCTATTTCAAATAAATGCTTTTCTTTTGAACTTTCTACAAAAAAACAAAAAAAATCACAACAAAAATATTTAGCAACTGTTTTTAACTGTGATGATAATAATAAGACATGTTTTTTTTCTAAATGGTAGCTTGATTGTACTTAGGCTACTTTAAATGTGGTGTATGTAAATGTACTTTAGAAAAGTACAGTATCAAAGTAGCTTCCCCAACACTGATGAGCTGGCGATGGAAGATGTTTGAGAATAGGCCTACAAAAAGACCTGAAGAGCAAAAACAGATGCTGCTAAAAGGAGAGACACAATATCAGGCTATAGAAAGAGAAAACTCTCCTTGTCCGTCACTATCAGATGTGGTGGATTCAACACAAACAAAGAAAATAAAGAGTTGCTGTTACTTACCAGGCATGCCTGAGTGATTTATCAAATATTTATGGGGGACAGAGGGAGCAAAACAGAAAGAAGGGACGGCATTAAGTCAAGCCAGCAGGGTGGGACACGTGAGCGAGAGAAAAGCGCGTCTCAAACATGGGAGGATTTTGAAATGAATTAAAGTGTCATGGAAGAAAGGTGATGAAAACCAGAAAAGTTGCCAAGAAAACTGAACCAAGGAAAAATAAATTATTCAGAAGGTACATAATAGAAAATAGTGAAAATAAAATCAAGTGGAATATTAAGGATGGTATTTTATCACGAGGAATGAAAAAAGGTCATGAAAATAGTTTTTTCTTTGTGCAAAGAGAGAAAAGCATGTCAAGGTTAAACCAAGAGCACAATCTGAATATGTAAGAATGCACACAGCCTATAGTATTTACATGGACGTAAATACTGAAGAGGAAAAGAAATTAGATTAATTTGTCAGTGAGTGGGTGAGGCCTGTTTAAGCAGAAGCATGTTTAAGTTTTCTGAGTCAAGTGGAATATACAGGGAGACATGAAGGTTTGTGCTTATAACTGACCAGTGTTTGGATCCGTAGGCACGGAAGATTTGTCTGCAAATTAAATGAGAAATTAACAAAAATGTGTTGGATATGTGTGTTGGTGTGGCATGACTGGGAAAGGGCTGTGGATGTTCATTTATAGCATTGTAGCACAAGAAAAGCACAGATAAATAGGACTGAAAAAAATCTATTAGAAATCCCCAGGAGAAGATGAAATCGTATTTAGTAATCAAGACTCACCAATCATCTCTGATATGGTCTTTTCATACTCCATAACTATCCTCCTGTGAAGAATAAGCAAAAATCTAGTTAATATTCAAATAAAATGCATGTATACGGCAAGATCTGATCAGATCCTTTTAAGAATATTGTTTCCCATAAAAAGCTCTAAATAAATAAAATAAGCTGTGTGACTTTTCACAAATAAATGTATTAAAAATGCAAATATACCTGTAGTGTAAAAATGATTTTTAAAAATCCTGTATTCAGAGGAATAAAATAGGACTGATGTACACCACCGTTCAAAAGTTTGGGGTCAGTAAGATTATTTTTAAAGAATAAAGACTTAAAAAAAATGTAACTTCAAATAAATGCTATTCTTTCGAACAAAAATGTCTCATGGTTTGCATAAACATATTAAGCAGCAACTGTTCTCAACATTGATAAGAAGAAGAAACGAATCTTAATGCACCAAATAAGCATATTAGAATGATTTCTGAAGGATCATGTGACACTGAAGACTTGAGTAATGATGCTGAAAATTCAGGTTTGCCATCATAGGAATACATTACATTTTAAAATATAATAAAATAGAGTACAGTTATTTTAAATTGTAATAATGGTAAACAATATTACAGTTTTTATTGTATTTTTTATCAAATAAATACAACCTGTTAACATAAGAGACTTCTTTTAAATAAATGTAAAAATAATTCGACCCCAGACTTTTGAACTGTATAGCGTAGTCCAGAAACCATATGTCCTTGAGTCCAATTAAACCGGGATCTGTTTCAGATGATCCAATCACAAGTGGCTAGCATTAAATACAAGTGTAAGCAGGATCCAAAATGTTTTGTGATCTGATCACTGAAACTACATATAGAGGTAGAAAATGGAGTTGGGCTTCATCATATAGGTACTTTCGCTAAAAGAACTCAAAAAGTATAGAAGGGGGAAATGTGTGCCATTTTTTGCACTTTCTTTCTGTTTCTTTCTGTTCTCTGTGTGATTTACCAACATGCAGTAACACACTGACGTAGTGAGTGACATGTATTCACGAAGTCAGAGACCCTCCCCTCGAAATCCGATCACAAGTGGTTAGTTTGAGACACATTACAACCAGATCTATCTTGGCTGACCACTTGTGATCGGATCACCCCAGACGGATGTTAATACCAGATGTAAACAGGATTTAGAACTGCATTTGAAAGTGTCCCAAATTGGATGTCAAACAATCCTAGTTAGTGTTTTCTTTTCTGTTTGCACGTATGCCGAAAGATCCGCTCTTTCATGTCAGTAAAAAACTTGCGTAAATGTAAATGCAACTCGCACTGACAGCAATACATGCTGAGGTGACAATGACTTTAAATACTTCTAAACAAAGTTGATTATATGAAAGGTCAGGAAATTGGCCTTTGTTATGTCATGTGTTTGACTACTAGAATTCGGCTGAAAGAAAGACTTGGAGAAAAGCAGGTTGCCGGCACAGTAAGCAGATGGATTAGCTACGTCTTTCCTTAGCCTCTTAGGCCTTCCTTATCCTGAGCCCAATCAGGCTAATGCACTAAGCTCCATTCTTATCCACACTAACAAGGCCCAGTCCAGCTGGCTGGAATCCCCAACCCTCCCCGATTACCTTGTTCACTTTACCCCTTGAAAACAAAAGGACAGCTTTAAAACATGTCCTGTTCTTTCAGCTGTCTTGTGAATTACACAACACTAAATTTTCTTTAATAGTGCAGTGAGGTGATAAAAAGCTTCAACAATGCTGAACATGAACTGTGTAAAATGACTATCAACTGATTTAACCTCTCATTTAAAAGCTTCTAAAGCAAAAACTAATATAAACCACCTTAAAATGGCAGTTAATTGAGTGACAAGACAGATACGTGTGTTTTCCAGATGGTTGAAAACAAAACTACATTATCTTTCATCTATTCCCCCTCTTCTCCTGCCCCCACATCTGACGCATTAAGGCCTTCTTTAATTGGCTTTCTACTTACGCTAGACTTCAAAAAACAACAGGAAAGAGATAAACAGATTGAGAGGTGGACTGAGGTTGATGCAGTGCTGTGAGCAGAGCCTTGCCAGGTTTAATGCACGGGGATTTTAAATTATGATCTGAGGGGTGTCATATCAGCTACGGAAGATAAGTAGTGAAAGGACGTTTTGGACACTTATTGATTGGAAGAGTATTGAGAGGACAGGAAGTGATGGGAGAACGAAATGGTCGGGAAATGACGCAAGCTTCACTCGTCACAGCTCACAAGGGCACAGGAATCTTTGTTCTGTGAGAACACCCACCTCATCTCCTCCACCTCCCGTCTACTCTCCTCATATTTTCTCTTCCATTCCATGGCTTCTTTCTCTTTCAAAACAACCTGTAATAAGAATACAAATTACTTCACACAAATGAGCCTTTCACAATTGAAATGGTTAAACCAGTTTCATTCTGATGTTTCAACTAAAAATCTAAAAATCTTCTTAAATTAAATAATAATATTCGGCAAGTTCGGTAAGTTCTGAAAATGAAACCGGTTTGGAAAAAAAAATCTGTGGAGAAGTAGCGACAGATCTTTTCGTCCTTGTTGTGAAGTACAGCCGAGTGTAATGGTTTAGCAGGGACTTGGTTCTATCCATCATTTTCATTTAATGCTGACTTTAAATCTTCTGAAGTACAGAAAACACTCTCTCATCACTCCAGTTATTATACATGAGCTTCCCTCAGACTCTGAAACTAAGCACAGCATTATGTGACTGTACAGCGCTCATGAATATTCAATAACATGAGGTGTGCATTCAAACAGTTTATGATTTGTTGTCATTTTAGCACAGCATAATTTCACACTTTTTAACTTTAACAATTCAGATTTTTTTTATACAATGTGAAATGAAAACACTAAGATTTTTCTTCCCGCAGTAGTCTATTTATTGTGGAGTGGCGTCATGCAAGGGGTGAGCATATACCTCTTCTCGGGCGATGGCCAGAGAGTGGTCCAAGTCATGTGGCAGATGAGGGCTTTCCCCTTCAATGTATGATGCTCGGGAATAGAGGGAGCTCTTCGAAACGCCACTGTCCCCCGGTGAGGCCATTTCTCTCTGATGCCAAGGAGAGAGTTGTGAAGAAACCGTTAAAAACCTGTGAGCATATTTCTGTACAAGAATGTTAATTTCACACATCCTGGAGGGAAGCAGCGCATCAGCTACAGGTTCTACTCAGCAAAGCCATAATGCCATGGAGAGCAGGCTCTTTGTTTGGGTTTCAAAAGCCTCCAGCAGTTTGCGAAAGGCCTGCTGCATTCAGCTGGGATGTTATGATTGACAATCCCCAATGTGAGATGGGTGTGAAAAGCTGTTTGTGTTGAAAAGATAGCGGCTTTGACCGAATCCGGGTCAGGAAGTGAATGCTGTCAGATGAGGACTGCAGGAGTACAGGTTGTTTGGTAATTGGAGATAAAAGTTGATGATCCATTTTGAGTCAAAGACAAATAAATATCCTTAAAAAGAAAAAAACTAAAGCATGTATCTGGGTAGATCATGCAACCAGCCACTACAAGCTCAAAAGTCTGTATTGGACAATTAAAAAAGAAACACGCTATTTTTTTTATTATTATGTCCTATGGGAAAAGACTATATAAATGTCCACTTTCAAATATGAATCTACTGTAATGTAATTTTAATATTACAATAAAATGTTTATAAATGTACTATTTTTAGATGGTAATTGTATCCTCTTTATAGCCAGTGATGGGGTGTTGTTACTGAATAATCATCATGTTTAGCCCTTAAACCCACTTGCTGATTAAAGCTGATTAATTCTTCCTAGCAAAGCTGGATTAGGAGATTAATTGAGTTTGACTCTTATACGAGGTAGGGGGCCGTGTGTTAGGGTACAAATACAGAATGCCCATCACATAATGTTTGGTCTGAAAGAAGCATTTATGTCTAATACCATTTATTGAGAATTATTGGGCTGCACTCAGATCATGGAGGGGGGCACATAGCACGGTACATACGGTACAACACACAAATTGAGATAACAAACCTGAAACGAAATTTTGAAATGATACTCTATTAAAATCAAAGTCGGAGTATTGATCTTGTGGTCTTGGATCTCTTATGACTACATAAATTAAACATGTTCTGGAGGGGCCTAGTTTTGGTATTGACTCCAACTCATAGATTTTCCCAATAATCAAATTCTGCACTGCATAATCTAATCTAGCAACTCCTTGAATGTGTGATCCAGCCCAAGAGAAAAGCATGTTGGTCATAACCAATCATAAACACAGTCAGCAGAGGGTGAGAAATGAGGCAGAGGAATAACTCTAAATGTAAATGAGAAACAAAATCATTCTAATTGAATATTGACAAGACAAAGTTCAGTAGAGCAGTGGGGTTGTGATGTAATCCTGTCATCTTCAGAGCAGCTGTACATGTATTTGCATGAATGATACATTTTCACTAACGACAAGAAAAGGTATGAAAAAAAGAACACCATGGAGAATGTGCTGAGGCAGCATGTGAAATGTGTCTGTGGGACTATTTCAGGAAGAGCGTTATCTAAAAATGTATGTTCAAATACTGAATATTTTAAGAAGATCATCAATTCAGGCTAGCCATCACTAAACCTCATTACTCCATAATTCAGCTATATAATATAGTGTCACTCTTTTTATATATGAAAGTACTCCATAATCCTCAAATGTTATCAGTACTATGCCAAAAATACTTTTGATGCATTAAAGCTCAATTCTATTTTGGAAATGAAGTCCAGAGGTTATTCAGGGGCAGAAACTATACCTGTGGAATGCGGGACGTCCCGTGACAGAGTTTGCTATCTGTCTGTATGGATTTTCCTGCAGCTTTCTACAAAAATAACCACACTAGGTTTGACAGAGTGAGACAAAACCAACTATTATTTAGAAAAAAGCTGAGGTCTATACAATGTTATGTGGATACTGGAGAGTTATTTTAAATGTGTCTGGAAAATGAGTTAGAGTTGACGTGTTTTTAATATGTAGGTGACTGATTAGATTCTAATTTGAGGTTAGATTTTGCTGTTCCTCGTTTTAAAAAATGAACTCTGAACGGGCAAGAGCAGCACACTCAAGATATCTTGGTTTACCGTTTGGTCAAAGTTTTTTAATGTTTTAAAATGAAGTCTTATGCTCAACAAGGCTGCATTCATTTGATTAAAATACAGTAAAACGGTAATATTATGAAATGTGATTACAATTTAAAATAACTATTGCCTATTTTAATATATTTAACAATTTAATCCATTCCTTTGATGGCAAAGCTGAATTTTCAGCAGCCATTCCTTCAGTCTTCAGTGCCACATGATCCTTCAGAAATCTTTTCAAAAATGGAGATTTGCTCCTCACATTTCTTATTATTATCAATGTTGAAAATATTAAGTGTTGCTTAATATATTTTGTGGAAAACTATTTTTTCAGGATTCTTTGATGAACAGAAATTTCAAAAGCACCACATTTATTTTACAAATATAAATCATTTGTAACAATGTACAAGTTTTGCTGTCACATTTAATCAATGCAATGCATAGTTTTGCTGTGCTTAAAAGTAGTGTATATACAAAAATTCTAACTCAGTTTTTTTGCAGAAAAAATCTAAACACACTTAAAACAGGTTATTTGGTTTTTAAGAATGTTTAGATAAAACAACAAAAACACTGACCAAGAAAATGTTTTTTCTAGTTAACAGAGAGGATAGGAGAAGGATGAGATGCTTTCTGTCTGTAGACCTATTTTTCTGACTAATGGTGGTTTAGTCTAATGGTGGTACAGGGACAATGGGATTAGAATATACGGACTAGACCTAGTTAGAATTTTAGAGGGATCGTTTTCTGTTCTTCTTACTTTAGCCATGTGGGAACCGTTGAGATTCCAGCGGCGTGGGCTGGGCTTCTTGAGGCGAGACTGTGAAGCGTGCAAGACAACATGAATGAATGGAGCGGGAAGAATATAAGGCGTCGTGTTAGGGGTTGTAGTATGTATGTGTGCATGTTTGTGTATACCAGATTAGTCTGTTCATTCCATTTCCTGTACAAATGCTGAGACTGTGGTGACAGTCGCTCATCCAACATGACTGAAAGCAGATCTGAGCTAAGCTTTATGTGAAGCCACGCCAGCGGCCTCAGACCAGGCATACAGGTGATCCGTATGCCCACTGTATTCCAATGAGTTAGTGTAAATTAGTAACAAATCGAAACCAGGAACCAGCATGAATGTGACAAGGAATTCAGCTTACAATGTTTTGCTTAAGAAAAGCATATAAATGATGAAATCCACAAATCATTCATATTTGAAGTAATAATACATAGTTTAAATACAGCATTAATTTCCAAGTCACATTGACCTTTGTTTCTATGGATCTCCTGTCCAGGCGAACATGCGGGATTGTCACAAAGCCCTGGGAGAAACACACCTCTTTTTGTGCAAAAGGGTGCTGGATTGGGAAAAAGGACACCAATCGAGGGACAGGAGCTGGGTTAGAGAACCCCGGGGGCGGGGGGGGGGGGGGGGGGTGAGATGTCACGTCCACAGTATGGTGAGGTAGTTTATGGGTAGGTACTCACACTCATACCCAAGGGTGCAGTCAGGGGGCTCAGTTCAGGGAGTCTATTGCATACACACACACGTGCTTGCACACGCACACACACACACACACACACGCGTGCGCGCTCACACACACAGGTGCGGGCTGGTTCAGCGCAATACCTGAGGGGACACAGTGGACAAAGTAGGGCTCTGAGAGATGCTTTTGGCTACCTGTAGAGCCTCTATCCTCAGGGCTGCGAGCACCAGCTCCTCCTGGGCCACAAGGGAGGGTGGGGGTAGGAAAGGGGGAGTGACCCATGGAGTGGGGGCAGGGGTAAGGAGGAGAAGAGGGGTTAGAGTTGTACTAGCCTCACTCAAATACTAAACCTGAAGGTGGAAAACATACATATACTGTACATACACACAGACACAACTTTTTATTATGAACGTTGTGGATGTGGTGAGATCCATCCATCCTTTCCAAGTTTATTTCAAGCGTGTATTTTAAAGGGATAGTTCACCCAAAAAAAACTCAAAAGCTATTTAGCAGAATGTCTAAAGAGCTACTCTCTTCCATAAAATCATAGTGAATGGGGACCAGAGGCTTCAAGCGGCATAAACAAAAACCATAACAGCAACAAAACTGTAGTGTTATGACTTATCATATTACTTTAGAAGATTTGAAGCTACCATTAAAATATATGGTCAGTAAGTTTTTTTTAAATGTTTTTGAAAGTATCTTATGCTCACCAAGGCAGCGTTTATTTGACCGAAAAATACAGTAAAAACTGTAATATTGTGAAATAATAATACAATTTAAAATAAATATTTTCTATTTTTATATATTCACAATGTAATTTGTTCCTGTGATGGAAAAACTGAATAGTCAGCAGTCATTACTCTAGTATTCAGTGTCACATGATCCTTCAGAAATCATTCTAAATCAGAATCTGATTTGGTATTCAACAAACATTTCTTCTTCTTATATTATTATAATATTCTTATATAGTATTTTTGTTGAAACCATGATACTTTTTTTTGATGAATGCCAAGTTTAAATAAAGCAATTATAAAATAGAATTTGTTTTTTGTAATGATGTAAAAGTATTTACTGTCAAATTTTATGCATCTTTGCTGAATAAAAGTAATTTATTTAAAATAAAAATCATAGTGACCCAAAGTTATGAACAGTCCATTTTTAACATTTTGGAGCTTAACAGCCCCAGTTCCCATTTACATAAGAAAGTAAGGCCCTGTTTACACTTGTTAATAAGATGTGTTTTGGGCGATCGGATCACAAGTAGACGAGGGAGACACATACCCGTTTACACCTGGTGTTTCGTCTCTTTTGTCCACTTTCAACCACTTCTGTCCTGATTTCTTTGAGAGGAGTGTCTATGGGCGGGTAAATGTATGGCCTTATTTAGATCTTTCAATCTATTGGAAAAAATAAGCTCATGCAATTTACATATGAACATGCCCGGAGACGACAGAAAAACACACTGAGAGCTGCAGCTTTAATTTCTGCGCTGACAGCCGCAAGACCACGCCAAACGCCATGAGTGAGTGTTAGACATCAGGAATGGTGACAGAACGTTTTGTGCTTGGTACGTTTTTCATCTTCAAACCAAACTTGGGTCTCCAGCCAACAAATTTTAAATCCGCCTGGCAAGCGCGCTTCCCATAATATTTACGCATTAGGTCAGTAGGCGGAGAGCTGACGGTCTTTTGTGGCTATTCAAACACATTCAACCACATGAGCGTTAACACTATGAAAGCAATCCAGTCGAATGCGACCTACCTCTGGAAGTGCTCGAAAGTGGACAAGCTAAAAAAGTTTTAGACCCCGTTTACACCAGTATTTAGCGTCGTCCACTTGTGATCCGATCGACCAAAACGCATCTTAATACCAGGTGTAAATAGGGCTTAAGTAATACAGGTTTGGAACAACATGAGGATGAATAAACATGGATTTTTGGTTGAACTATTCCTTTAACAACTCCTGACCCCAGCACTAGGGGCAGACAAGGTACATGAAAAACTGGAGGGACAAACAAACACAGTGAAACAAAGCTGAGTGAGGACACACACACACACACACATGAAGCAAAGGCCCAGGGTAGAAGAGGTAGTGGGCACAGGTAGGCTTCTCTCTACACACCTGCAGTTTTTGAGCGAAGGCAGTGGGGTTGGTCTCTGCCAGATCAGGCTCCAGGTAGCTGAGAGGGGTGGGTGAATCAGACAGCCTGTCTAAGAGGGGCAGATCTGAGGGGTCCATGGGGCCCTGGATGGGGGACTGTATTGGGAGTGAGAGCAGAAGAGGGACAAGAGGAGTAGGAGGTGCCTGGGTGTCAGTGAGGCAGTGCAAGTTTGTATTTAGCCTAGTGCATCATAACACATCTATGATGGGTTTATGAAGCCTATGAATAAATAATCTGCAGTACTGATCCAGGGGGGGAGATCCTGATTAATATAAGCAACATGCTTAGCAAAATAATGTTATCTTAAAGGGATAGTTCACACAAAAAAGTTCTGCCATTATTTACTATTGCTTTAAATGGAAAACAAATGATTATATAGAAAAGAGGACAGTGTACATTCTTCACATAATTGTCTCCTCTTGTGTTCTACTGAAGAAATAACAGCATACGAGTTTGGAAACGAGGTTGAGTAAATAATGTAAGAATTGGTTTATTTCTTTATATAGGATGCACTGTTCCTTTAAGACTGAAAAGTAACAATATAAAAATAAACCCATCTTCACACATTTGTGGTTTAATTCATGCATTTTGATTGTAAGAAAACACATTATCTGAACTAATGAAATAAACACACTCTTGAAGGTGCTGATTCTACTTTTCAGTGCTTGATTGATTTACACTTACCACTCCATCTCTCTCGTTGCTCTGCGTTCGACTCTGAGAATGACTGTCCCTCTTTCTGCTTTTCTCTGAGGCCATGGGGTCACGAGCGCCACGAGGTGGCAGCACAGGTGATTTCCCCTGCGAGATCTGAGCCTCCATCTCCTCAAAGCTCCTGTAAAGTATCAGACAAATACAATTAAACACATGAAACACATACAGTCAAGGAGGACACATTGTTCTCACCCCATGAGAATTGAGTTTTGTGGCTCTCAGTTTATGGATGATGGCTCTGAGGCCATCTATATGAAAGTGCACTTGTAAAAACTGACAAACTTCACCTTTAGCAAAAACAGAGATAAATATAAATGGCTGTGACTTTTTGTCAATAAAATGGTGCAGTTGTCATCTAACAGCAGATGCTGACTTCCTGTTTGAATAGAAAATATGTCAACACCGAAAGGAAAACTATGCCTATCAAGTCATTCATTGCATATTTAAATAATATCTGATTGTGTGTGTCCTGGTTATGGCAATGTCCAAAATCCTTTTTGGGGGAAATGTTAGGGGATAGAATATACACTTTGTACTGTATAAAAATAATTATGTAAATAGAACGTCCCCATAAAACATGAAAACCCAAAATGTGTGTGTCTGTGTGTGTGCCTGCGTGTGTTTAGTTTACCCAGTGCAGGGGGAGTTGGGCTCTGAATCGTGCATGTTGGAGGTCTTCTTTGGACTGTCTGTCACGGAGTCCAGTTTCAGATAAAGTGATGGTTTCTTCACTGAGAGAGGCTGTAAATAAATACATATATGCACTCACATACCGGTAAATACAAAGGTCTGTAATCTAACATTAGTTTGGTGTTTGTCACACACACTTGTTTTTTTGGCAACTGCCCTAAGTTTAGAACATCTATAGGTCAGGTAGATACTCACCGGTGCAGAGGAGCCAATCTTTTCCATGTATTCAATCTCATAGTCTGTAACTGCAGAGAAGAGAAAATGAGTGATATATAACAGGTTCAATGTTTTATAAAGGTTAAATTAGGAATTGTAAATAATATAAGGCTTCTAAAGAATATTCTTTCTATGTTGATCATCAGTTAACAGACTGACAGAACCAACATGAGAGTGGCACTATAATTCATCTGCTTCTGTACCAATGACCCAGTTATATTCAGGCAGAGTGCCTCAGGGCCCAAATGGTTCCCTATAGGTCAAAGGCTAACAAAACGGGTCAGTGTGTGTGGTCATTTGGATCACGTGGAAAATAATCTGATGGGTGAATATCTCAAAAACATTTTACCCCAAAATCAAAAGAAAATAAATACTTTTGACATTTTTAGGACCATTTTTATTATTTTGCATTTTGACATTGTTTTTGAAATTAAAAACTTTTTCCCACCAAATTCTCATTAGTACAATGTAACCAGACATTTTCAATGTTAATTCTTATTAAATTGACATTTCTGCAATACAGTAGTTAATTACTGAAATAAAATTATTTAAAAATATTATATTATAAAACGCTTCGCGACGTGGCCACATTACCACCTCGGCTGTGCATTATTTTTCTAATAATTCACATTATAAATATACTGTCTGTCTGTGTGTGTGTGTGTGTGTGTGTGTGTGTGTGTGTGTGTGTGTGTGTGTGTGTGTGTGTGTGTGTGTGTGTGTGAATAATTAGGATGTCACTATGCAAAAAAAATCTTTGAGCATAATATAATTGATAATAATAAACTTAATATAATTGATCAAATATAATAACAAAATATAATTGATAAAATATATATATATTTTTTTTTTTTTTACTTTTACTCTGAAATCAGTACTGTACTGACAGTCTCATTCTTACTCTTCAAAAATATCTATGTAAAGTAATGTAGGACCATGGACACAATCCTTGACTCATGATTACAAATAAAGTAGTGACTCTTCCCCTCTCTCACCATCACTCGGTGCAGGCAAACTGTTCTCGTTGACAAAAGCTGTAAAGTCTGTTGGCTGCGGGAAGTCTTGTAGGTCAGAGGTCAGCTCCACCTCTACATCATGTGTAGTCCATTTCTGATTGGTGGAGGAAGCCAGTTTCTCCTCATCTGTGGCGTGATCTTGTGAAGGGTCAGGATTGGCATCGGGCGAGTGCTCCTGCAGGTGATGATGTGTGTGTGAAGTGGAGGGCGAGAGTGGAGAACACACAGGACAACACTGTTATGATATGAGGTGACAGCAAAAAAAAGAAACAGATAATCTTCAGACTGTATGACTGTACTGTAGGTGAATGTGCGCTCATGTCTTAACTTACTTGTGCAGATGGCTCTTTAATCTGAGTCCTCTTTGGAGACTTCTTCACTCTGAAAGTACTACTGTTTAAGAAAACAAGACAGAAGTAATGTTGTTAGTTTTTAAAATATCAATTTGGAATAAAAGACCATTTTTTCATGTGTCCATTTACTGTGTGCTGTCCAACCAATCAGAATATAACTCTTTTAAAAAACCAAACTGTGTGCACACCAACCACCCTATGAATTAAACACAGCAGTTTTGGGGGTTTTTTTGTAAGACACTTGTACAGATAACGTTCTATTGAGTAAAAGTTTTAGTTAAATAATACATACCTGTTGTGTTGTTCTGATAAATGTTTTAGAAAACATTTTGACAATGCAAGTATATTGTAATTCAACCAGTAAATGATGGTGCTTATAATTAAGGATTAAATCTCATCAGTTAAGATCTTATCAGTGCACAATGAAATGGATTATTCAGGGCTTACATTATGATTTACTCTTCTATTAGTGTTGTATATGAATGTTATATTGTGCTTTTTTTTTAGTGAATTGTGTTTTTAATAGTAAACGTTCTCCTTTGTTATAATGCAATTTTTATGCCATGTTTTTTTCTACTAACAAATTGAACCATGGCAGGAAATTAAAGACATATAGCTATTAGTGATGCATTGGAAATATGTCTTGCAGAAGCATGATGATTATGCAGTAAAAATGTGTGCTTTTGAATTAGGAAATAGATACAAAAATAGACACTCTGCCTTAACACATTCACAGATAATATTAATCCCTGTTGCCCCTGATAAATTGCTCAATGACCTAAGAAAATGACACATGTAACAACATAACAGACTCATATCAGATCCTATTATGTTGCTGTTGTTGACCTTGTTCCTTGTTGAAACTACACCAGTAAAATCTGAAAAGACATCTGTGTTGAAAAACAAAGTTGAAAACAACCTTGAATTGTGTAAGAACTATGGAGGGAAAATCTGCAGCTGAGAAATATATATATTAGATGAATTAATCTGAAACTTAAAACTGCTCCCAAATAGCTGCATTAATGAATCGGGGTGTGCAGTGGGTCTTACACAAGAAAAGAATGTCTCGCTCAAGAGCGCAAAAAAAGATTCACTTGTCAACTTTTCAGGTCACAGTTTCACGTAATAAAACCTGCAATGTTTATTATCCACCAGTGTGTTAACCACTACTAAGGAGGGAAGCTCTCTGAAGGAAGAAAAATCTCTGAATTGAGTCTCTGTCTGGATAAGGAATTCGTTCAGAGATTAAGAGATAAGATGTCAGCCTTCACATCTAATTCATTGGAAGAAGTGTACTCAACAAAGCTCAAATTGGATCACGTGTACATTGTAAGCAAAATCAGACAATGTTTTCTAGACTAAGTGTTCTAGCCTTGTGCACATTGCACATCAGAACTTGTCCTCTGCCCATGTTCCTGGAATCGACTGCACTTATTGGGGGGGGTCCACTAGATGGCAACACGTTCTCATTGGATAATATTAGGCATGGAGCAGAGGAAGGACTGACTAAGAATGATGTGAAATCAGTCATATGTATCGAAATGAATGATTAAAACAATTGATGGTGAGCTCATGAGTTAAAACATGTTAAAATGACATTTTATGTTAATCTATTTTATTACTGATGTTGATTTTCCTACATCTCTCTACTCACACGAAACAACACAGAGAAGAGACATTGCTGGACTTCCTGTGATACATGAGATCAACAGACAGACATGTGACAGAGGCTGACAAACAACAAGCACTAACACCCACATGTTCAGAAATTTTACTCGAAAATTTACTAAAACTTACTGTTCTACACTGGATCAATGGCACACATTATGACCTAATTTGAAATGAAAATGGATCCATTAAAAGTGCAGACTTACGATTTAAGAGGTTTCTTTTTGTTTTTGGCAGGTTTGTTCTGGTTGTGATCCTCTAACTCAACAATGTTATCATTCTCATTCTCATTGTTGGAGTGGTCAAAAGAGGCAGCTTTCGTTGGGGGGTTCCCCATATTGTTAGATGATTTGAAGGGATCGATTGAATCATCAAAGGAATCAGTATCAAAGCTGTAGGATCCTTTAGACTGATGAGGAGAGTTCGGGACACCACTGCTTGAAGAAAATGGATTAAAGTTAGGGTCATCCCACTTGCTGGGGTCAAAGTTATATGATGCCTTAGGGATTGGGATATCATCATTGTCATTTGAAAGTGCTGGAATAGGTGAATTGTCTAGCTGTTCAGTCTGGGGAGGAGGGGCCTTCTTAATCCCCAGTTTTGGCTTTCGGATGGGCATCTTGGCACCTGGTTTCTTGCCCAGGATTTTAGGAGGAGGAGCACTGCGCGACGCCTCTCCACTGTCCTCTGAATAGTCAAACTCCAGTCTGACTGGTTGACGCTTGGCGATTGGTTGTTCCTCAATGTTTAAGGGTTGCTCTTTAGCAGGGGAAGGGGCACGGGGCTCCTCTACAGCAACAGGGGTGCCTGAAACCAATGTAAAGTCAGCTTTCCTGCCTAAGACCGGCGAGTTTGCCACTTTACTGCCTCCTGTATGGAATGGGTCAATGTTCTCAAAGTTGTCCGGATCCCATTTGTAGGAGGCACTGGGAGGGATAGGAGACTCCTCGTCTGGGAAAGTGGGAGCCTCTGGTACTGGATCAGGAAGTTCCGGCTGGAGTTGAGTTGATATTGAGGCGTTAGTGATCTCCTCAGCCAAAGGCGGAGGACTCTCAACTCGAGACTTTATTCTGTTTCTCCGTAGGGTACCAGCAGGACTAGGACTAGGGCTGGGGGAAGAACTAGGCCGCTCTTGGGTTTGCAAAGGGCTTTCAGGATGGGGTTTCCCTCTCTTTTTCTCTTCCGGTGTGCTGCTAGAGGACTCAGTTTTAGGGGAGGAATGCTCTGGGTTTGAGTTCTGCCTGGAAAGAGGCTTCTTCTTTAGTGATCCTGGTCGGGGCTTCTTCACTCTACGAAGGGTTCCCGGAGCGCTCTCTGTTCCTATACTGAAGGACTCTGTTCGTGGGTGAATGGGTTTGTCTGAGGTTCCTCCTGAGGATTTGTCTCCTGGGCTCTCTAACTCACCAGACTGTAGGCTTAGAGAGCGGGTGAGAGGCGCTCGGCTTGATGGTCCAGACCCAAAATTTGATTCTGGCAAGGGGTCATTAGCGATTAAGTGCTCTAGGTTGTAGGCACCGCTAGCAGCTATTGGTTTGTCCTCATCAAAGACTGTAGATTGAGAGCGACTGGCAGATTTAAGTTCTGGGTCTTGAGCTTCACTGGCAGAGATGTCAGCAGTGGAAGCTGTGAAGATGGAGAATGACATGTTACTATTTAAAAAAAATAGATTTAAAGCACATCACAGAATATTACTCACAGATGTATTGATATTATTTTAAGTTAAAGAGCTGAAGAATGCAGAAGTATAGAGTACAAAAGAAGTTTGCTTGTTAGTTTTTTTTTTTTTTTTAGGTATTTTTTGAAAATACCTTCAACAGCAATACACTGCATTTCCATTAGAGGGAGTAAGAGTGCAGTGCTTGATAACAAAGACTACAATACTCCAAGTCAGAGATTAATGGAAGTAAAAAAAGGCATTTTGTTTCTAGATTTAAAACATTTTTTTGGAAAATAAATCTGAGCAAGAAAAAAAAAAAACATGAAAACACTGGGAAAATAAACTGAATTGAAGCAATGAATATAGAATAAAAACGTAATTGGACCTCAAACTGACATCAAAAATTAGCATATAAAATATTCAAGATCTAGTTTATATTTCTAGCTATAGTTACTTAGATAATGTGTTTTCCATAACATTTCTTGGGTTCCAAAGTTAAGAATCGTATATTATGTTGTTCTACACTCTCTGCTAATTAATACTGTTCTTTTTAATTTATATAAAAATTTTCAAAATTTGTTCAAAACAAGAAACAAACTATATTTTCCATGTCCTACAATCTAAGCCTCGCCTTAAGCATTGCATTGCCTAATAAACCCTGCTGAAGCTATTCAGACAATAAATAAAACTATTTAACTCGACATGAGATCATTGTAGTGTGAATTGTGATGTAATGAAGATCTTAAATGTACCTGTGTGTTCTGGGGACAATGCCTCTGAGCTGGTGCAGGGGTGTTCTGCTGGGGGCAGTGGTGGGGAAGCAGACTTCACAGGAGTGGTGGACTCAGGGGTTTCGAACGCTCCGTCTGAGTCTGAGCTCCTACACAAGAGACAACGAGACAGAAGAGAGTCTGAATATATTGAATTAAGAGTTGATTGAATAATCTTGAAGTATAAACATCAGGTCTGTTTTGTTTCCATACAAAGAAGTTGCATATCCAATCCAGCACTGATACAGAAAACAAGCAACATCCATTTACGAGGCAACGTAACACAGCTTAAACTAACATTATAGGATCAAATACATTCAGATACACCTGTGTATTAAACAATCAATCATTGTGTGCCAAACCTTGTAAACAAACGCCTGCCTCAGCATATGTCTAGTAGGCCCTGGTGGATTATTACAGATGGAAATCTGAACCTGAAGCTTGGAGACCAATAACAGCAGCTCAAACACAAATTACACTCAGCCATGGTGTCCATTTTCTCTCTCATTCACTATATTCATTCACTCATTATTTGATTTTAAACTACTAAGTATCACAGTGAAGGTGTTATCTTTCAAATTAACATTTCATTGCCATTTCAGTAAAGACTAATGATTGCTTATTTAGTCGATGCAACAAAATGTCGGTTTGTGAACGTTTTTGGTCTTGGCATCAGTGTATAATACACAAATCTGACATAGTATGTGATGCCATAGGTGAAAACATCGGTACAAACAAATTAACAGTCCAAATACGGCAACAAAGGCGCAGCCTCAGACAGATGTGCAGACCCCCACCCAGTCTCACCGCAGTAGTCCCTGTCCTCTCCCTGCTGTTACCCCACGCTCACCTCTGCCTGCCGTGGATCATGTAATCGTGTCTGGAGGTCCAGCTGAGGCGCCGGAGGAGCCCTAGGGCTGGGTCTGCCTCATCCTCTCCGGATGTCCCTCCCAGCAGCGTGTCCCAGCCCCAGCGAGCCCACTGCAGCGGAGACAGAGCCTGCCACGCGCTCACTGCCATATCTGCCACCGATCACAGGCTCACGGTCACTCTCACACGTTCCTCATACCTAATGCCGATTCCGAAAATCTAGCAGCTCAATGGCTTTGTGTGCTATGTTCCCTTCTCCCTTTTACCCATCCCTCCCTTTTTTTATTGTATGTTCTATTTCTCTTCTTTTGTATCTTGCTGAAGGTGGGCTTTATCCAAATGAAACCCGTTGCAGATACTCGCCACTTGCAGACTCACTACTTGGCTGTCTCTCTATCTCTCTCTCTCTCTCTCTCTCTCTCTCTCTCTCTCTAGATCCTCAGACACGTTCTCCCTCCCCCATGTTTAGGAGAGAAGCAGACTTCTCACTCTGGCTCCTGTAGTATAAAGAAAAAAACTGTATTTCTTTTTACTATATCTTGATCATTTTTCATTATTCTTTTTTCTTTCTTTCTACTACCCGAGCTGAAATTCCCAGTCAGTCTCTCCTACTACTGTACACTCAGAGAGAGCAAAAACAGGGGTTTTCTCTCAATTCTATGATTGGTTTCTCTGTCTGTACTGATATGCCTTATTAGTATCCACAGCAAAGACTGCATCAAACACTGATGACTGTATTGACGCCTTTACTTCAGTGCAGTGAACACACCCATTCCCTGCTGAAAAGACCAACACGTGTTTTGGATGCTGGTCCATGGGAAGCTAATCAGAGATCTTAACCAGCAAGACAATCTAGACCAGCAGCAAATCAGCATAACTTGCAGCATAACTTCTTTCTTTTCAGTAGTATTTCTGCATCTGACAAGAACAAGTGCATACTTACAAACATGAATCACATTTGAGCATGTCAAAATGGTATGTGTTGTAATTTAAATTACAACACATGCAAAATATAATTAGACCACATATGCCCTCTAATGTGACATTTGGATCCAAATTCTAATGATACGCATCAAGCATTTTATTAGCAAAATAAGAGATTTACTCTTCTCAGAAGAATGACTGTAAATTACTCATTCCTTTTCCCTGACCTGATCAACAAACACAATGTCAACAAAAGAGGATGACACGTACATAGTGATCATATAATTTAATGCTCAAACACACACCCAAGAACTACTACAACAAACTACTCATTTGGACTACAACACGTTTTTTCCGGATCTTGTTAAGTCATAATGTTACTCATTTAAATAAATCAGCCCGCGCTAAAAAGGGGTTGAGGCCTGGTTGAGCTGCATTAGAGAAGACAGTGTTGTCGTCAAAGAGACACTGTTTTTTCAGCTAACCAATCACAGCACATTTCGTATCTCGGAAGGAGGGGCTTCATCGAAACAGGAAATAACCGGCAATAACCAAACTGGGGAGAGAGATGCTGTAATAATGTAAAATATGTGAAAATAATGTTTTTTTAAACAATCAAGCATGAAAATATAATCTAGTACACCCCAAAAACTGAATAAAGACTTCGTTAATTAAGACCCCTTTAATATTCATCTCTAAGTACAGATCAAAACCAAAATGATTGCAATGTGTGATACACTAATTTGATAAAGACAGAGAATTAGAGCAATACAAAAAGTACACTTCTTACAAGTGTTATAATGTAAAGTTTAGATTGTAATATAGATTTGTATTCAAAGATAATATCATTAATATTACATTCAATATCATTTAAAGACAGATGGAGTGCATTTTGAGTCTTCCTGTCTAATTTTGCAGCTTTCAGTGTGTGTTAATGACATCCGATGAGATAATTATCAGTTAATGAGCATTTCAGCCCATGCATGTAGTGATGTTTCCACCTATCTGGCAAGCACACTGTTGCCATGGTGACGGTGCTCTCTAGACATATGCTCCCATGTGCTAGACAACGCGCACACTGGCAACGTCCATAAAATCCTGGACGAAGCCTCAAATTTCCTTCTCTTTCGCCTAGATCCACACATGCACAGGAAGTCTATTAGAGCATATACAACCCATTTATTTCCTGGTATGGGAAAATAAAACACTGATTTATTTCTGAAACATCTGCTGGGGGGGAATTAGATGGAGCACTGTATCATCAAGCTTATGTTCCTCTCGGGGGGCTTTAAAAAAAGGGTTTTCCACATCCTACTTGAAACTCTCCTCTAGATGTAATAATCTCTAGAAATAATAATATTATATATACAGTTTATATATATATATATACATACACTCACCTAAAGGATTATTAGGAACACCTGTTCAATTTTCTAATCAACCAATCACATAGCAGTTGCTTCAATGCATTTAGGGGTGTGGTCCTGGTCAAGACAATCTCCTGACCTCCAAACTGAATGTCAGAATGGGAAAGAAAGGTGATTTAAGCAATTTTGAGCGTGGCATGGTTGTTGGTGCCAGACGGGCCGGTCTGAGTATTTCACAATCTGCTCAGTTACTGGGATTTTCACGCACAACCATGTCTAGGGTTTACAAAGAATGGTGTGAAAAAGGAAAAACATCCAGTATGCGGCAGTCCTGTGGGCGAAAAAGCCTTGTTGATGCTAGAGGTCAGAGGAGAATGGGCCGACTGATTCAAGCTGATAGAAGAGCAACTTTGACTGAAATAACCACTCGTTACAACCGAGGTATGCAGCAAAGCATTTGTGAAGCCACAACACGCACAACCTTGAGGCGGATGGGCTACAACAGCAGAAGACCCCACCGGGTACCACTCATCTCCACTACAAATAGGAAAAAGAGGCTACAATTTGCAAAAGCTCACCAAAATTGGACAGTTGAAGACTGGAAAAATGTTGCCTGGTCTGATGAGTCTCGATTTCTGTTGAGACATTCAGATGGTAGAGTCAGAATTTGGCGTAAACAGAATGAGAACATGGATCCATCATGCCTTGTTACCACTGTGCAGGCTGGTGGTGGTGGTGTAATGCTGTGGGGGATGTTTTCTTGGAACACTTTAGGCCCCTTAGTGACAATTGGGCATCGTTTAAATGCCACGGCCTACCTGAGCATTGTTTCTGATCATGTCCATCCCTTTATGGCCACCATGTACCCATCCTCTGATGGCTACTTCCAGCAGGATAATACACCATGTCACAAAGCTTGAATCATTTCAAATTGGTTTCTTGAACATGACAATGAGTTCACTGTACTAAAATGGCTCCCACAGTCACCAGATCTCAACCCAATAGAGCATCTTTGGGATGTGGTGGAACGGGAGCTTCGTGCCCTGGATGTGCATCCCACAAATCTCCATCAACTGCAAGATGCTATCCTATCAATATGGGCCAACATTTCTAAAGAATGCTTTCAGCACCTTGTTGAATCAATGCCACGTAGAATTAAGGCAGTTCTGAAGGCGAAAGGGGGCCAAACACAGTATTAGTATGGTGTTCCTAATAATCCTTTAGGTGAGTGTATATATATTTACACAGTATTATTACATACAGTGTATATATATAAATATATATAAATTTATATATATACACTATATAATATATATATAATATATATACACTTTATATAATATATATAAACCCCTGTTTAGTTAGTAAATCTTGTTGAACATTTTTATTAATGGCACTCAGACAGGAGTACAGTAAATACAGTAAGTTAAAATAATCAAAATCTGCAAATCTTCAGGAACAAATATCTACTAAACAGGTAAACATCTGCAATAACCATAATAGGTTTGAATATAATATGAAAAGCTAAAGGAGACAGAAGAGGCAAGTCATTTCAGGTGAGTTTATCTGCTTGGAGACAGTCAGGCTTGTATGGCACAGAACAGCACTGCTGGGTTCACCAACAGACACTGCTGTGAGCACGACAACCCACAATGCTGTTCCAACAACGCGAACCTGAACGAAAGGACAGCTATAGTGTGACAGAGAGGAGAGTGATCAAGAAATTGCTCTATACAAACAACTGCTAAAAGATATTAACACATTGGCCTGCATTAAATCATACTATGTGCATCTAAAATCCACATTATAAAAGTAACCATAATTAAAATGATCTTGGGAAGAAAAGAAAATAATCTAGGCTACTGGTTAAAAAAAGGTTGTGATGTGCTCATTTTTATACCAGAGGGTACAACATGTACTAGAGATTAAGGTATTGACACAGGTTGACCAAAAGAGGGAGACAAATGAAACAGTAATAGAGGGAGAGCGAGACTGGCTGTGCTCCAAATAGACTACTAGCACACTGTCACTGTGTGCTGGTGTGTACATGCTATCCCGAACATAGACCCTGTTTCCAACCCTTAGAAGTCCCTTCAGTAAACTTCAATATATTTTCTTTCAATATATTTTCTTTCAAAGTCAGGAATGTATATCTACATATATTAAAATTACCAATAGCTATAACAATGTTTTACGAGTAGATCCCTCCTTTCTTTGGCAGTTCAACACCTAGAATTTATTCAAAACTTTATTCATCTCTATATGAACTGATTAAGCATTAAGCAATCCTTGATTCAGTTCCAAATGAGATATGATGCTTAAAGGGATAGTTCACCCATAAATGAAAATTCTGTCATCATTTACTCACCCTCAAGTTGTTTCAAACCTATATTAATTTCTTTCTTCTGCTGAACACAAAAGAAGATATTTTAAAGAATATGGGTAACCAAACAGTGTTGATGGGCCCCATTGACTTCCATATTTCATAGTTCCATTGTGTTTAGCAGAAGAAAGAATTTCATTCGAGTTTGGGAGAGTAAATGATGACAGTTTTCCTTTTTGGGTGAACTATAAGACTATTAGAAATTAATTATGATTCATATTTCAAATCAAAAATCCTGCAGTACCATAAAACAGTTCATAAATCTACAGGACCAAGGTTCCTCAGTGGGATGCAGCGATGTACCAGCTTTCACCACCAGAACTATCAAATAATTCAGTCATATTCTCAATATTTTATGTGTTCTAGATCTCCAGCAGCACTGAGCTTATTTCAGGGTTTAAGGAGTGGTGAGAGACAGGGAGAGATAGTACTGGTCATACGCATCACCAAATGGGACGTCTCAAAGCTGAATCACCACATTTAACTTGCTCATTTTTGACATTAGGCCATCAAAAGACAGGGTGAATCTCTAATGGGCACATGGTGATGTCACATACTGTTGGAAGAGAAGGATACATGATCGCCGGATGCCCCTGTGACAGTCCTATTTTAACATGCCATGATACTGCATGGATGACAAGATGATCCTTACACAACAGCACACTCCAGATAACTCGGAAGAGGTGGTTGGCCATAGTACAGTACATGCCCAAACAGGCACAGTGTGTGCCAGTCAAACAGTTGTGCACAGAAAATTTAAAGCAAGCTACTTGAGCTTGTATCTTGTTCGTGAAAGAAAGTGCAGGTCACATGGTTTCAACCTTCACTGAGTTGAATGCTTAGCAGTGCATGAAATCTCCTGCAGTCTACATGTTTCCCAGGAGAACTGAATGTCAGTGCTCATGGTATGGCTTCAGTGTGACAGCTGAAAATTCAGCTTTGCATCACAGGAATATATTACAATATATTACTACTAATATTACAACAATAGAAATAATACAAATAGAAAACAGTTTTTAAATTGTAATATTTCACAATACTACTGTATTTTTGATTAAATAAATGCAGCCTTAGTCAGCACAAAACCCTTATTTCAAAAACATTTTAACTGTAAAACATTTGACTCTAGTGTATAAGCACTAAACTTTCAGATTTATTATTCATATCCAGTTTTATAATTTTTTATATAAAAATAATAGTAATATATTATATACATTTCCAATTATGAATGTAAGATTTTATAAATGACCTTCAAGCTCATGCTTGTTTTTCCATCAGATTGCACTCTGTCCTGATGAGCTACTGGTAGGTGAATGAAATGATAAAGCTTTTAGAGTTGAGGTTCAAACTCCCATATAAACTATGCAGGTACTATTATGTAAGAATTCTCAAAAGTGGGTTGCATAAGCAACTTTAAACGCTAAAATCTGTTAGTCATGGCTGAATGAGCAGCACTGTATGGTACAATACTTGTACTTACAGCACAGTCCTCAGAGCAGGTTCAAACTTTCTCATCATCCCCAGCTGTGTTGCCTAGAGCAACAAATTCCAGGCTTTTTTTTTTTGCACAAAGGTCAGTTTCAACAATAAAATAACTATTGTGGCCAAAGGGATGAGGATAAAATGTAGTATACAGTTTTATTACAATATGCTTTATAAACAAAGACACATTTGGTTTATCTACACTTTTAAAGGAGTAGTTTGCTTTAAAAATTTAATTTGTCTCACAATTTACGCACCCTTAATGTTGTTCTAAACCTTATATAATTTCTTCTTTGGGACACAATATAAACAGAATACCTTAACTCTTTTCCGGACAATAAAAGTGGATGGGGACCAGAGGCTGTAAAGCTACAAAAAGGACTGAAAAAGCACAATAAAAGCATCATAACACTAGTCCATATAATGTCTACTGAAGCGAAATGAAGGCTTTATGTAGGCAGACTGAAATTTAAGTAATTATTTGTCACAAGTTTTTCAAATTTTCAATTTGGCCTTGAAAAACTTGTTTGACAGCTGTGGTGAACATTTACTTTCATTATATGGAAAATATATTCTAATCTAAATCTTGTTTTATGTTCCACAAAAGAAAGAAAGAAATAAATGTGTTTTTGTAAACGATGAGAGAAATATTAATTTTTGGGTGCATTATTCCTAGATTTACAGGAGGCTTTTACCACAAAAAAAAAAGAGCGAAAAAAAAGAGCGAAATACCAACAGAGGTATAGAACCCCGCTCCACCTACACAAAATTGCATATTTTTTATGGTCACTGCCATTCTGCTCTTCTGAATGTCTACAACATAAATAGCCCCCCTCTCTCTCTCTCTCTCTCTCTCTCTCTCTCTCTCTCTCTCTATCTCTCTCACGCTCTCTTTCCCCACCCCCTTTTCTCCAACACATTTGAGTGTTCTATTTCAGCACCATCTCTCTCATTCTCTCAGTGCTGCAGCATTAGCCTCCATCCCCCACAAAAACACACATCTCTCCCTTATTAAATACAGCCATTACTCCCCCATCCAGACGTCTGCAAAGCCCGCCAGACTGGAACGCACACATCAATATGTAGAAACACATACACTAGAGCCTTATTACCACCATCAAACGGCAAATGTACATAAACATCATGCCCTATTGTGACATCATGAAAACAATAACAATCCCCTCCTCCTTTGTGATTGGCGTTTCTCTGACAAATATTTCTGAATGGTTATTTTTCTTCTCTTTTCACAAGCTGAAAGAATACTTGTGAATACACATGCATTCAACTGAGACTCAAACCAGGTGAGCAAACCAGGTAGAACAACAACAACACCACCAGCGACGACAATGAGGTCATCAAGAACCCCCATCTCTTCTCCTCTGGTTCTTACTCACATGCTCTCGGGACGCTCCTGAGATGGACAGAGGGGCTGTCCGTTCTCAGCGGACTCCACTGCTCCCATCCTCTGCTATATGATCTCCACTGGCACCCGTCTCCTCCTCCTCCCCCCAACCTGCGCCTCCTGTTCCTCCACGTCTCTCGTCCTGAGGGCCCTTGGGCTGGCGTCAGACTTGCGCTTATTCGCTGCAGTAGAGCCGGAGCAGATGGCATCAGGGGCATACGGGTGACCCACACTCAGCCCACAGCATCACTTCCTTTCGCTCTCTCTGACTCCTTCTCTGTCCCTGTCTACATTGCATCAGGGGGAGGCTGTATCTCTCCGTGTATCCTTGACAACAATAGAACAGAACTGCTAAGCCTTATGGGTAGAGATGTGGAAGGATGCGAAGACGAGTGAACAAGAGAGAATGGAGGGAATAAGCGATGCTCCTGCTCTCTAGCAACTCCGTCTTCTCATTGGATTGTTGTGGCGTTTGGCAAAGTGGCTGCTGGTTTTCTCCATAACCCCTCCCACTCACTCACTCTCACTCTCTCTCTCTCTCTCTCTCTCTCTCTCTCTCTCTCTCTCTCTCTCTCTCTCTCTCTCTCTCTCTCTCTCTCTCTCTCTCTCTCTCTCTCTCTCTCTCTCTCTCTCTCTCTCTCTCTCTCTCTCTCTCTCTCTCTCTCTCTCTCTCTCTCTCTCTCTCTCTCTCTCTCTCTCTCTCTCTCTCTCTCTCTCTCTCTCTCTAGGGACCGGAGTGCTTTAAAAGATGAGCTGCTTTTCCCTTCGATCTGAGCTCTCTTGCGGCTGATCAGCACAGCGTACGCAAACAATAGTCGACCCCACGCCAAGCCAAAATACACAGGTCTCCTTTTCATACGCTGAGACACAGAAAGACACAGAGGCATGTGGTCACTCCTGTCTTTTGTTATGCAACACCTTTCTCTGTTTCTCTGTGTTCCTACTATTTCGTGATTCCCTTAAATCACATTACTATCCATCCCGTCAAAGTAGATTTCTCTAAAGAAACTTAATTGGATAAGAAACTTAACCCTGATGGTCTCTTTAGGGTCTTCCAAACCTGTATGACTTTATTTCTTCTGTGGAACATAAAAGTAGTTATTTTAAATAATGTTGGGTCCAAACAACTTTGGATCCCATTGACTTTCAACGTATCGATCACAAAACACTGAGGCATTTCTTAAGACATCTTCTTCTGTTCCACAGAAGAAAGAAAGTAAAACATGTTTTGAACGACATATGACAGAAATGTATATTTTGGTAGAATTATCCCTTTAATACAGTATTTGTTTCATTCTTCGTGATTTTTCATCATCTGATGAAAATTTATTACAGTATAAATAAAATTTCAACATGATAACATCAGGCATCACACATTAAAAATATTAAATTACTGAATTCAATGGATTCTCTGAATCCATGACATTTCTATAAAGTGCATTTCTACTTTGTAAGAGTTAAAGCTTGAAAAATGTCTGTCAAATGGGTTCTGTTGGGGTCAATGAAACATTAAAATACTTGCCTATCACAAAATCAACAGAGTATGTATCTAATAGCAACATCCAATAAAATCAACCAATAGAGCATAAATGAACTGCAAGTACAACAGACTTGATTTACTACTGCTCTCTCAACGGTTTCAGACCTTTCTTTGCTCAGGTCAAAGTCATGATTTATCGACCCCTCTGAGAACAGGAAGGGGTAATGACAGAAAGCAACCATCAGTCCTGAAGTTCTCAAATGACAGAAACAGATACATTCACAAATTCAATTGATATGTTGTGAAAGGGATTGTTGGTGTGATCTGGAAAATGAAATGAGAATGAAAACGACAGAGCACGACAGAGACAACTCAAAAAAAGAGTTTATCAGCCTGAAGGGGAGTAGCAGCAATTCATACACGTCGAGCTAATCCATATTGATTTACAGCATGAGACAGCAGCAGTTGTGGGAAATTGGGACATTGGTGGGGGGATCTGAAATATGAGGATTACAAATCTATTGTTCACTCATGAGAAAGCAGAACAAAGAGATTTTCACACAGATCTGCCCATTCACTTATACAGCCTGAGGACTGGACACGTAGTAGGGAAGGGTTTCATGCCCCAAAGTTAACCGAAGCTTTGTTGTGCTCCTGTGTTTGTATACGACATTATTATGAACCTCTGAAGAAACAATTATTAGCAAAATTAAGATGAACCTGAAACTCTGAGCTTGAGGCCTTTTTTCTGAAGAGAAAGGAGAAAAAGGTGGGCAGTGACTCTTCAAGAAAGAAAGAAAGAAATCAACTATACAAAAAATAAAACAAATATTATAAAATAAGAGATTAAAGAGTGCATAAAGCATTATTTTTCTAAAGAAAGACTGTCCAACAGTATGTCAAACAACAGATTATAGTAACAAATAAAATTCAAAAGTCATAAAGATCTATTTTAATGTATTTCTGCATTATTTTATGTAAAAAAAAAATTATTTAAAAAAATTGTATATTAAAATAAACACAAATACTAGGTACAGGTAACAAGGTAAATGGTGATCCTTATGCCTTTAACCCACATAAAACAAACTGAAATACTCGCTGTGGCGAGCAGGACGAGGCCGAGGGCCGTGAGAGCAGAGGTGTCAAGTAACGAAGTAAAAATACTTCGTTGCCTTACTTAAGTAGAAATTTTGGGTATCTATACTTTACTTGAGTAATTATTTTTCAGCCGACTTTTTACTTCTACTCCTTACATTTTCACGCAATTATCTGTACTTTCTACTCCTTACATTTTAAAAATAGCCTTGTTACTCCTATTTCATTTCGGCTATGACCAATTACACAAACGTTTAATAGATCTGAGTCCCGCCTCCTGAACATCGCGAAACTGATTGGCTTTGTGTTTTCTTTCTAACTTGTGAGAGGCTGCTACATTTGGTTGTGCGAAGCGGCAAAACTCATCCGAAGGAATTAGGAAACCTAGATGCGGTAGGCTTAAGTGAGGGAGAAATCAACAGTTTTCTGCTCAAGAATACGGGGCAAATCGAGTCCAATATTGATTTGGGGACAGCCGTTTTTACAATATAGTACTGTAAGACAATCGCGGGATAAGTGGCAAACATAATTGAGAGAGTGTGTGTGTGTGAGAGAGAGAGAGAGAGAGAGAGAGAGAGAGAGAGAGAGAGAGAGTGTGTAACCCTACATTATAGGATCAAAATATCCCCATAAAGATGGCAATATCCGAAATCCTTGTTTCCATCCTTTTTTTTTTTAAACAGCTTATAAATCAGACTGTGATGTTTTTTTGAAAATGCAGAGTTATCTGTGATAGGGTTAGTGTAGGGGGGTAGAATACACAGTTTGTACAGTATAAAAATCATTGTCTATGGAAAGTCCCCATAAAACATGAAAAAATAACATTGCTTGGTCTGTTGAAATGAGAGGTCTGTTTGATCAAGTTGAAACCTTGTCATCCCAGTCTCATCAGCGGGACTGAAAGAAGTTTCAGTGCACTTAGGACCCTGAAAACATGTCTCAATGCAATGGTCACAAGTGACACTTGACAGTATTGCTGTGTCGTGTCCAACAGGACAAACTTGACAGAATTGATGCAAAACATAAATGCCAACAGTCAATTTCTGTTAAAGGGATAGTTCACTTATTTAAAAAAGAAAATTCTGTCATCATTTACTCACTCTCAAGTTGTTTTAAACCAGATTCTTTCTTCTGCTGAACACAAAAGAAGATATTTTGAAGAATGTCGATAACCAAACAGCTGATGGTAGCCATTGACTTCCATAGTATTTTTTTTTTTCCTACTATGAAAGTCAATGGCTACAATCAGCTGTTTGGTTATCGACATTCTTCAAAATATCTTCTTTTGTGCTCAGCAGAAGAAAGAAACTGGTTTGATTTAAATGATTTTCGTTTTTGGGTGAACTATATCCTTTTCATGAAAGATGCAGACGTGTTTGGCTTCTTCAAAAAGCAAGGAACAAGACAGTATTGACTCTTGCATTGCACTATGAACGGAGTAAAGTTAAGTCTCTGTTAAACTGTCTCCTTGTCTTTATTAGTTACCTGTAACATTACAGAATTAATGAATTAACGTATTGTTAAGGTCAATATAGACTAAAAACCTTAATACATTATCCTATTAATTTCCTGATTCCTCCTCCGCTTCTGTGAATGTCCCCAGTCCCCACCAATCTCAAAATCAAACCTACGCCTTTAAAGAGAAGTATAAACATATTCCGAGATAACATGTCTCTGAAGTTTGACTTTTTGCACCAATACAATAATTATAGGCAACTAGTCATCATATCTTCCGCTCCATGAAACACATGTTAATGCTCAGTTGTACACACATATGGTTCTTTAATGTATGCATTTTACTAAAATGGAAATTGGACTGAAATTCATTTTCTATGGGCATATATGCGGCTGAAACAGGTAGTGCATCCCAAATTTTTCAACATTAACATTTTAATATAACATTATAGTGAAACATGTTTTTTAAGGAGGTGGTAGTGCACTATTGGCCCCTGTGGTGTGGCCTAAGCTTTTGTCCTTAATGGCATTTTTTTCCTTGCATTACTTTTACTTTTATACTTTAAGTAGTTTTGAAACCAGTTACTTTTACACTTTTACTTGAGTAAAAAGCTTGAGTTGATACTTCAACTTCTACAGAAGTCTTTTTAAACCCTAGTATCTATACTTCTACTTGAGTAACGAATGTGAATACTTTTGACACCTCTGCGTGAGAGAGCATTCTCTTCAAATCCACTGCATGACAAACCACTACCAAAACATTTTTTTAACATATAAAATGATCAAAGAAAGCAAAAACCTCCACCAGTGAATCCATCTTCTATTTGCAGCATTTGTTTTCATCTCAGCAGAAACCAGGAGCTACTTTTCTCTCACTCTGATTTTCAAGAGCAAGAGTGATGGAAAAAAGTAGATGATAAATTACAGCAACAGCAGAGGGGTTTTTAAAGACTCGTCACAAGTTAAATGTCTGTCTGTGTCATTCAGCTAGAAGACAGAATGGCATTAAATTACTCATTATTTTACAATGAAATACATTTAAAACAATGCTGTCATACAGAGAGTCTGTAGTGTTACTGACAAGTTCATCCTATGCTGCAGTCACAGGAAATTGAAAATTAAGATTTTGATGTGGTGCAACCACTGAAAGATATTGCAAAGGCAGTTTTTTTTGTTTAAAGATTCATAACATGGGCTTTTAGTATCTAGGTTGAACTTACTTACAGCATCAAGTATAGTACAGGAGTAAAGAGAGCAAAGTTATTCATTTTTGGTCTGGGAAAAATATTCATATTTGCTATGACTCTCAAACCCTTAAATCTGCCACCAGTGTGATATATTGAATATATTAAGCTTGATATATTGAACTATATTGAGTGTGATATGTTGAGCTACATTTTGCCATGACAAATGTGTAAATGTTTACCTGAACCTGTCTTACAAACCAGAACTGTGTGTTTAAATACTGTTAACTGATACACTAAATCATACATACTAACAAATGACCTCTCTATCAAACGAGATAAAGAGAAAGACTGAAAAGATAAAGGAGAAATGCCCTTGGTAGCAGTTTCATTCCCCTAATGGAAGTTTTATGTTGAGATGCATCAAGCTGGCGCCTCAGGACATCCGTTTTAATGTGGCTGGATGGTGGGGGACTTCCTAAGGAAATCTCATTATGCAAATGCTGTTTTTAGATTTTACATCATTTAGATCATTTTTTTGTGCATATTTACACTCTCTTTATATAACATAGGTCTGTTTTTTTAACAGTTTGATTTAACAGGGGTCAAGTGTGAATTAGACAGGTAATTTGATCAAACTGTACACTGTCAAAAATGTACAAATATTGATACAATAGCTTGCCACTCGAAGGTCCACCTCTGCCTTATATATCGCTAAAGAGTGTATGTTAGTAATATACATTCTGTTTCCTTTATGGGGAGATAAGATACAAAGGTGTACGTTTGCCATAGTTACAGTGTAGAACAGTTTATATCAAAACTGCAACTATATGCCTGTTCAGATGTGTGTTTTTCAAACTGTGCTGCAGTGGGCAGCAGAGCTCAGGTCCAGTGCAGAAAGAAACACAAGCAGATACATGATCGCCCTCTACTGTCTGATAAAAGAAATGCAAGCTGAGCTCATCTCCTGTCGGCCATGCCAACGTGGCCGAGTCATCCTGCTCTCTATCCAAACACTGCATAGTTTCAGATAGATGTATAAACTTTTACAACAATGTACACAAATGGAAATGAGTCACCTACAATAGTAGCAAAGCACTTAATTGCAACAATTGTATCTTAAAGCAACAGATTTGTATGCATATGTTAGAATGAAATTATAGCATAAATACAGTGGCCCCAAAAAGTATTTGGACACTTAAGCCAAGCTGTAAATTTTATGAATGTCATTGCATTAGATAATAAAATAAAAAATGTGGCAAATAAGCACCCTTTTCAAGCAAAACATTTCAGTTTTAAGTAATTGTTTTAGGTACTAAAATAATAGATACTCTCCTCAAATTTAAAGACAGGAGAGGTGATTTATCCAGAAACATATTTTTGTTATGCTGGTTGAAATTCTCTTCACATCCTGATTGCAATCACTAAGTTAAGTGGTCTAAATACTGTATATTTATATGTGTATATACATACAGTATATCGTCTGTGGAAGGTCCTAAGACCATAAAATGTTCGTCCAGTCAATGAATTCAGTCCAAATGCAACGATACAATGTCCTACCTGCTTGTCAACATATCTATATCCATACCTCCACGGACCCTGCTCAAGCAGACATCACACGTCATCAGCACATTTCATGCTATTTAGAGTTAGACAGACGTCAGTCAGCGAGCACCGCAACCAAAACAGCAGCCACCTTTTACAGTTCATCCTGAACAAAAACAAGCTCATGCTCCGTTCACGCCACAATTTGGAAGAGATGGAAACCCAATACTATCAACGGCGAAATGAGCAGTAAGGTGGTACAAGTCAATGCTCTAAGTTGTTTTTTGTTCATTATTACTGTAATGTTATATCCGTGAGACATGAGGTAGTTTAACGCCATCTCTCGTGATGCTTGTGTTTGCTCCCTGCTATACGCGTTCATGTGTTTTGAAGGAGGCATGGCTTTGGGGACGCTCCGAAGGGAGGATGGGATCTTATGCTTTTAAAGCTAGCTCTTCGAAAATTGTCTACTAGTATTTGAACCCTTTCTGACTGTCAAATGTTAGTGGAACATATCCATGTATCATATGTGCTGAACTACACCTGTATTTACTCTGTGTAAACTTGAGAGGAAGTGACTTCAACCACTAAAAATCACCTTGGGGGCAGTTGGTTAACAGTAAATATGTCTACTGTGAATTTAGTCCTAAGGTCTAGAACCATGTGCTTGTAGATGCCACTTGGTTTTACATTTTGTTTACTAGTGTAATAACTTCAATGCAATTTAATCGTAAAGTGTCCAAATCGTTTTTAAAACCACTGTATTCTGCATACACAGTGCTGTGAAGATGCATACAAAGCATGGTGCCAATAGTCTTTATGGTAAATTCATTTCTGGGTGCTACATAAAATGAATACAGACACAGGGTAAACGCAGCGTGTATTGAGGTACTACTCAGTGTACAGTAATGTACATACTGTACATCCTGTGTGTGGCACAAATCCCTCAGGATCATCACTGCTATTATTATCAGCACAATCAACAAAGTCCTACGTAGAGTGATGTTACTGATCCTAAAAGTCAAATGAATCTAAATCAATGTTCATAACTTCTCATCACATGTGAATAGTCATGCCCAAATAGGAAGGGAATACTGTATAAATGGTAAAAACATTTGTCCTCATTGTCTCAAACCATGAAGGTACTTCACAATAAACACGAAGCAAAAATAATAGAAACTGAATTCGAGTGAAACATCATCTCTGAAATTGGGCATTCTAACAATCTTTTAAAGAAGAAAAAAACTGTATGCTGTTAAACAGTTAGCACACTGGGTAAATGATTATATCCTACCTTGCTGAAGGTTCAGAGTGCTGGAGCTGTTGGATTTGAGGAGGCAGAGGGGGAGTCTCAGGTATATCAGAAGGAGCAGGAGGAAGGGTCTGAGGCTCAGGGGCAGCCCTGTCCGGAGGGGTAGGAGGTGGTGTGGGGAACTCGACTGTGTCCTGCACCAGGTGGGCAGGGAGGGCAGGAGCAATGCTGCGCTGTGGTGGGGGTGATGAGGGAGAGGCGACAGGCTCACTCCTCTCAGCAGCTTTTATCAGAGGGGGCCTGAACAACACATACATTTCCAAACATTAACACCACAAAAACACATGCACACAGGGCAGGGTAAGGAGAGAAGCAGTGTCACCTATAAAATTGTTCATGTAAAAACCATTATAGCAGCAATAAGAATCTGATCTCACATCTCAGACATCAATGAAGTAAGATAAATAACAAAACAAAAAAAAAACATATATATTTATTATTGTTATTAATATTTCATAATTTTTAAACAATGACTCCCAAAATGTAACAAAATTCGAACAACAGAAAATAAATAATAAAATAAAATTGTTTGGGGTCAGTTTTTTTGTTTGTTTTTTTTTGTACTTTTATTAAACAAGGATGCATTAATTTAATCAAATGTAACAGTAAGGGCATTTTCAATGATACAAAATATTTCTATTTCAAAACTGTTCATTTGAATATCTTTATCTTGATGAACGTTCTATTCATCAAATAATCCTGGAAAAATGTATCAAGGTTTCCATTCAGTGTGACACCAAACACTGGAGTAATGGCAACTGAAAACTCAGCTGTGTCACCATTGGGGATAAGTTCAAATAATTTAAAACATAATAAAATAGAAAACAGTTATTTTAAGCTGGAATAATATTTGACAATATTACAATTTTTACTGTATTTCTATATTGCAGCCTTGGTGAGCATAAGATGTTTAAAAAGCATTTTTTAAATCTTACTGACCCCAAGACTACTGATTGATTCATAATTGTATACATTTACATTGCATAATTGTTCATACAATAATAAATCACAAAACGTTATATCACTCCTACTAAATCACCCTACTACACTCTTGGCAGGGAAAAATGGCAATAGCTGAGCAATATCACAAACAAAACCTAATCCAACAGGCAGAGCAGCAGACAGCCCTTCAGCTGCTCCTATCAAGGGGTGTGCCTCATGTCACATCCTAAAAATACAACTCACTCCAGTCTCCACCACACTGCTAAAACAACTGCACATAGCATTGCGCAGCGCTATCCTTTCAGTAACAGTTGTAGACAGTTAGCAGAATTGCCCTTTTAATCAGGCCTACTCTTATGATCCTCTCCTTATTTTGTTTTAGCTGGATAGTGGGAGATTGCATTCTAGACATAACAACAAAACACAACTTTTATGTTGTACACAAGGTTTAAAATGCACCATAGTTAATAGAAAGAGCCCAAACACACAATCTGATCTCCCAGGAGCAGCTGTGTCCATAGGAATAAGTCCAGACAGGGTTTTTAATAGCAAACAGACTGCAGAAAATAAAGGCAGCAGGAGGGAGTTGCTGTTTTACCAGCCATAAAAAATAACAACGTCACTACTGTTAGCGTAGCCACCATCTACCCTTTTCACAGACACACTCCATCAAACTGACTGACAGCAATATTTAAAGCATAATTAGACAAGTATTTATTCGGGCCTATTGTCTTATTTTATAATGTACAATTGTTAAACATTTTGACAAAGGGCCTCTTTTAAAAGCTTCCCTAAAATAATTGTTTCATTAACTCAAAATAATTGCTATGGATAACACTTGTTACCATGGTCACTGTTGCTTAGCTCTAATCACGCATCATAAAGTTTCCAAGCCAACCCCTACCTCTCTCGGGAGCTTTTGCATTCACACAGAAACATTCATTCACTTCAGATGTAAAATTAAAAATAGATTGAATTGAACCCTAAAATGTGGAATAAGGAACAATTCATCCAAATTACAGTGAACAGTTTGGAAATTACTTATTCAGCTGCCCTATATAAAATGTGTGAAAGTTGGAAACACAGAATCCTGTTATATGCGACCTATAATGGTAACTGTGTGGTAGGCACTATAAAAATTAGCATGAGCTCTCAAATAAACTTAACCTTACATTTTAATTCAATACAAATGCAGTCAGCTGGATATTATGGTAATTTTATAGCATCGCTGTGTTTCCATTCAGCTGTTGAGGCTCTAGTATAAAGAAAAATTTGCAGCTTCCTAAATAATACAGAAAATAAGCTCTCTGGTTTCCTCTGAAGGGAAACCTAAGAGCTTTAACAAATGGTAGCTGCTCAAGCTTTTATTAAAATTGGCACAGTTACCTTAACAAGATAATATTAGCTCATATATGTGGAAAGTTGGTAGTTAGCCGAAAACATCTGACTATATACTAATAGTTGTGCACTGTAATTCCTTTATACACTGTACAAACCCTCAAAAGCCACGTATAATAGTTCAAAACACCATCTCTGATTATTCCAAAATTCAATAGAGTAAATTAACTATATGCATTAGCATTTTATCGGTTCAAGTAAAAAAAAACAGGTCTAGCAGTGACACAAGGTTTTTATAGATGTTTATCTCACATTACCAAGAGCAAAGGTATCTTGACTGCAACCATAAAGTCCTGTGTAATCTACTTCATTCCTTACAATAACGGAATTTAACCTTCTGTCAACACTAACCAAATCATTAGCATTAGTTGTCTGATGCTGTCAAAACAAAGCGTGAGCAAGCCAGCAAATTTGAAAGACATAAAGAGACACACTTCCTTATTTCCTCCCTGTCTTCCCACTGACCCTCCCCCCATCTATTCAGTGAGATCATCACAAACCATCTGTAATTAGCATCTCTCCAAATACCCATCAGCCTGTATTCTTCAGCAACTTCCACTATTAGGCAAATCAAAAGAGAAAAACATCATTTTAAACAGCAAAGGACAGTATAGAACTCACCCGAGATCAGCACCCAAAGTAGAGTGCGACTATTCTTTTAGGCAAGCCACTCAAAATTCCTCAGGCAGCCACTTTACACTCCCTCTCTCTTTTATTTCTCCCTATCTCTCTCCCTTTCTCTCAGTCTCTTGTGACTATCTATCTATCTATCTATCTATCTATCTATCTATCTATCTATCTATCTATCTATCTATCTATATATATATATATATATATATATATATATATTTCCATCTATTCACACTGAGTAGGCTAATATTCTCAACTGGAGCTGCCCTGAACGATGGCTTTTGTTCCAGACTGACAGACCTCTTGGTATGACCTCATATGAGGGCGTTGGTGCAAATAGCAAACACATATGCATGCTTTAGCAAGACATGTGCATGCACACACATACTGACAGATACAGGCAAAATTCCTTTAGTCCACATCTGTGTCAAGTAACAAAGTGTGGGGCCCTCAGGGATACTGGGTCAAATGCACGCAGTCAAAGTTTGTCTCTCTTCTTTCCCCTCATTCTCACTCTTTATCATTTTGTCCACCACTCTCCCTTTCCTTTTATCTTTCTGTCTCTCTGGCTACCACGTGTCTTTCTAAATGAGGCTAAAATATTTGACTGACAAGCACCAAGTGCTCCACTTTCATCTGTTGTGGCTGCTGCAACAGAGCAGATATAGAATGAAGAGAGGGAGTGGGGGGTACTATCAAAATGAGAGAGAACAAGAAAAGTCACCTAACGGAAGCCAAGGATGATGCTCATTGATGTTAAACCTGTTCTTTAAAGAAAATTCAAGAAATAGATATTTGAACATCCACATAGCAATATGGTTAATTTAAGCAATGAAATAGACAGAATCCTTCATATATATACAATTTAGACCATCCAGACAAACATCGAACACAGATATTTATTTAAAAAAAAAAAAAGAAGTGATGGCCCCAACTGCATGAGCCTTCTATCAATAATGATATTCCCTGGACCTAAACAGCATTATTTTTACATCCTGGATCCTAAAATAGTCATTCACATTCCTGTGTGGTTTGTAGCGGTAGATTCAATAACAAACCAAAGAAAGTGCATAAGGGGTATTTACAAAAGTCTCACCTGCAGTCTTCTTGTTCTTCTGGCTGCTCAGTAACAGAGAGAAAACTCTCCTCAGGCGCAGTGGAAAAACTCTCCTCAGTAGCAAAGGGCAAACTCTCATCAGGAGCAGGGGGGAAATATTCCTCAGTTGGGGTTCGGAATTCTAGTTCAGCCTGAGGCGAACCGAGGGTCTCAAACGGTCTGGAAAGAAAAATAAATAGAAAGAGCAGATGAATAAATTATGCTTACTGTTTGTCTCAATGCAAACGCCTTATAGCCTGTATGCATGCAAGTGTATGTGTTGTGCTCAAATATGAGAAGCCCAGTGTGTGTTTGTGCGTGGGCATGAAAGGAATCTTTCTTGCCCTAAAGGGCACGAGTTGATGTCACTGTTGAGGTCACTCTCAGGAGATAATGGGCTTTTCATACAAAACATCACACAATCATAAAACACTTGTTTACATCTATGATTATTCAATTCCAGGTTCTGTGATACACTGTTCTTAATAAATAATTTAATATGTATATGTGTGTGTCAATGAAAACCACTACATTTATTTTGACATTTCTTTGAGTGAAACAAAGTCACTTTCCCTCACTGTCTCTCATTTAAAAAAACAACCACATCGATTTGAAAAGTACCTGTTTTCTGTAGCTCCACAGGTTGTCTCATCTCTGTGCTCTGGAATGATCTGAGACATGGAGGCTGCTTCCTTCGGAGCTCTGAGCCCTTCAGAACTTTCAGAAGAGTTGACTGAACTCTCAGGTACAAAGACTACACTTAGGTCTTGTCTATCTGAACTGTCTTTAACCGGTGATACCTGAACGGTTCCTGGGTCTGAACCCAGAAACACATCTGCAGATTCTGACACCTTGCTGACTTCCTCTTCACTAACTTCACTGTAATCTTTCAGTGTTGCTTTTTCAGTAAGAAGCGATTCTATGTCTCCACAATAGCTATCTGCTGTGTCAGGATTTTGCTTGCTACTACTTTTAGATGTATCTGTGACAGTTTCAAATAAAGTTTGAATAAAAGACTTGGTGGGCTGCTGACTAGACTGTTGGTTGACTGTGAGAGGGGGCTGGAGGGAATCCTGGGGGTCAATCACCAAGTAGACAGCGGTCTCAGGGTATAACAATGACACAACCTTTTTCATTTCAATCCCATCAGTGACTTCCTCTATTGGCTGGTCTACATTACCGACTATTGCTTCATCGGGGGAAGATAAAGAGTGCTCCTCCAGCTTGCTTTGGTTTTCTTTGTATATGCTTTCTTTCACTACAGACTCTGAAGACTTAGGTTCAGCCCTTTTGGACATCTCTATGCATTCTTTTTCAACTGTCTTATTCTCTTCTTCATCCTCTATCTGTTTATTTATCTTTTCTTGAATTCCTTCTGGCTGTTGTCTGTCATTTGAACCGGTGTCTTCTGCTTTCATAGTACTGATTGTGTTTTCAGAGCCTGAACAAGTTCTTACATGTTGTGACTGCATGAGCTGCTGTTCGGAACACTGTGTATCCTGCTCCTCTGTGATTTGGGTACGGACTGGGAATTGCTCTGACAAATGCTTATTAAGCTGCTCCATCCTCCAGGCGGCTGTCTCAGATTGCTGAGAGGAATTAGGAGCATTGGACTCTACTGCATCTTTAGAAGCATGGTCCACACTTATCTCTTTTTCCTCTTCAATACTTTCCTGAAGCACAAAAGCAGATAAAGTGAATGTGGTGGAGAGCTGCTCATCAGAGGCCCGAAAAACTAACTCTTTCGTTTGCTGAAGTTGGGAAGCTCCTGCAGGAGACATCTGTGCAATATCACTCATTGAATCAGGACGGATGTCAGTGTTTCCAATGTCTCCAGGGGTAACAGAACCGAAATATTTCTCATTTGTCTTTAGTCCTGCTGCATGGTGTGAGAGGCTGGGAAGCACAGAGAATTCACTTGAGTAATTTATAGTAAGTTCTGAGCCTTTCTTGGTGTCAAGGATTTCATCCAACACATTTACATGCTCGTCCACACTAGTCTGTGATTTGGTACATTCTGCATGTTTACTCACACTTTTCTGTGATGCTGAGATTGAAGGTTCTTTGGCCTCTGTAGCCTCTATAACCTTTTTGACTACTGAAGTTTCAGAAGCTGACAATGATGTGACAGACAAGTTGAGAGCTGGCTGTGATTGAATTTCACTTGAAATACTTTCGACACAAACAGGAAATTTCCCACCACTAAGATCTATGTTTTGCATACTCTGCTCTTCATTCTGTGGACATACATTGTACACAGCAACATCTTTGTCATTGCTCCCCACCAGTATGGCACTCTCTGATGTGCTGTTTAGGGAACCGTGAGCCTCTGCACTACAATACACCATCACTTTCTCTTGCGTTTCACTTGCCTCAGCATCTGCATGATTATTGGTCTCAGCATTTTCGAAACCATTTCTTTTACCCACACTTAACACTGCTTCTGGGTCACTCATAAACTTATGTTGCTGCTGAAGCTCTTGGGATTGTGAAAATACCAAATCTGACTGGCTCAAGACCCTCGGATCTTGTGTGTGGTCTCTCTCAGGAAAATCAGGATCAGGCACAAAACTAGACTGCAATTTTCCTCTTGGAATGGTTTCATTTAATAGTTTTTCTTCTCCTGATAACTTGAAGTGATTTATTAATGTCTGGTTCTCTCCTTGTGTTTGATCAAAAATTTCTTTTGCAGCAGTCTTATTCTGTTCTTCAGAGGTATTTGTCCTTTCTTTGCTGTCCTTTTCTGTGACAGATTTTACATTATGTCTCTCATTTTCTTTTACACACTCCTTGTTTTGCTCTCCTCCCATCACCTGCCTGAACCCTTCGGATACATCTTTATTAATTCTTACATTGTCTACAGACACATGTTGAACAGGTTCTTCAGTCAGAAGTGTATCGCCCTGTAAGTGCATCAGGAGCGAATCACATTTGATGTCATCATTAGGACTCTGTGTTGTCAAAGCAGATTGAGGTGAGTTATTTGTTTCCACTCTGCTGTCTTTCTGCTCCCTAAAAGCTATTTCTTCTTGTTCCTTTCTTTCATCTTGCTTCCCATTTTTCTGTTCATTTCCTTCTTCCTGAGAGGCACTAGTTTCATTTTTTGCACTGGATTCTTCTTCAGTTTCCTCCACACTCTCCTTGTTGTGATCTTTTCCTTTCGCCTGCTTGAATCTTTCAGATTTGTCTTCATTATTTAACTCATTGTCTGTTGTAACATTTGTAAGTACATTGCATAATTCATTTTCATGTTTAGAATTTACATGTCCTTCTCTCTTCCCTTTTTGACCAATATCAAATTCTACAGTGCCCGTAGATGCTTCATTCTCTTTCATCTTTGCATTTACAACAATATCTGGGTTTTTTAAAATTAGTGGTGAACAACCTGCCTGTTCTAGTCTGTCAGTTGTGAGCAGAAAGGACCCAGATGATGCTGCAATTTCCTGTGCGAAGACACCAACAGTGTAGGGCGGATCATCTGCATTTTGTTTTCTTAATACGTTTTCATTTACATCTGACTGTTGATTCATTTTGTCTGCAATATTTAAAATCTCTGAATCAGACTTACACACAAGGTTCACACTGCAATGCTCCCCGGTTCCTGCTACAGCAAAATCACAGTCATTAATGGACTCATAGTGACTCAGCATTGGGCCTGGAGCCTTTAGTACAATGACAGACACATCTCTGGCATCACTGTTACTGCTTTGTTTGGTGGTTGAGGAAAGATCACTTTGTGCTGGTACTATAGTTTCCGCTGCAGGAAGAGAGGGGACTGTTGTATCTCCAGCATTCACTGCATCACTTTTCATTATTTCACCACTAAACTGTGATTCTGTCTGATAGGTCAGCATGTCTGCACACTTATCAGCTTTTGACAGGAGTGGCACCTCTAAGGTTGTAGTAGGATGCTCGGTGTTGGATTTCTTGTCTGGTTGAGTGCAAGGACACATGCTGTCTGTGTCGGGGGCTGGTGCTGGAGACATGGAGCTGGTTTTAACCTGTGACTCCTCTTCATGTGTGTATTTTTCTATGCATAACTCATGCTCTCGACTGTCATTCACAAAATTCTTTGAATTACCTGGACATATTACTTCTATATCATCTGCTTCAGGTAACGCACCTCCCTTTATTTTGTCAGTCTCTTTATTCAGCCTTTCCTTGCTGCCAAATAGCATTTCTATATGGCTCTGTTCAACTCCTTTAGACACAGCAATATCAGCCCGCTCACCATCCACAGCAGGACTGCTGTTACGATCCTCTTGTACAGAAACGTCCTGTAGTAAAACGCTATTCTTCTCCGTGGATGCTGACTCATCTGTATCACTTGGACTGATCTGAGTAACATTAAAAGACTCTTTATATTCTTGGTTCTGTTTAATTGCTTCAGTTTCTTCCAGAATTTCATTAACCACATCCTTTGTTTCAGTTACACCGGTGGTCTCATCTGCAGCTGACAGTGATGAAAATATAACATCAGTTTCATCTGTCACTTTTCTACTTTCTTCACAACCACTCACATTTACATTCACATTTTCTTCAGGTTTTACAGTAGCCTCACCCTGCTCTTGAGATGTGCTGGTCGTTTCTCTGCAGTCCTTAGACCCTTTATATGTCATTTCCATTTGTTCCACTTTTTTTTGCTTCCAATTTCTTTCCTCTTTACCTCCTTCCTCAAAAGCAGTAGGTTCTTTTAATGCACTGGATTTTTCCTTTTCTATTTCTGGTTTGTTGGTGGTGAGAAAACCTTTAAAGTTAAAGCTAGTTTCTTTTACCGGGTGTCGTAGACTTTCAAATACCATCAGTGGAGGCAGAGAGGCACATTCCGTCATTTGGCCTTTCAGCGCTGTATCCTTTTGGTCCTCAAAAGAGCTTTGCATACCTTTTGGAGACATACGCCCTTCCACCTTGGTACAACTTCCAGCGATATCCCTCATGTTCACTTGTAGCTTAGTTGATTGAAATGCGTCTTCACTTGTAGGAGTTGTTTCTTGTTTTTGTTGCTGTGCTTCTGTCTTGATGGATGTGTCACAGCTTGTGGTTCTAGTTTGTGAAGAGCTCTGTACCTGTTGATTGTTGACTTGCGCAGCAAGGCATTCGTTTTCCAAAGAAAATGCTGGCGGAAATGATCTATCACTGCCAAGCAATTCTGCTCCTGATGCTCTTGGGCTTGGATTCAGATTAGCCACTTCCTCTCTCTGCGTTTCTGTCTCTGTAGAATTTATGTGGGAAAGAGGAGGGGTGATGGAGACGCAGTCGTTTATTCTGTTGATGGTCAGAGAAAACGGGGCTGTGCCTGCTGTGACAGGAAGGATGAGGTCACTCTCGTCTTGTGTCGCCGCTAGTGATGCTGTGATGCCGTGGGATGGACACGTCTCGGTCTCTGTCGTTGACACCCTGCCGGCATGTGCTGCGTTCTGTGCTCCTCCTTCGCTTGTCTCTTTCCCCTCCTCTTCACTCTCTCCTTTTCTCTTTTTTGATCGGGAACTCCCCACCTTCCAGTCACATGTTCCAAGGACGCCTGGAGAGGAATATGTGACCAGAGCTTTGTCCTCTGTGTCGACCGTGCCTGTATCCTTGTTTCCAGCTGGGGAGAGTGCGATCGGCAGACCCCCTCCCTTCCCCTCGCTCTCTGTCGAGTTGTGTGGCATTTTGTTGCCACAGCTCTCCTCAGTCGCCTCCTCTTTCGGAACAGGTGAGCACTTAATCTTTGGAAAGATTACTGAGGTGCATTGCCGTCCCTGTTCAGCCGTAATTTCAGTTAATGTTCCCTGTGAGCTTGGAGACTTATCTGCTTCCAGCACTGTCGATTCTCTCTCTGCTGCTTGTAATATCATTGCAACACTTTGGAACGCATCATCTCTCTTCTTCTCTCCCTCACTTTCTATCATTTCTGGCATCGTGGGTGTTTGTAGCAATGTGGAGGCAGCGGACTCTGCTGAAGCCTGTTCAAGGGCACTCTCTTCCTCCTCTTCTTCTGCACCGGTTTGGTTCAGAGAGTGTGAATTCCCCCACAGTGCTGCGTTTGCATCAGCTCCACTGCCTAAAGAAGGTCCATTCTCCTGTTCCAGTGGACATGTCTCTAAGTCATATCTCCCTTCGGGCTCATGTTCAGGGGCTGTTTTAGCTTGGCCGAAATCAATCACAACAGCAGATGCATCAGACACATTTTTCTCATGTTTTACTTCCCCTGTCGTACAGTGGTTGTGGTGTATGGTTTCACCTTCTGATATTGATTTGTAGGGTCCATCTGTCTGATCCTGGTCATCATGTTGCTCTGGCCCCTGTGGAGAGTGCAGTATCAGGGCAGGTGGAGCCTCAGCCAGTGAAAAATTAGCTTGGTGAGCCTTGGGTTCTGGAGGTGGGGAGCAGATCAATTGTTTACCCTCAGGACTCAGCTGTTCTGAGAGTCCTAATTCCGGTCTTTGATGCTCAAGGCTTGATCCTACTTTTGTGTTTGTTTCTATCTGTCCACTTATCTGGTGCTGTGTCCCTGACTCCACCTGTTTTTGTGTGTTTGGTTGTAAGCTTATTTTAGCTTCTAAGTGTAACGTATGACCAGCATGTTTATCCATATGTGGGGATTGGCATGCCAGTAAATCACTAATTAACTGACTATGCATCTCTATTTCCCTCTGTGTAACTTTTGCAGAACTGATGACTTCTTCGATCACAGGATTTAACTCTTGAAGTACTCCGGTTTCTGTCTGGGTTGTGTGTGCTATAAAATTTATTTTGTTTTCATCTTGTGTGCTCTCACCCTCCAGGGTGTATTTCGAAGGGCAGATATCTTGTATTGATTGATCCTGGGTAAGTGTTTCCTTTGTTGTATCCATCTCTGATGTTGTTTGTGTACCTGTCCATATGCTATGTGTTGTTTTTTGGCCAGCTATGTTCTCAGATGTGTCTATTTTTGTCTCCATCTCTGAATTTTTTTGCTGTTCTGCCTCTGACAGCTGGCTAGCTTCCTCACTGTGGTTTTCTGTTATATCCTTGATGTTTTTGACATCCTTAGCTCCAGCTGTACAAGTATTAGTTATCTTTTTTCCTAGAACATAATCTCTGAACCTAAACACCCCCTCTTCACCTGCTGAGGAGTCATTTTTGTGTGCTCCATTTTCATGGTAATCTCCATGAAATTTGATAGGTTTATGTGAAGATGAACCAAAATCCTTTATGACTTCAGCCTTCTCAGTTTGTTCATTTTTCTCATCATTTTCAGGCAGGGCTAAAGAGAAACACCTCTCCAGATCACCTGCAGTCCATGTGTCTGCATGGGAGGTTATGCCAAGAGCAGTCATTTCATCCTCACATTCCTTTAAAGCTTCCTGGAGTTCATAGTCCACCTGGGCAGCCAAAGGATTAAGGGATGGAACATCTTGCTGAGGTGTGCTGCTAGACAAGTGGTTCTGGGTCAACGATGCGGTCTCAGTAGAAACTTTGTCACCATCACAGCTAACAGCGTTCACCAAAAAAGAGACATTAGAATAAATCTGCTCTGAGATACATTCAGTTGTTTATTCCACACCAAACCAAAGCACTCAACTTCACCTCATGCCAGAGACAGGATGAGAGTTCATGCATGGGCACAACTTAGTGCTTAAAACGCAAAAGAAACTAAAGACACACACACTGCAAAACATGTTTGTTGTCTTAAAACTAGGAAAACTCTTCTTGAGAAGCAAAAGGCCATAACATAATAAGAATATAACTTGAATTAAGCTTATATTTCTTATCTCAATAGCATATTGCTTTTTTAAAAACAAAATATAGTGGATTAATTTATTGAAAAAATATTTTTATCATGCAATTTTGCTTCTCAAGTAAATGCATCTTATTTTAAGGATGTTTAGATAATTTTGTTGGAAAACAACGCTTAGAAAAACTGATAATAAAAAATATTGCTTAATTAAAGTTTTTTTTTTACCAGTGCACACATCAAAAAGGTTTGACTAGTATACACTGTCATGATTTTTTCATAGGGTAAACCTCTTCAATTCCTCATTTCAACTTTATATATCACTTGCAATCATATGTAAGATTATAATCAGGATGCTGAACTATTATTGTAATTTTGAAAAACTGAAATAAGAGTGTTTGCCAAGTCAAATCCTTCATAGAATTCATAGCCTCAAGTCTTGGCAGAAAAATCACGTTTTAGATGAAGGTTAATGCATCAATGCTTTTAGTGTAGTGTAATTAGTGTGAGTGGCTACCTATTTGATATAATAGAACCAGCCAAAAAAAAAAACCCCAGCAAACAACCTTTTTACGGCAGACATTATACAACCTGGTGAATCACTGTGACTATATCACGTTTCCAGAGCTGAAACACAGTCAGTGACTAACATCCCAATAAAGTATGACAACCATGCTTCCTCCACACTGCCTGTCTCACCTAGTGTTCTTCTCTCTCTGTGCCTCCAGGGGCATTAACAGAACAGAGACAGCATAGCTAACACATTTATGCATGTCATTTTACACAAAAAAATCTATCAATCACCTTTACCTCAAATGGAAACAAATGAGGGAGCAGATCCTCATGTGTTTTTCTATTGGACCACAGAGTGGTCATGTGATCAGCCAGCTTGGCTTGCTGATGACAACAGGCTCAACCACGCAGCCTTTTTCTTTTTTCAGTAAATGATTATGACTGGAAGCTGACACTCCCATTGAGAGGAGGCCAGGGAAAAAAGTTTATAACTCTTCTCTGGCATAACTGGAAAGTCAGACAGCTGTACTGCAGTTTAAGTTACGGCATTTATGCTTGTATATGCTAAAATCCTGAGGCCTTTTGGCATACTGCATGTCTGCATGAATTACAGAACTGCAGCCACTCCCTACTGCACTGTCAGGCAGCATTTCAATACCCACAATCCTGTGCCCTTCGCCTAAGCGTTTCTATAGCCCTTTCAGCATAAAAACATGATGCGGAAAAAAATAGGAATAAAAATATAAACAGTATAAACATAAACAGTTTACATGATACACCATATTTAGTTTAAAGAGAAACTAACATTAAGTATACCCTTAAAACATGTCAAGTATGAATGGAGATCACATCTGTGTATGCAATAGCAACCAGATTTGTTAATGTGTTGATAAATTTTCTCAACAGGAAAAAAATGTAACACATACACGAAACGACCGCAAATATACACACACCACACTCAAACATGGCTTCCGGTTAAGGAGGACATCTCTCACGCTGTACATTGATTCAGCGTGGTAAACCATACATTTTCACAATGCAAGCGTGTTAAAGAGTCATTTCAGCTGGTCAATCAAAAATCAAAGAAAAACAACTCTAGTTTAGTTCACAGCAAACCAGCTCAACCAACTGTAAAGCCAAACATATTCAACAGACCACCAACCCAGTAAGCACAGCTACGTAGGTGTAAAAGTTTTTTTAAGTTGTGAAAAGGTTGATAATGTTTTAAATACTTAAATTCTTTTTAAATAATAATGTTTTAAATACTTACATATTACTTATGTAAGTGTAAACATTTTATATCATTTTATTACCACATCCAACCTATTTTTGACGCTTACATTTTAAATGTGTTTACCCTTAAAAAGTAAGCTATTTCTGGTTGTATTTTGTTCATAAAAATGCATTTATATAAATTATAAACAAAAACATTTTGGAAAATTTTTTTACGCCTTTTTCATTCAAATGTGCTGATTGCAAATATAGATATTTGATAAACCAAAATAAGGAATATATTCCTTTTCTTTTCTCAAAGTTGCTGTTAGGTGTTGATCTTTTTTTAATCCAAATACAAAATACATGTCATGTTTTCATTATGCCATTTTTTATGTCTTTATGCTGTTTGTCGAACATTTTTAAAACAATAACTAACTAAATTAACTTAAATGCAATGAAATATAAACAAGTTTTGTGCTTACTGGGAGGAAAATCCATTTACACAGCACATATCAATTGCCACAGCCAGTACACAAAATGGAGCAAAAGAGATCTCACCAAAATCTATTACAACAATGAAAACATGAATAAACTTTGGCCCAATTAAAAATGTCCATCTATTGTGCCATTGCAGACTGGTATCTCTCTGTCTCCATTTTCATTATTACTCTGTTACCTCTTCATGAGGTCCACTACTGGTGGACTGGCCTCCATGTAGTGCTCTAGGCCTGCCAGCAGAGGGTTGGCAGTGCCACCCAGTGTCACAGTCTCATTCTTCATCTCACCTAAGCCTACCTGCTCACAACTATACACACATACACAAATAAATGCCCTTTAATATATGAGCCTCATAACACCGGGCTCATTATTTGAAAGAATAAAAGACTAATAGAGTTTTAAATGAAATCAAAGAAGCCAGGTTTTATCAAAATACAAACATTATTCGAAACAGACTGTGTGATGCATTGTACAATTTATTTGCGTAAAATTCATAACATTTCCAATTTTTGCCATTTTAGTCTTAGAATTGACAACAGATGTTTAAAGTGATCAGGTCGTAAAATAAATATTTAAGTACTGTAGAAAGAGATTTCTCCGCAAACTCTTGCTGTAATCATCAATATGAACTGTTGTTAAAATCCCACTAATGCACTACATACTAATAAAGACAGAGTATATTTAATAGAAAATGTATGTATAAATAATATAATTCATAATGTAAATAATGATGTCTGCAAACAAGCCTTTCATTTTCATTAGCATTACATCCATAAAATCATGTAAAATAAAAGTCACTGGACTGTACCTTGGCTGCACCACCTTAACAGCTGGTGAGGTTTGCGGCTCTTTTGTAGGCCTGCCAATTGTCCATTCAGTCAAGTTTTCCATAGGAATGAGTCAGAGATTAATGGAATTCACTCTGTGTTTATCCAGCCAAGTGAGTATAAGGAAGGATCTTTATACAATAAGTACAGTGTTTTGTTTTGCTCTTATTGTGAAACAGAGTAAGATTGTAAAAATGTGGGCACGTGTCAGAGTCCGATCCAATCTGTGGCTTTCAGTTTCAAGACAAATATGAACTTGCGTTATTCTTTGTGTCCTCAATTCCCAGGTGAGATCACAATTCAATGGTCTCTTTAAAAGATAGTTCACCTAAAACTGAAAATTCCGTCATCATTTACTCACCCTAATGTCATTTCATTCCTGCATGTGACATTTTTCAAAATATCTTCCCTTGAAAATCATTCAAATTTAGAACGATATGAGGGCGAGTAAACGATGAAAGAAATTTCATTTTTGGATGAATTATCCCTTTAATTAGACTAGACACATTAACAATTATCACTTCTTTAATCTCTTTATTTTTGTCTCTAGAGTACAAAACTTGCACAAAAAAAGTTTTTTGTTTACCAGACATGTGTATGCAAAACATAACTGAAAGGCAGAAAAATTTGCATCAGATGTGTGAACAACTTTTCAACAGAATCAGCAATCTTGTTGAAACTTGCCCCTTGATAAGTGTCTGATGAAGGTCTACTCCTCAACAAAATTCTTGAGTAAATTAGTGTGTGTGAGTGAGAAAGAAATAGTTGAGACTTACCCAAGTGAGGTTCCCCAGGTGAGATTGAACTCAGTGCTGAGGTCAAGGTCTATGCTGGGCAGCAGATCATGGGGAAACTCTAGCTCCTCTTTATCCTCCTCTTCCTGCCTTTGTGGCTTTTCTTCTTCGTCAGCAGGTACCTGTGGCTCCGTAGTGACTGAATCAGTGTGGACAGACTTTTCCTTCAGTGGGCTCACCTTGTCAGTGTTTACTGCGGCCTGAGAATAGCAATAAAAGTAGTAAGAGCACTGACTGGCGCAATCTGTTTTTAATCTGAGATCCGTAAATCACTCAGACCAGCTGCACACACTTAAAATGGCCTACTTGCCACTTAGTGAACAAGTTAGTCGTTCAAACCGAGATTATGTTTCTTTACACGTACAGGGCTTGACTTTTAACATAAAAAGAAAACACACCCACCATGTCAATAAAATGCTGAGTTGATTAGACTACACACCCTGATCAGTGTGCCATCTGTACTTTTAGACAAATCTTAAAAAATAAACATGTTTTCAAGGAATCCAACATACCAGCAAGGCATTAAGGATAAGTTCAGACATGCTCATTTGCCCTCAGTTCAGACGTGCTCATACACAACATATGCTCGTAAACTAAAAAGGTAATTCAAGGTTCGTAGTGAACATCCATCCACAGAATTCATTCGCTTACTGTTTCTTTCCAAATGAGGCAAAATAAGCGACTGTGATTTCCTAATGAAAAAAGATGGCTTCATTAAACTGAACTACAAGATTAAATGCATTCTGAAGCATTTTGTAAAGGGTTAGGCCAGGCCAAACAAACAAAAAAATAAATGTAGAATTACTATATGCAGAATTTATTTGCATATAGCGTTTAAATTTAGAATGCATTTTTCATACTGCAAGACAATTGAACTACAAAACAGAAAGAAATTACTTCAATTAAATTAAGTGGTTACTTAAAATACTTCTCTTTATAGGTTCAAAGAAATCTCCTTCCCTGACGTTTGGCTGTTCCCATTAGGGGTCAAAATAGCGGATCATCCTCATATTTATTTGGCACAGGTTTTACGCCGGATTATACATTCTAAAAAAATATTCAACAAAAATCCTTATGTTAGGACATGATGTTAGTGACATGACAATTAGAGATATTTATTTAATTTTCAGTATCTCCTTTGCATAATAAAAACTCTTATTTAGAGTAAAAGAGAATCTTATCCCTTCAAAACACAGACACTCATTTCACTCATTGTTTGACAGTATGATTCACAGGCAAGTCTTTGTGCAGCAAAAGAAGATCATGTTGCAGGCTCTCTGGAACACAGGTCACATTAGAGATACATTACACAGAAGCCCCACATCCATTACCCATTGTTTTTATCATCTTAGACTCCTGTGCACACTCGATATACGCATGCATTCCCACCTCTGCTGTAGGTTACGTGTTATACTCTCTCTGAGCTTTAAGACATGAGTGATTTCATACATTGATCTACATTCCCAGGCCTTTGTGAGCACAAACACCACTCAATTTGAATCAGGTCAGAGTATCAAATGAAACTCCCAGATATCCAGACAAACTCAAGAGTTCGGATTCCATTAGCGTATTCAGAATTTTAATTTGTTTGCCAAACCTGGAATAAACACAAGGGTTTCAAATATCAATAAGATTTTGTAGTGACAGACGGCTGGGTTTTCAACAGAAAACAGCAAAATCTCTGAAGAACAGGAGGCACTTCACACACCGGTGAACAATTACTGTACTGTATCACTGTATACCTAAATCAGTCTCCCTCAGCCCCCTGTGTGGACCCAGTGCTAGACTATTCCAAAAGTCCTGTCATCAAGCTGAGAATCTGTTTACACTCCCTCAGACAACAAAACAAGGCATTATGATGTCATTTTTACTTAACAAATCAAGCTACATTTTTATTTATTGCAATTTAGGAACAGAAGTTTGCCCACTAATAGTAAAAATACTTCACCAGTTTATTTGTATTTATTTATTTATTTATTTATTGCAATAAACTACATTATCATAAAACAATTTGAGTGAAACGTTTAACTGAAAAGTTCACATAAATTTTAAATGTTGTAAAAGCATCTTGTTCTTCAATGGAAAAACTGAAAATATATTGTTGGTATAAATGGGCTAAAGGGGTCAGTATCATAAATCTGCTTACATAGCATTACTGAACTAGAAATTTTAAATAACAAAATCCTAAAACTTTTTTCCAGGTTTGAATTAGATATTGAGTGATTTTGAATCATACACATTTTGTTGAGCTATAATGCTTTATACTGTATATTGTATAACAAGTAAAATCATGAGCCAAATACATAACACAAATACCTGAATCATAAAATAATTACTTTTCCTTCATTGAAACATTGAGGTTCATGCTGCATAAACCACATTCATTCACACCTCCACTAGAGTTTAATAGAATAATACCACACTTTATCTGTTTATGATCTTGTTTCTCATGGTTGGTTTCAAGTTCCACAGCTTCCTGTTTCCTGTATGCTGTTAACATGTATCTAAACCCTAAAAAACTCAATTGAGCACACAGTAACTAAAATAAGTCACTCTCGATGAGTTACATTTGTCTGTGTGCTTACAATGTTAAAGCTGCATGTGGGCATCTCTTCCCCATATGAAATAGGCAACCTTTAAAAAAAGAGCCAGTCTATCATTGTCCTTTGACCTACAGCATGAGTGGCCGTGAAAAGCGGACCCCATATGGTCTCTTTTGCCCTGCCTCTTTAACAGCCCACATTGTCCTCCACTACAGTAAATCCCTGCTGTTAACTACCATGCGTCCTGACTGTGCAGGGTTACTGGTTGTCATGGCAATCATATAAGCCCAACACAGCAGACTGACCTCTACATAGTTGTGGGATACACACACTACCCATAAATTAAATGCCGTCCAGTTTTGAATTAGTATAGCCTATAAAATAGACCAAAATATTATCCCTCTTCAGAAAGCACACACTGTACTCAGCTAACACATGTAAATACAGAAGCAATACTACTACACTGCAAAAAAATTACTTTATAATAAGCTTTTAATTAGTGTTTTTCACTTTTTCTAAAAAGTCTAAAAAATTTGTTAAAATAACATCTTTACAAAAATAAAAACGTTAAACTACGAAATACACTCTCTGAAAACAAGTCCTGATATATCATGCAGCACTCACTGCAACATGGTAAAACTCTTGTTTTAAGGATTTGAGAGATTAAACGAGAGGTGGAAATGCTTGAGAATATAGGGATTTTTCAGTGTAACTAAATAACTGCCAAACTCACCTTCTCTAAGGAGGCTGCGGCTCCACAGTGCAGCAGTGCTGCGCTGAACTCCCAGGGACCGCGAGCAGAGAGACGTGTGTGTGTGTGTGTGTGTGTTTTGTTTCAGCCGGGTAAAGACATAAACATGCTGCAACACATGCTGCCTATGTTCCTGTCTCATCCATAGACTCCTGACTCAGCTCCCTTCACCTCTCCTACTACAGATCCATGCCCTTCAGAAGAGAACTCTGCTAGTCCCTGAAAGTGTGAGACAGACGGTTCCTCCTGAGAAGCAGTACTAGGAAATCTCAGACTAGGACACTCACAGAGCAACTTGAGTAGTGATCCCTCCCCCTTCTCCGGGTAACTCTTGAGCATGACGCTTCTGCCCTCTGATCCCTCCCTCTCTCTCTCGAGCTCCTGCTTCTGATGTGTGCTCTGCTGCTGTTCTGTCACTTCCTGCTGGGGGACTGAGTGAGGAGTCGGACTGCACTCTGATGCACACGCTGCAGGTGTACACTGGGAAATGGGCCAAAAATCAATCTCAAAGTAGGTAGCATGGGGGGGAACATGATATAGACTAACTTTTGAGGCTTTTGTGAACTAGAAACGTATATTTAGACGTAAACTCAATAATTTTAAACAGAATACAGACTTGATAAATAATAGTAATGCTGAATTTGAAACATTGAGGCTGACTCTGCAGTGGTTCTCAACCTTTTTGACTGCAAGGCCTCCCTTTGTCCACAACAATATTCAAAGGCCCCATGACCTTTCCAGTTGTTCATGATTTACTGCATAATACATTTTTTATAATATTATATTATTGGCATAACTTTAAAAAAAATCCTCCTTAGAGAAGGTGTTTGGCAGTCATTTAGTGGCTTCTTTTTTAGTGGCATTTTACACTGCAAAAATCCCTATATTCTCAAGCATTTCTATAATCTCTCAAATCTCTCTAAAACAAGATAGTTTTATAATGTCGCAGTGAGTGCTGCATGAGATAGGCTATCAGGACTTGTTTTCAGAGAATGTATTTTTCTAATACAAGTGTATTTCGTAGTAAAACTTTATTTGTTAAAGATGTTAAAAAAAAATCTTAACAAGTGAAAAGGACTAATTAAAAACTTATTATAAAGTAATTCTTTGCAAAGCAAAGCTCATTTCTCTACTACTAATAATAATAATTTAAAAAGAACTTACAACAGCCTAAGCAGGTTTACTGACATCCAAGTTTTGTCTGGTTTTATAATTGTTTTATATGGCCAGCACTATTCAGCTGGTCATCTATGGGAGACAAGTTGGCCATCCAACTAAACACCAGCTTGGCTATGCTGAGAGACATTTAAGCTGATTTAAGTGGGTTAAAGGTGCTCAAAGCGATGCTGGGTGTCGTCACTTCTTGTTGACGTTTAAAGTATTGTCAAACAAAACGGAGGCTAGCTAGACCTTCCCTCCTCCTCATCCCGTCCCCTCCCCCTGTAGTTTTACTGATACTTCTTTCAAGGTGTAATGTCGCCAAGTGAGATAAATGCTTTCATATAATGCAAAAAAAAAAAAAAAAAAAAAATAGAAACATTACCAGAAAAACACGATAAAACGTTTCGCCACCTGAGGTTATAACTTTAGCTCCCATACCAGGACGCAATAATAGCAAGATAACGTTAGCTTCAAATTTAGTCAAAATTGTCAATAGGCTATGAATGAACATTTAATTTCATAATAAATAGTTGGTGAAAACAATCATTCACACAAACTGTCGCCCTACTGTGAGTTTGCTTGATTATTTACAATAGAGATCGATAGCTAGCTGCTAGAAACCTATATGTTGTATTCACCAAAGTTAGCGCTGACTGCATTTTTCTAGCTAATTATATCCTTGTGTTTGTTAGGCGAACATGAAAGTCCATTTAGAAAAAACAAACTGGATTTACCCACCTGTCCAGCAAAAACAGAGCTAACGTTATCTGAATGTCAGATTGGAAGCCCTTCTGCCGGCGGAGTTCTCACCACCTTTCAAAGGCTTTTCCAGTGAAAATTCGGGCATGCATTCCTTCTCTTTTTCCCTCTTCTTTGTATTTTTGCAATCTGTTCATCAGAACGTCGTCTCTTTGGTCGTGTGTCGGCCATATCAAACTTAAAGAGTTAAAATTCTAACTTTCCTCTTGGTTCTCTCCTCCACACCCCCCATGTACGCTCACTAACCCCACCCCCAGGCTGGAACACTGTTTGTTTTGTTTCGTGGAGCGGGTTGCCCCAGTTTGTTTTTGTTGCTGTTTGTGGAGCCTGGGCTGTATACAGAGACCACCTTTTTTTACAGTGTGTTCAGGGGACAGGCAGCTAGCGGATAGTGAGAAGATGTTTGCTGTATGTGACAAAAAATGTTTTGGCCTAAAAAACGCGTGACATCGCTTAGAGGACCTTTAAGCAAAATATTAAATGAAATCCACATGTTAACTGCTCCTATATGTTCTCACTAAATATTTTGTTATCCTGGGCTGTTTCTGAACCAAAGTTAATGTAGAAATATCATGCACACTGTAAGTGCAACTTCACACACACATGCTGAACCCCTCTAGCACCTCATTTACCATGGCAGACTGTGTTTCTTCTGGAGGAAATAACACCACGTTGTCTGGAGCGCCCTCCTGTGGCAGAGACATATAGGTGTAATGCAAAAGGAGAGATGGATACAGGTTCTGGAGATTTAGGAACAGTCGTAGGAGAAATACATGGCAGATTTGAGTCACCATATACCTCAGGCAGTCTACGTTGTTGTTCGAAGTTTACAGAGAGTAGCCAAGGCCTACTTAACGTTCGTTCTGGAAACCTACCAAACTGGTTGGAGTCATCCATGAAAAAGCACAGAGCCAACCCAGATAGCACAAGTCTATTTGATGTTATATTTACATCTGGAAGACGTATTTTTAAGAGTGTTTGCTCATCTGCAAGATGTCTATAGGACGTTTCCTGTCAGATGTCAAATAGACGTTTAGAAGATGTCAGTTTAACATGCATTCTAAATCATTACATCTTAAAGACATCTTCTAAACGTCTATTTGACATCTGACAGGAAACGTCCTATAGACGTCTTGCAGATGAGCAAACACTCTTAAAAATACGTCTTCCAGATGTAAATATAACATCAAATAGACTTGTGCTATCTGGGAAATAGGTTGATCCTATTAAGATAAACCCTGAATTCCAAGTTGAGTAGCCTTTCAGTGAAGCATAACATCGCCTAAATTATTCCTTTCAGGGTGCATTGAAGATCAAATCACATTTCGGAATTCATAAATGAATTTTAACTCTTTCCCCATTAGCGTTTTTGAAAAAGATGCCAGCCACCGCCAGCATTTTTTTATTGATCATTTTCGCAAAAGTTTATGAATATCTGAATATGCAATAGGCCTAGCCTATATCAAAAGAAAGAATAGACCCTTTTTGAAAAAAACTATTATTTTAGCTTCATGCATTCCTTTTTTTTATTAACACTTGAATGTGTGAAGTTAAATTTTTTTAAAAAGCAACATTTTGAGCAAAAAAATGAGAAAATCATGTTTTTGTTAAAGACTAGGCCTAAATCCTTCAGAACGATGATCAAACATAGATGGAGTATCGAGTCCTCAACACCCCAACGCCTGCACAGTCCTACCTCGTCTTGGGTCGACATTTCATTCAGTAACATAATTAACCAGTTTTGATGCTGATTAATGTTGATGGTCGTGTTATTTTACTTGCTATCGCTTGTTTATGTCGCCTGTGTTTTGATCAGGAGATTCTAAGTAGCTTAGAGAATCTACCGTATACGGAAAGCCAGACATTTCTGGCAATGGCGGGAAAGAGTTTATCACATCAGCAGCAAAAGATATGCGAAAGATTTAAATTATGGATATCATTGTTGGAGAAGCTACTTTGAAATAGTAGGCTAGTTAAACTAATCTTTTTAAGCTACTGTTTTGAATAAATAATTAGCTAGGCTAATAGATTATAGGCCTATTACCAAAAGTGTAGGCTAGATAACGTTATGACAAAACAAAAAAATCAAGTAATTTCTATTCCGTAATGGACTTCAATTTATAGGCCTAATGATGACAGTCATGGTTACAGTAGCCCGCAGTGGCCTCAGCGAGCTCTGGGGGGTCGCGTCATATTTTGAAAGGTTTGAGCAAAGAGCATTAAATAAAAGTCCTTAACTTTTTTCTGTTCAAAATTTACAAAATGTATGTAATGAGTGAGTTCATCATGAATCCATTTTCCAATCCGTGTTTTTGTCTTATCCTGAACCACTATGGTACACCTAATAATCAGCGGCGGCGCCAGGGGGGGTCTTGGGGGGTCTCAAGACCCTCCCAAAAATGCTTTGACCCCCCATTTGACCCCCCCACCCCCTACCTGATTAAAAAATATATATCCGGGATAAATATTTAAAAATGTCTTCAAACTACGCAGAACAATAATAATTGATAATTTATTCGACATACAAAATATATAAACATAAGAATCACGTTCCCTCTAAGCTGCGCGCGTGCGCGGTCGTGCACTTCTGATGCCGCGGCCGCGCAGAAAAGAATAATATGCCACGCAGAGGACTGACGCGAAATGTGTGGGGAAATCCATTTGATTGTATGTGAGAAATAATTCCATTGCTCAAACTGGTGAGTGCAGTTTACAGGTCTCATAGAAAGAGAACGATGTGAGCGCGTGTGATTGGCAGTGAGTCGTGTGTGCGGACCAAATATCTCAATACGAGAGGCGACGAGAAACGCAAAGACATGTGAAATAAAATCATAATATCATGTTTTAAATTAGAGTGGTTTGATTAAAGTGGTGGAAATAACGGATGATGGACACAGAACGGTAACAATTACACACACCCGCGTGCAAGCTCAAAATACATCATTAGTTTACATAGATTTAAATAGTTTCAGGCATGGTTAGATTAGGCTACTATAAAAGAGTTCACATATTCACTTTTCTTGAAAATATTTAGCTATATTAGATCTAGCTATTTACAGCAAATGCTTCAGTTTTGTTTTCATATTATAATAATATAATATGAAAACAAATTGAAGCATTTCATTTTAAACTGATATATTATATCACTTCAAATAATTCAATTCATTTTTTTATATTATATTAGGCCCTTTATTTTATTATATTATAAGCCTAAATAAAGAATCTCACAAGGGTATTGTTTAGGGCTCATTGCCATTAAAAAGTTTGAAACCCCCTGCTAAAGAAAATATAGGCTAGGAAATTCATAAGCTATAAACAATCATTTAACTTTGATGGTTTAATGCTGCCTGTACAATTAATTGACTGTACAAAAACACTTTATGGTTTTCCTAAACCATCTCAGTGTAACAGCTTAATTTTCTTTCATAATATATTATATTATTGTAAAGAATTGAACTGTCCTGCAGAAGATTTTGTAAATAATTTTTCATAGGATTTCTTAGTAAAGACTGGAAACAGAGGACACCGAGGAATTGGAGGATGAGGAGGATACTATTTTGTAAATATGTTTTCTGTCATGGGTGTGGCTATGGCAATTAAAGTTCGAGCATATTGTTTGCAAACTGCAATTGATTAAATAATTAAAAACAAAGTAGTTGATATGCTTTGTTGTTTTTGTTGTTAAGTAGCAGAAATATGCAGTTATTAGCCGTGTCCACTGTATTTTTTGTTGGTTTTCATGAGACCCCCCTTGAAATAACCAGGACCCCCCATTGCCCCCCCCCAATCAAAATTGTCTGGAGCCGCCACTGCTAATAATAAGTGTTTACATTGGGACTATTTTACACTGGTTCGGCTCGCTGCCGCTGCGGAGTAGCCCAGAACCTGTGTGACTCGTCATAGACGTACACAGAGAGAAGTAGTTCCGGCTACAATGTTCTTCCGAAAGACGCATTATTCTGTTAATAAATGCAAGTTTATTATCGCTCGCTATAGCGCCAAAAGCGTAAAAAATAAAGCCTCACATTGATAAAGCCTCACAAATAACATGCAAGTATTGAGGCCCCAGACAACAGTCATTTAGTAATAGCCTATATTCTTTCTTTTTTTTTTACCTCACACCAGTGTGAATATTTTTGTTTTTGCATTTCAAATAGGGCAAATTTATAGGCTTCTCCTATGCTTACGTTTTGCTATGCTTACGACAAAAAAAAGGTTGGGAACCACTGGCCTAGATCACTAGTAGTCTACAGGTAAATCTATATTAACTAGCCTAACAAAAAAATCCTAGTATGCATAACTTGGTAAAAAACAAAGAACCTGAAAGAACTGAATCAGTAGAATGAAACAGAGATCCCAGTGCTACAAATGGGCAGCGTTTATAACATTCGGGGCGGGCATTCTAGTGATTCATATGTGAGATAGAACGGATAGAACCGTTTAGAATGAATCAATTCACTTTAATTAATTGAACTTTCCAACGCAAAGAGAGAGGACCATTGAGGTGAGCGCGTTTATTTCATCTGCTCAGACATTAAAAATAAAAAAAACATGATGTAGCGGTCACGTGACACCACTAGCCTAGGCCTACTTGTTGAAAAATGTTACTCGTTGGGCTAGCTACTGGAAAAGCTGCACGTTAAGCAGCCAAATGTCTGTCATGCTACTGAGAAAATGTAGTTAATATAGGCTAGTAGCGTCTCTACTTTTAGTGATGGAAACAGCATAGTGGTTAATACTGGGGAAAAAATCCCACACAGAATGACTAGCACACTGACCATCTGCACTCTTTCAAAACTAAATGCAGTCAGAATGTTTGACAACACAATGAAAACAGCAGCGCATGATTTTACCACAGCACTCTCTCTGTCTATATATGTGCTGTTATCTCAAGCACAGCTTGTCACAGGCAGTATGTCAGTTGTGTGGGAAATGCTAACAGATGTCACCAAAAAAGTCATAACAGCAAGTGTAGTTTCATTAAGGCACACAAGCGTTGTAGTTCAAGCCTGGGAAGCATTTCAGAAGAGACGAATAATGCGGTGCTGCTGAGCCAGGTATGTCCCAACAGAAACCCTCTTACCGGAAGCTCTGAAGTGCTGTTCTCATTGCCCATCTTGTTCAGCGGGGCTGGCAGGGGACCCCTTCACATCAGACCGAGACCAGACCGACTGAGAGACCAATGTGAAGAAAGCAGACACTGTCAAGGAATTACAAACACTATTTCCTCATCAGACATCCAGTGAAACACTAAGCTTTGAGCGATCAGGGAGTGAAATATGTGTGCAAGTATGTGTCATGTGTTGAGATTAAGAGGCTCTGATGAAAGCAGAACAAAGTGCAGAGATGCTGTCCCGTAGAAAAACTTAAGAATATTAATATAGTCATGGCTTTCAGGCAACAGTTATACAATAACTATTACGGAAAGGCCTGAATGATTCAAACAACCTGTTAGAAAATCCAAACTCTTCACAGAAGTTCAGATTTCAAGTGCCGGTTTTGAATCTATAATTCGAATGTGAAAATCCAGAACGCAGACAAGATAAACCAGATTGAAACCAAAGAATACGAAAACAGAAACCCAGAATAAACTGTGACAATCTGACTCTCAAAAAAGAGGGACAGTATAGCCAACCGAGGAGTATTATTCACATCGCGCTATATTTATCACTCAAACTGCACTGGGGCCGGTTCACAGTAAAGTTCTCGTTGCTGGTGCCATAGTGTCATATTCTAAATAATGATCATTTTAAATCAATAGACTGTGAGATAAAAGAGAACATTTTTGAATGTAATTATGCTGGGTGGGCAATATGTTATATGTCGAATACACACTACTGTTCAAAAGTTTGGCATCAGTAAAATGAATAAGGCTACTTTAATTCAGCAAGGATGCATTCAATTGTTAAAAAGTGAAAGTAAAGATGTATATTTCAAATAAATGCTGTTTAAAAAACAAAACAAAAACGTTCTATTCATCAAAAAAAATCCTATAGGGAAAAATTGTGTCATGGTTTCCACAAAAATATTAAAAGTGTAGAGTAATGCCTGCTGAAAATTCCGCTTTACGGTTCTTTTAAATTGTAACAATATTTCCTAATATCACGTTTTTACTGTGTTTTTGATCAAATAAATGCAGACTTGGTGAGCATGAGAGACTTCTCTCAAAAATCCCACTGACCCGAACATTTGAATTGTAGTGTACATATAATAATATGTACGTGTAATGTGTACCAATAAGTTGCCGTCTGTTCTAGCAAAACATTACATGCAGAAGTCAATATTCCTCCGCCCAGGCGAGCAACCATCAAGAAAAGTTGGTAACACCAATTCTCGCCCAGGACAACTGGAAACTGCTGGGGACTGGAAGATGCTGGTTGATTTTGATCAACGGCTTATTTTTCCACCTGAGATTGCCACCACTAACCTACGACCAGATATTGTTTTGTGGTCTGGATCAGCACGCATTGTTCAACTAATAGAGTTAACAGTGCCATGGGAGGATGCGGTAGATGAGGCATATGAGAGGAAGAAACTGCGGTATGCTCATCTGGCCGCTGAAGCAGAACAGCGAGGATGGAGAGTCCAGGTTTATCCAGTGGAAGTGGGTTGTCGAGGTTTTGTGGCACACTCTACAACCCGGTTCCTCAGAGACGTCGGATTCAGTGGCCAAGAGTTGCGTCGCACAGTAAAGAACTTATCTGAAGCAGCAGAAAGGAGCAGCAACTGGCAGTGGTTGAGACGGAAAGATTCTAGCTGGCTGTGTACAGGCCGCCACGCTACGGTTTCGTAGAATTCTTGAAAACTTGACGAGTCTGTTGGTTTATTTGTATAGTATTTACAGTCATTACGTTCCTGTGTATATTGTGTGAATGACGGGTGGTTGGGCAGATATTGTGTTTTTGCCGTAGGTGGTATGCCATACGGAACCGTTGTCACTGAAACTGCATATTAACGCACCAGTGGGGCTCGACAGCCTTAGTCAAACAGGTTGGCGCGTATGGTTGGGTTGCGGAGAGATTGTGAGATTGTGGTTAGGTCTCAGCAGCAGGAGGGATGTAGAGGTCAGTAAGCTGGGCTGAGTTGAGTGGGGGACGGAGGGGGGTGACTCTGGGACGCCAGAGTCACTCTCAAGCCCTCTTGAGGTGTCGTGGGCTAGTCGACGAAACACTGAGGACGGAAGGTGCCCACTTGAAGACCCTAGAGATGTCCCCTACTCGGCTCAATCCAGAAGGTTGTCTGGCTGGTCCACTAGGGAGACCACACTGTAGTTCCAGCCGTCGTGTGTGCTGACGCGCCAAGTACACTGCAGTCGTTAATGCCGGACAGAAGGGGAGTCACACCACCATATGGAAAGAAGCGTAAATGGGTGAAGCATAGTTTACTGTAAAGCTACGTCTTAGTGTTGCTCATCTTGGCGAAAGCCGAGGACAAATCAGCATGAAGTTTTAACATCTACTCTCGTGTAATGGAAATCATAATCACAACAATTTGCCTGGTGAAATAAGAAAAATTAACATTATATATTGATATTCACAATAATTTGAACGCACTTTTTCTTTGACCATTAAAGGGATACTCCACCAGTTTTTCTTATTAAACTATGTTATTCCCTTAACTAAGACGAGTTGATACATACCTCTCTCGTCTCAGTGCGTGCACTATATCGCTCTGTATTGCCGCAAAACTATGTTAGCACTTAGCTTAGCCCATGCATTAAATATGGGCCAAGCAAAGAAGCGACCAAACACTTCCACGTTTTCCCTATGTAAACACAGTTACTCGAGTAGTGTAACTTGACCTGGGCTGGTGACACAAAATAAACCGTTGCGCTTTTCTAAGCGTTTAAAATTGATGACTATATTGTATGGCGGAATACCATAACAAGTGCTTTTGAGCACTTCGACTTGGCGCAATAATATCTTCACTCGTGAAAAGTCCTCTTACCGGCTCCCGCTTCTCCTCCCCTTCCCTCTGACATTTCCGTCAATACAACCAACGTGACATGCGCCGGTAGTAGTAGTTCGAGCGGAGTTGACGAATTAACAGGTTGTTGGAAGCTAGTTTGTGTACAATAATGGTTAAAGCGTGCATCGTACAGGGTTGTGAAAATAAGGAGAATGTACATAGTGCTGTCATTTTTCACCGAATTCCAACACACCACATACAGCGGAGAGCTTGGTTAGCTGCTTTGAACAAGAATCCCAAAACACCATTGATGACTCTGAAGAAGTGGCGTGTTTGCTCCGAACATTTCACAAAGGAGGACTATACCTGCACAGGAACACGACTAAAGGATGAGGCTACACCAACAATATTCAGATCACTTACACAAGAAAGAGGATCATCACCCAACGCTGTAAGTGTACTTTTGCATGGTATTTAGTTGTCCTGGAAGTGTCAGTAACCTTAGCTGAATAACATATCTGTGCAATCAGTGCGCTTCTGAGACAGGAAATAAAAAGTTACTGTTTTATTTAGATAAGGACTGAGCTCAGAAAGAAACATGTAGTATAACGTTAAGCCTTAAACCGTATAACTCCTTAGTATAACGTTATAGTGAGTGACAACATATCTGATTCTCTGTATCTTGAGACTGCAAGGATTCTTGTTCAAAGCAGCTAACCAAGCTCTCCGCTGTATGTGGTGTGTTGGAATTCGGTGAAAAATGACAGCACTATGTACATTCTCCTTATTTTCACAACCCTTTACGATGCACGCTTTAACCATTATTGTACACAAACTAGCTTCCAACAACCTGTTAATTCGTCAACTCCGCTCGAACTACTACTACCGGCGCATGTCACGTTGGTTGTATTGACGGAAATGTCAGAGGGAAGGGGAGGAGAAGCGGGAGCCGGTAAGAGGACTTTTCACGAGTGAAGATATTATTGCGCCAAGTCGAAGTGCTCAAAAGCACTTGTTATGGTATTCCGCCATACAATATAGTCATCAATTTTAAACGCTTAGAAAAGCGCAACGGTTTATTTTGTGTCACCAGCCCAGGTCAAGTTACACTACTCGAGTAACTGTGTTTACATAGGGAAAACGTGGAAGTGTTTGGTCGCTTCTCTGCTTGGCCCATATTTAATGCATGGGCTAAGCTAAGTGCTAACATAGTTTTGCGGCAATACAGAGCGATATAGTGCACGCACTGAGACGAGAGAGGTATGTATCAACTCGTCTTAGTTAAGGGAATAACATAGTTTAATAAGAAAAACTGGTGGAGTATCCCTTTAAGTCAAATTCATAATTTAGAGATCATAATTTAGTTTTTATGATCCTTCTCTGCCAACTTGCAATTATGAGAATGACGTTTTAATACCATCCTTGATTTAAAGTTCATTATCAAAAAAAAATGGTATGTTCAATTAATATCCATAAATAATTTTAAACTGTCCGTTTTTCACCGTGCCACATTAAGCGAGTGATATTTTCAAGCCCATTGCACATGATCTGGCTTGAGAAGTTGCTCACTGTGTGAAGGTTAGTGAGAGTGAGTGGAGGAGTGCGTCTTATTAGCCCATAAAAAAAGCTCTTCTAGATGGGTCTAACAGAGCTCTGGCCAGAATCTCTTTTAAGAACACCACAAGCTCATTATAAACATAAATCAGCTTCCTGGAGCATTTTGCACACACCGTTGACCCGCGGCCAGCACTCTGCAGAAAGCTCCAGGGCCCATCAGTCAATCTGTCGCCCCCTCAAACAACCACAACTACAGCATGCTCTAATGCAGGGGTGCCCAATCCTGCTCCTGGCGATCGACTGTCCTGCACAATTCATCTCCAACCCTAACTACGGCTCTTTGTAGTAAATGCCGGTCCATCTGAAAGCAGGTGAAAGCGATTTACTACTAATCAAGGAACCGGCTTTACTGACGAGATGCGCAACAATGTCGTGCGATATATCGCCCAGCCCTACTTTAGGATCACTTGAAAAATATATTCAGGTGTGTTTGATTAGGGTTGGAGGTGAACTGTGCAGGACAGTCGATCACCAGGAGCAGGATTGGGCACCCCTGCTCTAATGTGAAGAAACTCAGTACACGGGATCCCATCTATCTAAACCTTCTGTAAAACACCATATCCCTATCTAGTGCTGTGTATTAATCTCCATGAGCATTCACTGAAGATTGAGGGTGTGATCTTAAATTCAGAAATACTAGTCCTCCTAGGTGTATAATATTAAACAAGGTTAGATAGTTTTTTCATATGGGCACAAGAGAACTTCAGATCAGTGGCATGTTGCATGGCACAATGCCACAGTTTTAGCTCTGTGAGTGGGAGTCTGTTTTGGTCCCATTAGCTGTGTTAGTGGGTTAATCTGGTGCAGTAAACTCATCATTTGACAGATTGTGCTAGTAGATGCGTGTGACTGGGAGATTACTGCCGAAATCAACTAGTCAAAAGAAGCTGCCCTCTGTCTCCCCCTGCTGAGAGTCATTGCTCTACAAATCTTGGAAATTACATGAATTGAGACCTTAAGACTCTACTTCTATCCCTTACAAACCCATTTTCGGTTATGTCAAATTAAATATGGTGTCTACCCTAACTGAAGGTCCATGATCACCAAAACATAGGTGTAGAGTGGGAAATGTTTGGAAGGAAGTCGATAAAATTATATAACTACAGGAGATTTAGCTTTAAAATGTAATGTAAAATACAATATCAAATACTTTTTGTGTAGCACCTTCAAAACACAAAACTATTGTGTCAAACAATGTTCCAGATCATCTCGAAGAGTTGATAAAGACTATGTTTGTGTGTCCATGCGGCTCTGCTGGGTGATCAGTGCCTGCTCAAAATCTTGGAAACCTGAATACGAAACTTGTTATAAATAGATGCTGTTCCTGACTCTGGGTCGGCGCCAGAGAATTTTTAACGAGGGGGTGCTAGATCTTTGACAGGGGGAGCTGCGCAATTATATATATATATATATATATATATATATATATATATATATATATATATATATTATATAAATACTATTCATAAATGAGCAAAACTTGGCCACTCAATATTTAATATTGAATTATTTTAATTATCACAATTAAAGTTTTAATTTTATTAAATTGAACAAGCACAACCTTCAGCATTCAATCAAATAGTCTTAAAGATTTATTATTATTAATAATGTTATTTCAACATAATATCTCGTTATTTCGACATAATATGTGTGCTGCAACAAGTGCATTTGTAAATCTGGTGACACGCGTGCATCGATTTTTATTAATAAACTAGTGTTTTCTGTGTCAGTGTCGGCTGCAATGATGAAGTTGATGATCGTCATCTCCATAGTGAACGCGCCTATAGAGAGAAATGCACATAATGGATTACATAATCAGAGAGTAGCCTATTTCTTTTCGTTTTCAATTGTTTAGTTTACAGACATTTCAAGCTTTCTATAGATATATTTCTCATGTCTGTGAGGCATACACTGAGTTTCGGTTAATTTATGATGAGATCCGCTTCAGTTCACGCACAATGCAAGTGACCGCGCCGGCGCCTCCATGTCATGATTATTTTGCCTGCTCTATTTGCTTTTTATTTATTAAATCCAGGCAATTTGTTGATGAAAAATTGATTCAAATTAAGATACAATTTATACAAAACAAAATTCACTTTAAAGAAAGGCTTTCTACAAAACAAAACTTAATGAAGTGGGCAAAATCATGTGTGCCCCACTCCATATGTCTTCCGATATATTGCGCATCATATCTTACTCATGCTGTTCACTTATCATTATCAACATAGATGGAAAATAAATGTTAACAAATATGAATCGCCTGTCAATGACGCAATATCCACGCTATCCTTCGTTTCCGCTCGAACTGCGTGACGTAACCATAGTGCGTAACATTAAGCGACACGCAGTTCTTGTTTCATTCAAACATAGACCATGGCAAGCAGACTTTGGGACAAACAAGGTGAACTAAACGAGGATCAATATCAGCGTGACGTTTTTGAGATGCCGAGAGCTCCACGTCCGCGATTAACTTGGACTTGACAGAGCTTCACGAGTCACGACTTGACAGCTTTATTAGACAGGTCAGCAAATGTACATAAAACAAATCAATGTTATAACGTTAGCTCAACATGATGAAATGTTAGTATATGGTCAGTATATTATTCTAATGTTGATCTAGCTTACTGCAAACGAACTAACATGTAGAATAACATTATAACTTTCAACACACATTTAAATGCCATTTAGTGTGATAGTGTAACGTTAGACCAGGTGAAAAAGCGCTGCATTACCTCACAAGTTTAATTCGTCTATTAAACTGACCTGTGTGAGTAACGTTAATCCAGCACTTGCGGGTAATTCGGTAGAACTAAATGTCCTCGTTCCTTTATATCCGCGGGACTCGCGTGTGATATCTGTCCTATGTGAGTAACGTTAATCCAGCACTTGCTGATAGTTCGGTAGAATGAAATGTCGTCATTCCTTTATATCCTCGGGACACGCGTGTGATATCTGTCTCTTTAGCAATTGCGACCTGCTTCATACCACTGTAATGTTAAAAAACATGAATGTTTGCACTCATCCATAAACATTATTAGATCATTCAGCTTGACAGCAAGTCCCATCATTAAGCTCGTCACTACGTCATAAACATACGCCTTTGTTATTGTTGGAAACTGCGCCCTCTTGTGGCGAAAAAATATTACATATTGTGCCTTTAATATCTCGAAATAACAAGATACACTTCACCATGTGGTTCAGGGCTTCCATAGAATACAGCCTGAATATAATTGTTTCCAGAAATTATTTTTGGGGGTGCTATCGGGGTGCTTTGGTCTTTCTTGGGGGTGCTGAAGCCCCTCCCTAGCGCCGCCAGTCTGTCACTCATTATTTAAGTCTTCCCATAAGCTTACCTTCCAAACAAACTATGCTATGTAATAAATAGGCGTATACAATGATTTCAATGCAGTGTCTGAAGAGTCAAGTTTAGATTTGGCCGTGCTTTCAGAAACAACCGGTCAATAAGATAAACAAGAGAGAAGACAAATGACGGCAGTGTTTTGAGCACTGTCGTTCTGAGCTATTTGAGTAAATGGAGGGTAAATCCATCCCTAATTATGTTTGTGTCATCTAACGTAATATAAACCGAAACGTCTCCGGTTACTTTCGTAACCTTGGTTCCCTGAGAGGTGGGAACGAGACATTACGTCATACTGACGTATATGGGAACTCCCTCCTTCTCCATTTTCACTGAAATCTTATAGGCTAACGCCAGCTGGAGACAGCTGGCCAATTGACGCAAAACATGCAAATGGTGACCGGTCCGCGGGCAGTATAGATGGCATGGGCGCGACAATTACGTCAGAATAAAGACTGAACGCTAGCACAGCTGATCAAATGGCGAGCACGGCAGTTGACGTAATGTCTCGTTCCCGCCTCTCAGGGAACCGAGGTTACAAAAGTAACCGGAGACGTTCCCTTTCAAGGCAGTCACTTCGACATTACGTCATACTGACGTATATGGGAACTGTATAGAATCCCGCCGTGAGCGCAGTGAAGATAAGCCCTGAACGGGTCAAGCTACACTCCCACAGGAAACAACAGTTCTAAGCCAGCAGCGCTGCTAAGAGCACTCAAAACTGAAGGCGAAACTAGACCAAGAACGTCTGCTCCGACTTCACCAAAGTTGCAGATCCAATGCAAGAAGCGAAGGCTGCACTGGACAGGGCAGCACAACTCCATAAGCACTCGGGCACAAGAGTTAACACAGTGTCAACGGCATTAGCGGTGACAGCTGCATAACCTTATAGTCACACACAGAGTTAACAGCACATTGGAAACTACTGCGTAATGCGGAAACAGCTATGTAACATTATAGTCATAACACAGAGTTAGCAGTAATGGTAACTGCATAATACAGACTACGGCACAGCTGGAGATAACAGTTTCATGAGTACATTAATAAAACTCACCGAACCCACGACGCTATAGGCGGTGCATCAAACTTGAAACCCTGGCGAACGTGTTCTGAGAAGACAGCCAGCATACCTAAATCCCGTAGGCATTAAGCAAACATTAAAGCATCGAATTCAGTGAGAAAGTCTCTGTATAAAACAGCACGTCCCAAGTACCATCCACCAAGCACACAAACAGCTGGTCAGACTGCTGCCTAGTGATCCATGTACATCCACAAATCCCTTACAGGGCCAACAAACACTCTGAACATCGGCATCATGCGAGGCTGACGGCTCAGCAGATAAGGCGGGCAGGGATCAACCTGTGCTCTGAACGGTGAAAGCGACTTCGGAACATAGCTTGGTATCGGACGGAGAGTGACTCTGCAGTCACCAGGTCCGAGACAATGCGACATCATTCACTAGAATGAGCGTAGGTCTCCAAAGTGCTTCGCTGGGGCGAGAGCCGGTGGTAAGGCCATCTCAGGGAGAGCTCCGTCTCAGCACTTGTTAGTGTGAAGTGTTTTGCTCAACTAAGGACCCAGCAGCGGACACACAAGAAGGTTCCACAGCTTGGGGCTGGGGTGCCAATCGTCTGTAGAAGCAGGACCTCCCTGAGGGGGATTGTCATGGGGGAGCCCCATAGCTCTCACAGGTCCGTGAACTGGGGGTGATAAGCCAGTAAGCGGGTCACGAGGAACAGACACTCCCTTGTAGAACATAGCCGATGTTCTATAGCCGATGTACAGAAGTGCAAATCAACATAACCGAATGTACATAAACACAGTGCCAGTGGCCGTAGCGACAACAACTGTGAATATACGCAGTTAGATAATAGCCCCATAATAGCATAGCACCTCAGTAAGTACACAAACACAGTTGTAACTGTAGCTACAACTGTGAATATATGAGTTAGCACAGAATAGCCAGTTGCACTGAAGGAAACAGGCAACATAACAGCGTAGCACATGCACGTACAGCATCGGTCGCTGTAGCTTAATACACGCAGTTAGCTCAGTATTAGGCACTGAAGGATACGGGGCAACACCGCAGCATGAACCCATCCATGTGTAAATAAATGCATCGCCGTATCGACGGAGACCGTGATGCACAATTTGACTGGGATAGCAAGTTGCACTGAAATATATAGGGCAACATGACAGCATAACACAAGTGCGTAAGAATAGCGCATCCTTGTATGTACATAAATGCAGCGTAAGTCGCCGTAGCAACAGAAACTGTGATGCAAAGTTAGATTAGGATGGCTAACTGCACTGAAGGAAACAGGACAGCATTATAGCATAACAGATCCGTGTACGTACATACATCCAGAAACTGTGAATATGCACGGTTAGATTAGGATAGCTAGTTTTGCACTGAAGGAAACGGGGCAACAAAATAGCAAAAACACGTCCTTGTATATACATAAGTGCAGTGTAGTCGCCGTAGCGACAGAGCTGAATATGCAGTTAGATAGGATAGCTGATTGTTGCACTGAAGGATAGAGGGCAACATAACAGCACAACCCATCAGTGTGCACATTTTAAACATCTGTGTGTATAATGCGGTGCAAGTCGCCGAAGCGACCGAACTGAATGAATATGCGCAGTTCAAACATAATGGTCAGTTAAATTTGAAGGGCAACATAACAGCATAGCGCTTCAGTGTGTACACAGATGCAGCGCAAGTCGCCGTAGCGACAAACTGTGACTATGCACAGTTAGATAGGATAGCTGGGTGCACTGATGGATACAGGGCAACGTGATAGCATAGTTACAGTAGTGTGTACAAAAACACAGCGTCAGAGGCATGGCGACATCGACTGTGAATACATAGTAAATCAGAATAGCCGGTTGCACTGAGGATACAGGGCAATATTTAGCGGCGTAATCATAACACATCAGTGCGTAGTGTGTGCGTCAGTTGCATCGCACAACAACTGTGTACGTAGTAATCAGAATAGCCATTTGCACTGAAGGATACAGGGCAATGTACAGCGGCATAAATCATAACACGTACAGTGTGTAGAGTGTACATAGACACGGCGTCAGTTGCATCACACGACAACTGTGAATATGCACTGCGTAGTAATCAGAATAGCCATTTGCACTGAAAATTACAGGGCAATATATAATGCCATAAATCCTAACACATAACAGTGTGCAGTGTGTACGTAACACAGCGTCAGTTGCATCGCACAACAACTGTGAATACGTAGTAACCAGAATAGCCATTTGCACTGAAAATTACAGGGCAATATATAATGCCATAAATCCTAACACATAACAGTGTGTAGTGTGTACGTAACACAGCGTCAGTTGCATCGCGCAATAACTGTATACGTACTGCGTAGTAATCAGAATAGCCATTTGCACTAAAAATAAAGGGCAATATATAATGGCATAAATCATACACATAACAGTGTGTAGTGTGTACGTAACAGCGTCAGTTGCATCGCAACAACTTTGAATACGTAGTAATCAGAATAGCCAGTTGCACTGAAGGGTACAGGGCAATATCGTGGCATAAGAATAACACACACATATCAGTGTACATAAACACAGCGTCAGTGGAATCGCACAACTGTGAATACATAGTTGAATCAGAAAGCCAGTTGCACTGAAGGATACAGGGCAATTTATAGCGGCATGGATCATGAACACATATCAGTGTGTAGTGTGTACGTAAACACAGCGTCATTTCATCGCACAACAACTGTGAATACGCGGTAATCAGAATAGCCATTTGCACCGAAAGAAACAGGGCAATATATAACGGCACAATCATAGCACATCAGTGTGTAGTGTGTACATAAACAGCGTCAGTGGCGTAGCGACAACAACTGTGATACGTGGTTAAATCAGAATGGCCAGTTGCACTGAGGGATACAGGGCAATATATAACGGCACAAATCATAGCACATATCAGTGTTCAGTGTGTACATAAACACAGCGTCAGTGGCATAGCGACAACTGTGAATACGTGGTTAAATCAGAATGGCCAGTTGCACTGAAGGATACAGGGCAGCCTGACGACATAAGCTGTAAGCTTTTTGTGCACTTCCATTGCCAGAGCGGGGCATCTAGAGGCAAGCCAGGGAAGGACCCACGTCTGGCGCGGCGCTCTCCGTGGCCCGTGTCGCCACATTCCCGGTCCCGCCCTTTGCTGTAGCCGAATTTAGGCGGGACGAGGGTACCGACGAAGAGAGACATCGAGGAAGCCTGGACCGTAATAGAGACTCATAGCATCCGCACTTCCGCGCCTTTTAGACACAGAGCCATGGCCTTGCCTCATCTCTCTAGACGCGTCTTGCGCACGACTTACCATAGGACGTCGTGGAAGACGGAGTCTTTCTTGAAGTAGCCTGGCTGAGATACCGGGCTAGAGTATCATTTTCAACGAAGCCTATCGCGTCGAGTCCTTCTAGCGAGCCTGCGAAAGGGACCGAAGTGGCGACGGGCAGCGTCAACTCGTCTTTGGGCGGGAGAGGGCCCACCAGCGGCCTGCTGGCGGCAGTGGGCCTCATCCCTGCTGATGCCTGAGTTTATTCCCCTGAGGGCGCGCACTGGTAGACCGGCACATGCCTGTCGTCCGTGAGTGCGGCCTCAGTAGATCCTTGTTAGGGTAGAGCGAGTCAATAGGACCCGCACATATCTGGCATGTAGCAGCCATCGGATGCGGGGAGGAAACATGGGGAGTAACCTCTAATGCAACTTCCACGATGACTTCAGATAAGACTTCTAGCGTGAAGAAAGAGATTCTGACGTAATTGTCGCACCCATGCTATTTATACTGCCCGCGGACCGGCCAGCATTTGCATATTTTGCGTCAATTGGCCTACAAGGCCTATTCCTACAAGGAAGAAAAGGAGTAGTCGAATAAAGTCGTTATTTTTGTTAGTTTTTTCGCACAAAAAGTATTCTCGTCGCTTGATAAACTTATAGTTGAGCCACTGTTGTGACATGGAATATTTAAACATTTTCTTCATTGACTTTCTGGGCCGTCAGGTTTCAATCCCTTAGGCAGCCTATGGAGGAGTGATCCAGCTGTCACATTTAATCAAAAATATCTTCATTTGTGTTCCGAAGACGAACGAAGGCCTTACGGGGTTGGTACAGCATGGGGGTGTGTAATTAATGACTTAATTTTCATTTTTGGGTGAACTAACCCTTTAAGCATGGCTGAATCACTTGCAAGCATGAATGCCTGCTGACATAGGAACACGTACCCTCAAGCAGAACAGAACGTGTCCTCCTTATTTCTGGACTTCTGGCTTATCATTGAAAAGGAAAAAAAATTGATTTCTTATTTTGTTCAGAATTTAAATTTAATAGATAGCTACTGAGAAATGAATGACAGAATTTTCATTTTTGGGTAAACTAACCATTTAAAGAGTTAGTTCACCCAAAAATGAAAATTCTGTCAGTAATTACTCACCCTCATGTTGTTCCAACCCTGTAAGACTTTCGTTCATCTTCGGAACCCAAATTAAGATGATGAAATCTGAGAGCTGTCTCACTTCTTCATAGGCTGCTAGGTAATTTCATCTGCCGGCCCAGGAAAGTTAGTAAAGTTAGTCATTAAAATCATCATCATTCACGAGAGCGCCACGAGGCATGCACAAGAACTGAGATGACGCAGATGGATCTTGTAGTGTTTAAAATGGTTCTAAAGTGTACATTTGTCATCTTCCCAGTTCTCGCGCATAGGTCGTGGCGCTCTCGTGAACTCATGGTGCGTTCACGTGCTATGGTAATTATGGTAAATACCAAAAGCCGACGTGGAAAATGCACATGAACGCCCCACTGGGCAACTCGTAGAATATTTAGATGCACGAGTTGCCGAGATGAGATAACCTTTGACCTTTTCAAAATGGCGGAGAGCAACGCGATCTAGTTGTGAATGGTAAAAATATGTACTATTCATGATCTAGAAAATATACAGCATATTATTTACGGTTTGAGTTTTGATAAATCATTTTCTTGCTGTAGCAGATGACTTAAGCAATCTAAAATAGTTTTAGCTAAATAACAGGTCTGGATCTCCATCTTTTTACCACATTACGACAACAAAAGCACTTGAACGCAACACACTGGTAAATACCAGTTCACACGTGGAAAATATCATCTTTTCCATAGCACGTGAACGCACCATCACTCAGAGAGGCCCGCACATAAGAAAATGAATAGTTGAATAAAATATTGTTATTTCTATATATATAAAAATGTCGTTATTTTTGTGTTTTTTGCGCACAAAAAGTATTCTCGGCGCTTGATAAACTTAAGGTTGAGCCACTGTAGTCACTTGGACTATTTTAACGATGTCTTTACTAACTTTTCTGGGCTGGCAGATGCAATTACCTAGCAGCCTATGAAGGAGTGAGACAGCTCTCAGATTTCATCAAAAATATCTTCATTTGTGTTCCGAAGATGAACAAAAGTCTTACGGGGTTGGAACAATATGAGGGTGAGTATTACTGACAGAATTTTTGGGTGAACTAATCCTTTTTGGGTGAACTAACCCTTCAATAATTTGCTACAATGCACTCATTGTGTGCATGCATGTTTTTACATTGTATTTACATTTTTTAAATTTAAAAATTACCTGCATTTTATTACGACTGTAATTAATTATGTAATTACATCTATAATTACACTGACCCTTTCCTTACCACTTAACCTACCCATACCACTAAACCTGTGCCTGGCTTACCCTTATCCCACTTCAACAGCAGCAAAAGTGTTTCGCAATACAACATGAACACAATAAGAACATTGTACTTAACCTTTTTTGTAAAAAAATGTTTTAAAAGAGATTAAGTACATAGTAGTATTAAAGACACATAAAGTGTGACCAAATTTGATGTGCCACAATGTTGCATAATACAACCTTAAAACAAAAGAAATATGATTAAATTATATGGACATTTGTTTAGTTATTTCCCTATATCACTTATCTATGAAGTCTAAGTGTAAAAATGCACCAAAACCTAAAGTGAACGAAAGGAAATCTAAAGTGATACTAAAGATTTATGTCAGTTCAGTAAATCACCTCATTTGAACTAGTAATGGTCACTGTGTTAAATTCAAAAGTAATAAAAGCCCAGTCACGTCAAATTCACTCACCCAGCACACAGAGGCAGAAGCATTGATCCACACTGTCACAGAGTTAATAGAACTTTAGGTTGTGTTCATTGCAGCTACACCACGGTAAACAAACTTGAGACAACTGGCACATCGGGTTCTATATCTGCAGAGTATGAGCAGGCAAGAGGGCAAATACAGGCGAGAGGGGGTAAGCAGTGGGTTGACAGAGAGACCGTGTGTGTGTGTCTGTGTGTGTGTAGTGGGGGTGCACTGTTTCTGACGGGGTAGAGATGACAGAGTCAGCTGGACGGTACATGGCCCTTGGTAACACTTGTAAACAAACACAATGCCATAAACTAAGCAGAAAGGATTTTACCCTTCCCATAACCCTCTTAGCCTGTCAACAGGGCCCCAAAGCAATTACACAGCACTTTTCTCTGAGCTGTATCCTCCATCTCTTTCTTAAAGGTGCACACAGTCATTTCGGATAAATTAATTAAAAGACTGGAAGAGTCGTCATATCAGTAGCCTAATAAAATACATTTAATTTTACATAGAGCAGGTCACCTCAAATTGCTATCTTGCTTGCTCAGTAACCTTCATATTAACAGATATTTTTCTCACAGAAAACATTAATCATAGTTGATTGTTGTAGAGATTCTGGAGTCTCCCAGGTGGGCATCTTCAACCGCACAGTTGGAAAGTGTATTTTTATTATGTTTTACCATCCTTGAAGATCGAAAGATCTGTAGGGTCTGGATCCGTCAGACACACACTAATTATTCATTATATACAAACGTTTATGAAACAAACACCAGGGCTGAAACAGTGTCATGTTACAGGGCTGATAAGGAGGTTTTTACGACCACATTCCTTTGGCCACATGCCTAAGACAATGGGAAGACAGAAACCTTCTTTAAAACAGACTTTTCTGCATTAATCATAGACTAACGGATCTATAAATGAACATGCTTCATAACATTGGGTAAATGATTTACTGTCTTGTGTACTATTATGCATATATTATGGTATGTACCTGGGTATACAACCAACTAACGGTCAATGTAACCTCACCTGTATCATGCCTCCTACCTAATTAATCCTCATTTAATGACACACACTTTGATGTACATCACCTTCTTCTAGAATGCAGTGTGGATGTGTTATTTCTATATGAGCATTAATGAAGGTATAATCACGCTTGGGACAAAGACTCGTAAATTATTTGAAAGCAACCTTCCCCTCTCAGACATGTCACCTTACTCATTGGTCCATTCAAACCTTAGGGGTTGGTTCTTTTCTAAGACTATATCAGAGGCAGGCAACAGTGACCGCCTTCTCTTGATAGTTTTCATCCTTGCAAACACTATCTCGGGTGATACGGGGGAACCCCCTCCCCCTCCATGGGGCCCAGAGGCCTCCCAGCAGGCCTGGATCCCAACCAGATCCGGCCTCATGGAAGAGAGAGGACACTCTCCCAAAAAGAACCAAGGACAATCTCGGGAGTTTGTAACAAGGGCTCTAACCCACCATGCAAGTTCACCATATCTTCTTCATCCAACAAAGAAGAAAATGATTGAGACTTCAAAATCTGACACTCGCAGAATCCTCAACAACTTCAGTTTTCAACAACTTTGATAATAGTGTATGCTACCCTGGCATGCAAGTATACTTTTGATTTGATGCTTTGAAAATGAAATCCTGATGTTCTTCTCATATAGTTACATGGAACTTCTCAATAGTTCCGTTTTCGGTTTCGTTCTACCACTCACCTATTTATGTATTCATGTATGTATGTTGTCTTGTTTATTTATATTCATATAAATATCTATTTTTAGTTAATAAAACTTGTACATAGTATGTATTTGGTTCTGTTTTGTTTGCAATACAAAGTCACTTTTACGATCGCGGTTTTTGCTACTTGCTCAAAGTGCTGTACATACTAAGAAATAATTATTCTTCTGTGGCCATGGAAGATACCCTTTTCTTAGAATAAATTAATAATCAAAAGAGTTCGTTGGACGAACTGATTAATTGATTGTAATATTAATTCAGCCACATCAAGTTAATCCAATTAACTGACCCAAATATTCATAATTAATAATAAGAAGTTATTATTGATTATTCATATTTCCAAAAAGCTGAGTTCCTTACATTGTGAATAGAGAATTTCTACAATGGCATCAACAACTGAAAACTTGTCATTGAGAAATGCTACATTCACACTAAGTGTTAACGTAATGCTGTTCACACTGAAAGTGTTTTTACTTCTGGAGGTCGACAAGTCACTGTACTGTTTTGGTCAAGGTATTCACACTGCTGGATTCCCACATGTTTGCTGTGTATTAGCCATTTTATTTGTGCAACCAAATGTACAGTGTCAAATAGATCCAGTGATGTTAAATAACTAATGTAATTTAATAAAGCACATTTTTGCCATGTACAGTAAATTAGTGAAAAACGTTAACAGGGCAAAGGAATATAACTTACCAAAACAATGTTTTCAGCTCTTTCCGCCATTCTCCAAGATCTTCCATTCAATGACTATTTCCAGTCGTTCTTGCTTAACTCCCTAGATTGTGATCTTTCTATCGAATTCAAACTTAAATTCAACCACACAGCTGTTTCCAATTGGAAAACCATGCAATGCATAATAATACATACATGCATTATTTATGTATTATCCATTATCTGCAACCTGTTAACCTCACCCGTTTACACTCTTAAACACAACAACATACAGTCCATTTCACTTATTCACTAAATAATCATTCACACCTTTTGATACATACAAAATACAAAACCATAACCTGACCTTTTAAAAGAATAAAGAAAACATGAATAAAAGTATTTACTCACTGTAACAAATCCTTTTTTAATTGCTGGCAGTCACGCAACACACCCCTTCTCCTCCCTGATATCATTACAGTATTAAAAGATTAAGATTATTATACAATTATTAAAATAAAGTGACTAACCAAACATTCCTATTCAAAATGCCTATTAAAACAAGTATAACAAGTGCATCTCATCACTTAAGAGAGGCTGAATAACAAGTTATTAATAAATCATAAAGACAGCATTTATTGTCTATAAACAATCATTGCTTATTTACTGTTTAGTTATGTATAAATTAAGCATTCACTTAACAGATACTGAACGCACAAATATTGCTTGTTGTTATGGGAATCAGTTCCTTATTTAATTCTCTCAAACTATGTCTATTTTCAGCACAAGACATCATTTACTTGTAGCAATCTTGCCTAAAATGCAAAGTGTCTAGTGCCTTCCATTTATCAATGTCTGTCATTCCTTTCCCCGCTCACACTGTACAGATATTGTCAGGGATCTCTTTGCACCTCCCCCTCTATTTTCCCTTCCATTCCCGTCTCCTTTCACTCTCTTCATCTCCAGAGCTCCGACCACAGGCCAGTATGAGACGAGACAGCCAAAAATACACGCTTTTTCTTTCATATCCCCCTGACGTCAGCCCAGTCCAACACAAATACTCCCCCTCATCCCCTTTTCTTCCTGTACTAACAACCACCAAACAGCCGCCGATGTCTTCCCACTCGTTCTCGTTTGGTTTTGCCATTCTGTCTGCAGTATCTGAGAGATGCGGTGTTACCTGGCTGCGTGCGACTCCGATGCAGCTTCCCATCCTGTATGCCATGTCCTCCTGAGGAGAGGTGACAGAAGCACTACAAGGCTTGCAAAAATAGTCTCTCCAGGATTGCATCCCCACTCCAAAGAAATGGCATCGCTGAGCAATGCAAGCAGGGTGTGAGCAAGTGAGTGCAAGCGTGCAAGGATACCCTCATGTGTATGTGTGTGTGAGGGAGTGTGTGTGAATAAGCATCATCTACTGCAATGCCCAGGGTATAAGTATGACATACATGCTCATTCTCTTATATAATAATGCAATTATATAAATAGCACAGTTGAGGATTCTAAAAAAGAGTCTTGACTTTTTTCCCCCCTTCCTTCGTCTGGGTTTGCAGTGATGCTAAGAGATGCTGCTCTGAAAGTGGCTAAAAAAGCCCCTCTGTTATCGACAGCGACCGTCACACAAGCAGAGAGAGGAGGGGAGGACAGAAAAGGGGAATGAGAACGAGAAAAATAAAAGAATAGAGCATCTGCGGGTTTATAAAAGCAACAGCAGTCGGCATGATGACACGGTGCTGAGCATCAAAGAAAATCGCCAGAGGAAATGTGATGGAGCCACTCAAGTGAAATGGGACAGTGGCAGAAAATAAAGGGATTTAAAAAAAAAAAAAAGTCATAATGTCACAGATAAACCCGTACGAAGATTCACAGACTAAATTGAAAATATTTATTCTCTAACTGGCATTAACATGAAATCATAATTGTCCCTTGTTTTTTTCTTAATAAATGTTACTGGTCAAAATTTGAAAAATTCCTCCAAGCATTAAAAAATAAATAATAATAACAATATTTATTTATTCTAAAGTTTAAAAATATCATCACTGAACATTTGCAAGGCCAGGATGCAGTTGAGTCAATCATATTCAGATTTGCCTCCAATCCAGCATTGCAGTGTGAGGCAAAATAAAATACATTAAAAATCACATCTGGACCCTCATTAAAAGCATAGTTTATCAGAATCATATCTCTTATCAATATTAATGAATTTAATATAGCAATATTGGTCAAAATTGACTATTTAAGTGTTTGACGCCAAAAATAAGCATGACAACATTGAATTGACAATGACAAAAACTACTGATTTTAGTTTAGCACATTTATTGAAGACTAAATTGTTCTGAATTTTTGTATCAGTCATTACATGAAAATAATGAACAGTACTGGACAGAATTTTATTATCTGTGCATCCCTATGGAAAATGAGCTTTCAGCAAAAAAGCAACCTTTACTTTGAAATGGAAGGAAAAATTCTCAAGAGTTCAAATAAACATCATGTGTTTAAATGCATAACTTAATCTAAATTATATGAACTAAAAATGGAAAGCAGGCAAACATACTGCAGTTCCCTAAAACATTTAAATTAGAAAGTGTTTAATACAAACTACACAACAGCTCATAAAAGACTAAGAAAAAGTAAGAACATTCAAGGAAATCTGACAATAACTACTTTGGTATATGGCAATTAAAAGCTAAATAAATAATTTTCCATTTTTATATGCTGACATTTTCTTAAAAGTAAGACAGGATCTCTGCCACTTTGAAATACAAGGACTAGCACCACTATACCGTCCAAAAAGTCCCTGCTGCCGAGAGGAGCGTCTTGAGAACATAAATGTTGATCAGACAGCAGGCAGATCCCTCCAAAAGGTTTCAGGTGTCAGTGGGTTTAAACTACAGGGCAGTTAATCCAAGCTTGGACCAATCTGTGTGCAAATGGAGGGCCACACGAGTGCACACATGGACAGCTCTAGATCGCTGCCCTGCATAAGCATTTAATATGATATGAATCTGTAACAGACAACAAAGTGCAAGAGAATACAGATATTCCCATATGACCGTGCAAATATCCCCGGTTAGAGACATCAGTCGAGATAATGTATTCAATAATTTTTTGGGTGGTTTAACCAGTGGATTCAGTCATTTCACCACTAGATGGTGGAGTTCAACTGTAATCTAAATGTAATTACTGACAAGGAAGTCAGGATATGGCCCATTTGAATAGGTTCATCTTAGTTTCTACACTAATGATAAGATTAATGATTAGTATTGGGGAATCCAAACATAAACCTGTCATCTACACTACAAGCAACTTTAGTTAATCTGCAAGGATACATTCTGTTATCTATTAAAAAAAAATCATAGATTTGGGGCTGTGTGAATGGAGTTTTGACTTGCAAATAGGATTATATCTTTGCGTAATGGTTTACAAAGCAAACTTGTTTGCTTTGTAATAATGGTCCCATGTGATGTTCACCGTCTCTGTGTGCAAAATAGTTCTGCTGCTCTGAATATTTGAGATTCCGAGAAAGAGAAGAGAGGTGTAAACCTATAGAGTGAATAGTTATGAACCTTGTGTCCATGAAATGAAAATATTTCTACCACCTAATATAATGTTACTGCAAGTTCACTTCACATTTATTGTATTAAACACAATTATTACACTTTGTACAAAATCCAAAGATATAACTCTTAAAACTGAGATTCCAAACATTAAAAATATAAAAAGTGTTTGTTTTTTATTTTACAAACGTTTCAGTAGCTGTTGTTAGCCATCCTCCAACTTAGCTTTCTTGAGACAAAACCTCTGGAACTGGAATCAGAGCTTCCTTTATATCAAAGGCATCAATGATTTCCTGAAAGACACAAATGAGAGATTATTTAACGTAAAAAACAACCTTTACCATGCTAAATAAATATCTGCTTGAATTTAGTGATGCACCAAAATTCCAGGAACTGAAAATATTCAGCCGAAGCGGTTTTAGATTTCTTGATTTTAATCACTTCATTTTGATGAACCGAGGTCTTTTAGTCCATGCGGTTTTTAATTTGCTTACCATCCAATAATTGCAATAAAATGTGTGCTTTGTTAATTTTGTTACAAAAAGTCTGAGCCTTTAAAATTCTTTAAATTTTTTAACAAAACATATTTTGTTGATCCTGGAACAACACTCCTGTCTGAAAATGTTGTCCAAACTAGGGGTTGAATCACTTCAGATTCTTTTTAAAATCGACATTTATGTGATTAAAGTCGACTTGACGTCGACTAGTCGCTGATGAAGTCATTAACTAATAAATAAGCTTGATCCCCGAGCTGAGACTCAAACGAGGGTTGCTTTGTGCACAGCTATGGCATATGACACAGCACTCCTACATAACAGCTTATTTTTAATTAGTTCTTTTGTCTTTGGGTCATTATATTTCTCACAGATTTCTGTTGTTCTAAATCAGATACAGATAAAGTAGCACAGTAAAGATTACATTTGACACTGGCTGGGAGAGGACGCTGGTGCGTTTATTTGGCTGCCGCTTCTCCCTCAGGGAAATCAAAACAAACCTTCTTATTGAATTAAAACTACCTCAGCACTTACCTGGACCTTTTTCGCCTGCACGTCTCTGCTACCGAAGGACCCGACCCAGTTTGGTTCGGCTGCGTTTTGGGACTACGGATTGTCTAGTTGGCAACGCCGCTGGATCGAACGGGTTAACACCCGCGCTTTCGGGCGGCTACGCAAACTTCTCCTGCCCAAGACGACTCAATCTTTCCTCCCCGACGATGCAGTACTTGGTCCTAGTTCTTTTTCTGCTCTTCATCCTGCCTTCTTGGTTGCAAAAATCCACTAACAACTTCATGGTTTCCCGGTACTCGGCCAAACAGCTACTCCAGCTAAACTGTTATCCATCGGCTACCCCGGAGCTCACCGTTGAAATAAAAGCCTTCGGACTACTTCAACGCCACCATTACATCCACAGAGGCTCCCGTAGAAACTTAATACACACAGCGGCGGCGCCAGGGGGGGTCTTGGGGGGTCTCAAGACCCTCCCAAAAAATGCTTTGACCCCCCATTTGACCCCCCACCCCCTTCCTGATTAAAAAATATGTATCCGGGATAAATATTTAAAAATGTTTATCTTCAAACTACGCAGAACAATAATAATTAATAATTTATTCGACATACAAAATATATAAACATAAGAATCACGTTCCCTCTAAGCTGCGCGCGTGCGCGGTCGTGCACTTCTGATGCCGCGGCCGCGCAGAAAAGAATAATATGCCACGCAGAGGACTGACGCGAAATGTGTGGGGAAATCCATTTGATTGTATGTGAGAAATAATTGCAGTGCTCAAACTGGTGAGTGCAGTTTACAGGTCTCATAGGAATGATGTGAGCGCGTGTGATTGGCAGTGAGTCGTGTGTGCGGACCAAATATCTCAATACGAGAGGCGACGAGAAACGCAAAGTCATGTGAAATAAAATCATAATATCATGTTTTAAATTAGAGTGGTTTGATTAAAGTGGTGGAAATAACGGATGATGGACACAGAACGGTAACAATTAACACCCGCGTGCAAAGTCAAAATACATTAGTTTACATAGATTTAAATGGTTTCAGGCATGGTTAGATTAGGCTACTATAAAAGAGTTCACATATTCACTTTTCTTGAAAATATTTAGCTATTAGATCTAGCTATTTACAGTAAATGCTTCAGTTTTGTTTTCATATTATAATAATATAATATGAAAACAAATTGAAGCATTTAAACTGATATATTATATCAGTTCAAATACTTCAATTCATTTTTTTATATTAGGACTATATTTTATTATATTATAAGCCTAAATAAAGAATCTCACAAGGGTATTGTTAAGGGCTCATTGCCATTAAAAAGTTTGAAACCCCCTGCTAAAGAAAATATAGGCTAGGAAATTCATAAGCTATAAACAATCATTTAACTTTGATGGTTTAATGCTGCCTGTACAATTAATTGACTGTACAAAAAACTTTATGGTTTTCCTAAACCATCTCAGTGTAACAGCTTCATTTTCTTTCATAATATATTATATTATTGTAAAGAATTGAACTGTCCTGCAGAAGATTTTGTAAATAATTTTTCATAGGATTTCTTAGTAAAGACTGGAAACAGAGGACACCGATGAATTGGAGGATGAGGAGTATACTATTTTGTAAATATGTTTTCTGTCATGGGTGTGGCTATGGCAATTAAAGTTCGAGCATATTGTTTGCAAACTGCAATTGATTAATTAATTAAAAACAAAGTAGTTGATATGCTGTGTTGTTTTTGTTAAGTAGCAGCAATATGCAGTTATTAGCCGTGTCCACTGTATTTTTTGTTGGTTTTCATGAGACCCCCTTGAAATAACCAGGACCCCCCATTGCCCCCCCAATCAAAATTGTCTGGAGCCGCCACTGAATACACATCCACCGGGAATGACAGCTTCGGCGCAACACTTCCTCATTGCTTCTCTTCTTCGTCCCGGCATCAAAGCAGCAATGCACAACGTCATCAGAGTAGTGTTGTCAAAAAACTCGGTACTTCGGTACCAAGTCGGTACTAAAAAAATTAAACGGTTACGGTCCCAGCTTTTCTAGGTACCGAGTACCGGGTTAATCCGGTTCTTGATGCGCTGTCGGAAAGATGCAGAGGTGCGTACTCTTCATAAAAACACTCTGAGACACGGCGACCGGCGCTGCTAATGCGGTGGCTCTGAATCCACTTGTTGACAAGAAAGGAGGAAAGAGCCACATATGGAAATATTTTGAATTAGGCTAATGTCACGTTGCCATAAAGGGCCGTTCACACATTTATATAGCGCGTTTTTTTGCGCGTGCAAATTTCAAATGTAAGCGCGCGGCAAGCGCGCTCATAATAGAAGAGACGTGCGAGCTCGTCTTTCCAGGCTCGCCGCTGTTCATGGTTGCATAGCGGAGACACGGGAAAGCAAGCGCTTGTGGAAAGGAGAAAGCGGTGCGATGCGCTCTCCATGATGACGAGGAAGTATCAGAATTAATTGATTTTTAGCCCTTGCATTAGAAATCAGCTACAGGGTTCTCAAGCTTTGAAGACAGGCAAGAGTGACATTTTTGGATTAAATAAAAGTACAGTTAAGTCAAATAAAACATGTTTTATCTCCTGTATAGTTTGGTAACACTACAATAAGACACCATTCATTAATATTACTTAATGCAACATCAACACATTGAGTGAACAATATATTTTTACAACATTAATTAATGTTTGTGAATGTTATTTAATACAAACACTTGATTGTTCATGTTTGTTCACTTCATTCATTGTGCATTAAATAATATTAACAGATAAAACTTTTGATTTTAAAAATATATTAGTACATTTTTAAGTTAACCCCATGGAGAATAATTGCTACAGTATATAACTGTTGTTTATTGTTAGGTAATTTTATCTAATGTTATCTAACAAATAGAATCTTATTGTAAATTGTTTTTAATACTACAGTTTCCATCTTTGTAACCGTGATATATACTTTAATATGTGTAAATTTAATCTAAATTAAGCTTTGGTACCGAAATTGGTACCGAGAACCGTGGATTTTCACTGGTATTGGTACCGAATACCAGAGGTGGAAAGAGTAATAAAATATTCTACTCAAGTAAAAGTACTTCAATGAAATTTTACTTAAGTACAAGTAAAATTACAGGTAAAAAAATCTACTCAAGTAAAAGTAAAAAGTAGCTTATTTAAAATGTACTCAGAGTAAAAGTTACTGAGTTACTTTTTTAACAGCGGGGATGGGGTGGGGGACTCTCCCATGTATGGTAGTTATGGTAGGAGATTTTCACAGTATGATAAGGTCTCAGAAAATATCACGGTTTACAGTATTAATCAATTATTAAATAAATAAACTGTATTATTAAATTATGGTTATTATTATTATTATTATTGTTATCATCAGTTAAAATGACAGTTAAATTAATGAATTTTTGCTTTTATTATAACAAACTTGAAACCATTTGTTTGTTTTGTTAATTAAATTTTTAATTTAAATAAAACATGTCCAATCAATTAAATTTGATAATTGATAATGAATTAGATTAACAACTTATTTTTAACGTTAATAATTTATTAAAATGTTTAAGAATAATATTGTCCTATAAAATGTATTTATTCAGTATTATTTCTTTTTATGATTTAATCCAAATATATTATCAAAAACGGTGGTAATCAAATTTAAATTTAAACTTGTGTCCTTTTGGGGAAGCGCTGCAAAAACGGATTTACTAAATTAAACCATGGACAAAAAATATATTCCTTTAATGTTTAAATAAAATGTATTATTATTGTTGTTATTATTATTATTTTGAGAAGTAGAATAGTAATATATTTCTGTCATAATTTCTCCTAGTAAAACCGAACTTTTATTTTGACGGGTTGTAGTGAAGACCAAAAATGTAGAAAAGTGTTTCAAAGTGTAGCCTAGTTGACAATGGTTTTGTTTTTCTCAAATAAAATGATGAAAATGCTCATTAGGCGTTCTCTCAGAGCAGCTCTGGAAATGTTCATGCATTTATATCCTCAAATTGTTTGTGAGACGCTGAACACACCATGAAACGTCACGCATACTTGAGTATGTAGTAGAAAAAGCGGCGCAGCTCAGCAGAACAAATAGGGATATATTTACATGCAGTATTTTTGTGCTTAAATATTCAAAGACCATGTCGCGATTGGATTTATTGCACAGTTCTACTTTCCATGTATTCCATGCATCCATTATTTTGCGTGTTTTACGTGACATCTGCGTTATGTGAATTCCATTTTCATGACTGGATTCTGGGATTCCCTCTGCATCACGGAAGTCATTCGGCCTTAAATTATAATCGGGACATACCTTTATCTGCAGGAGGGATGGTGTGTCCTATGTATCTTCCTTTTGCAGCCACTTTGCGTCCACATTTTTTGCAAATTGGATATTTATCCTCGAGGACAACCACGTTTTTTTTTTTCTACAAAGTATTTTCATACTGGCCATAATCCGCTTCATAAGAATTCGAGGGCGCTTTCAGCTTCAGCTGGGTCTGCGTCACCTTTCTTGCGCGCTTGTTCTCCCGCCCTTCAACCAATGCAGTAGTTTCCGGAGTGTGATTTTTTTTTTTTCCTCCCTTGTATTATTATTTTTTACTCAGTAACGGATATGATTTCAAATGTAGCGAAGTAAAATACTTCAAACAAAACATACTTAGGTAAAAGTAAAAGTACAGATTTTAAAAACTACTTTAAAAAGTAGAAGTACACAAAAAAACTACTTACGTAATTACGTAACGCGGGTAAATGTAATTCGTTACTTTCCACCTCTGCCAAATACTGATATTTTGGTACCGTGACAACACTACATCAGAGCCAACGTCACGTGAACCATTTCAACCTCCGGTCAGTTCCCATTTCCGCATCATCCCTTTCAAAAAAAAAGTCTCTCAAGCTTGGACTATTGAACATAAGATCCCTTAACAATAAAAGCATCATTCTCAACGAATTCATCCTGGACACACAATTAGATTTAATCTGTTTAACTGAAACCTGGCAAATACCTCATGACTATTTCTCCCTCAACCAAGCCACCCTCACTGGATTTTCATACATGGACCAACCTCGTCCTGAAGGCAGGGGTGGTGGTATTGCTGTCATCCACAGACAATTTCTCAATGCTTTGTCCTCTCCCCATCCCATCTGTTCCCTCTTTTGAACACCTCTCATTTAAACTCTTAGGCCCCACTCCTCTGACTATTTCAACAATTTATCGCCCTCCCAAACCCAATCCTTCCTTCCTGTCAGATTTCTCTGAATTTATAACTCAACTCTGTACAACTTCATTAACCATATTACTCGTAGGTGACTTCAATGTCCATATCGACTCTTCCACCTCCAAACCCACCATGGATTTCCTGAACATTATACACAGTTTTAACTTCACACAACATGTAAATTTCCCCACCCACACCCGTGGACACACTTTGGACTTGGTCTGCTATACTGGACTTAATATTGACACTCTCACACACACAGACCTGGCCATATCTGATCATCTCGCCATAACATTTCACATCAACCTCCCCAGCCCTCACTTTAAGCAGACACGCACCATATCTTACCGAAATCTAAAGTCCCTCTGTCCCACCGCTTTTTCCTCCCATATCACAAACACAACTTCCATACCCAGCATCCCTGTAAACTCAACCACCGCAGACCTAGTAGCTCACTACAATTGCACAGTCACATCCAGCCTCAATACTGTCTCGCACCAGTGAAAACGTACTCGGTTACTAACGTAACCTCGGTTCTCTCTAGAGAGGGAACGAGTACTGCGTAATAGCTTACGCTATGGGGAAAAACTCTTTTCCGCGAGATATTGAAGCCAAAAATTATCCTTAATTTTTTATTAATGTAAAACGCTTTGCAGCAGCAAGCAAACATAGGCGAAACAGCTCGCGCGCCTATTGGTTGCTCTGCAGCAAATGCAGCAGCCTATCGAGATAGACTCTGCGTGACGTAATGACCAATGGGGGCAATTCGCGCCCATATCGTCACGTCCCGCCAGAAGGGGCGTGGTCTCGCCCTATAAATATGCTCGTTAGGCTGATACAAGCTGGTTTTTACCGCTGAAGCGAACCAGAGCGTATTCCACGCACGGCAAGATACGCAGTACTCGTTCCCTCTCTAGAGAGAACCGAGGTTACGTTAGTAACCGAGTACGTTCTCTTACGAGAGTATCTCTCGTACTGCGTAATAGCTTACGCTATGGGGAACACAATGCAACACGCCGTGCGTACAGGGATCCAACACCAAAGTCCCAGGGGCCGAAGCCCAGGGCTCATGTAGTGCATAATCACCATAAACTCACATAGAGTAAAGGAAGAGAGGCTGGAAGCGTCATTCCCTATAAAAAGCACCCAGCGGGGCTATTATACGACAATCAAACGCGCAGCCAGGGTGAAAGCATTCAGCCTGATCTGGGCGGCCATACGTGAGTCAATACTCATGGGGCTGCAGTAAACTCAGCATCTGGGCCGCACAGCGGGGCAGATAGTACTGAATTTAGACCGCCAAAAGCTTAGCTTGTAAGGCGGGTACCTCCAGGTTATAGTATTTTATAAATGTAGACGGCGAGGCCCAGCCCGCGGCCGTACAGATATCTTGCAGGGAAACCCCGCTAGACCATGCCCACGAAGAGGCCACGCCTCTCGTGGAATGCGCCCTGACACCCAAGGGGCACCGTAAGCCCTTCGCAGAGTAAGCGAGCGCGATGGCATCCACTATCCATCTGGATAGGCTCTGTTTTGAGGCGGCGAGTCCCTTGGAGCGCCCGCCGAACAAAACAAAAAGCTGCTCTGTCTGTCTGAAAACAGACGAGCGTGCCACATAAGCTCTCAATGCCCTGACGGGGCAAAGGAGACTTGCATCCTCCTCCTCACTGAGAACCGGAAGGGCAGACAGGGAAATGACCTGGGCCCTGAACGGCGTATTGAGGGATTTCGGGACGTACCCGTGCTTCGGTTTGAGAATGACCTTTGAGTCATTAGGCCCAAACTCCATACACGACGCGCTTACTGAAAGCGCCTGTAGGTCCCCTATGCGCTTCACTGAAGCGAGAGCCATGAGAAACACTGTCTTGAACGACAGGTGTTTCATGTCCACCAGCTGGATCGGCTCGAACGGGGCGCCTTTCATGGCCTCCAGGACCGTGGAAAGGTCCCACGTCGGGACTGAAGGGGGCCTTGGAGGGTTCAGCCTCCGAGCTCCCTTAAGGAAACGCACGACTAAGTCGTTTTTCCCAAGCGACTGGCCAGACACCGGTTTTGCAAACGTTGCTATGGCCGCCACATATACTTTGAGCGTGGATGGGGTCCTGCCCTTATCCAGTAGCTCTTGAAGGAAGGAAAGCACTTCCGAAACCCCGCACTCCACAGGTGAAAGGCTCTGGGCCTGACACCACGCAGAGAAAACAGACCATTTCGAGGAGTAGAGCCGCCTGGTAGACGGAGCTCTAGCCTGCGCGATCGTGTTTAACACTCCCTCTGGGAGGCTAGCGGGTACCCGTTGATGGCCCATGCGTGCAGGGACCATAACTCCGGGCGAGGGTGCCAGATCGAGCCCTCTGCCTGAGAGAGGAGGTCTCTCCTCAATGGTACAGGCCATGGGGCAGTGCTGTTCATCTGCATCAGGGCAGGGAACCACGTCTGGTTCGTCCAGAGCGGGGCTACAAGCAGCACTGGGCATCCGTTTTCCCTGATTCGTTCCAACACCTGAGGCAGGAGCGAGACAGGGGGAAAAGCATATAGGGGGCAGCGGGGCCAAACATGAGCCAGCGCGTCCTTGCTTTTCGAGAAAAACTCCGGGCAATGAGCGTTTTCGTGGGACGCGAATAGGTCCACCTGAGCTCTGCCGAACGTCTTCCACAGCAGCTGGACCGTCTGCGGGTGCAGCGACCATTCCCCTGCTGGAACATTGTTCCTGGACAGTCTGTCTGGTCCCACGTTCAGGAGACCAGGCACGTGCGCTGCTCTCAGTGAGAGCAGGTTGTGCTGAGCCCAGACCAGGAGGCTTTCCGTCAACCTGTAAAGGTTTCGTGACCTGACGCCGCCCTGGTGATTTATGTATGCCACCACCGACATGTTGTCCGACCGGACCAAGACGTGGTGGCCTGTTATCTGGGGACAAAAACGCCGTAGCGCTTTGTCGACTGCTATCATCTCCAAGCAGTTTATGTGAAGGAGCTTTTCCCGTTCTGACCACAGGCCAGCTAGCGGTCTGCCCTCGAGCAGTGCTCCCCACCCCGAGGTGGAGGCGTCCGTAGACACCACCTTCACGCTCGAAGCGGTCCCCAGACTCACACCTGACTGATACCAGTCGGTCTCTTTCCAAGGTTTCAGAGCTGAAACACACTGAAGGTCGACCCTGAGGCGAAACAGACCCGCTGTCCATGCCCTGGGTGGAACCCGCGTCTTCAGCCACATCTGCAGTGGGCGCATGCGGAGCAGGCCCAACTGGAGTACAGAGGCTGCTGAGGCCATCAGCCCCAGCATTTTCTGAAACCTTTTGAGCGGGACTATAGCGCCGTGGCGGAAGGATTTCACGCCGCGCTGAATATTTTGCACTCGCTCTGGTGACAGGTGTGCTGTCATGGACAGTGAGTCCAACACGGTTCCCAGAAAGGAAATTTTCTGACTGGGAGACAGTGCGCTCTTTGCCCAATTGACTGTGAGGCCCAGCTTCTCGAGGTGCTCGAGTAATGCGGCCCTGTGTTCTATGAGCTCCGATCGTGATCGAGCTAGAATCAGCCAATCGTCCAAGTAGTTCAGGACTCGCATGCCCTGAAGCCTCAGGGGCGCGAGCGCCGCGTCCATGCACTTCGTAAATGTACGAGGCGCTAGGGACAGGCCGAACGGCAGGACTGTGTATTGATATGCCTGGCCCTCGAAGGCGAATCTCAAGAATCGCCTGTGATGGGACGCTATTTGTATTTGGAAATAGGCGTCTTTCAGATCTATCGACATAAACCAGTCCCCGTAGCGCACCTGCGCGAGGATTTTCCTGGTCGTGAGCATTCTGAACTGGCGTTTCACAAGCACTCTGTTCAGCTGCCGCAGATCTAAAATGGGTCTGAGACCCCCATCCTTTTTCGGTACCAGAAAATATCTGCTGTATAGGCCCCCTTCGCTCTGAGCCTGAGATAAAGGTTCTATAGCCCCTTTGCTCAGTAGTTTCGCTATTTCGGCACGAAGCAGATGAGATGCTTCGTTTTTCACCGTAGTTTCGACGCGCGCCGTATAACGGCGCGGGCGTCGAGCGAATTGTAGCGAATAGCCTCTCTTTATAGTGTTCAGCACCCATTCTGAAACCCCGGGAAGCTTTGACCACGCATCTGCGTGAATAGCTAGAGGCAGAATGAAATCCGGGCTCTGGCCGCGACAAAACGGCAGCTCGAGAGCCTGGGCATACTGGGAACACAACACCGTGTTTACAGCGTTCGAGGCGGGGGGCGCGCTGATCACAGCGGGCAGCCTGGCCGCGCTCAGCTTCTCTATGGCAGATTGTGGTTTAGAGCGACCTGCAGCGGAGCTCGAGCGCTTCGGAAGGAAGTGCTTCATGGCCTGCGAAGTCTTTTGCACCTCCATGAATCTATCCGCAAAGTCTGTGACGGCAGATCCGAAAAGGCCCGCTTGTGAAATGGGCGCGTCGAGGAATACAGAGCGCTCGGCTTCCGTCATCTCGGACATCGTCAACCATAAATGTCTCTCAGCCACGGTGAGAGAGGCCATGTTTCGTCCTATGGCCTGTGCAGCGGCTTTAGTAGCGCGAAGAGCGAGGTCTGTAGCGCTTCTTAGATCCGCGACGCAGATCGCTCCGGGTCCTTCCTCGTCCAGTTTAAGGAGAAGGTCGGCCTGGAAAATCTGCAGAACGGCCATAGTGTGCAGCGCTGAAACTGCTTGCCCGGCGGCGGTGTAAGCGCGACCGTGCATGGAAGACGTCACCCGGCAGGCTTTAGAAGGAAGCGTCGTGTGCGCGCGCCGTCCAGCGGAGGGCGGGCAGAGATGAGACGCTACAGCTGGTTCAACAGGAGGAACAGAAAGGTATCCTCTTTCCTTCGCGCCATCCACAGAGGAGAAAGCAGCAGAAGCAGAGGTACGAAGCCTGGCAGAGAAGGGGGCGTTCCATGATTTCGTTACTTCGTCGTGAAGTTCCGGGAGGAAGGGCGCGGGCCGTGATTTCGACGGAGCTTCGTCACTTCCGAGAAAGCGTCCGTCCATTCTGTTGCGCGGCGGCTGCGCGGGCGCCTCCCAATCGAGGCCGATGCTTTCAACGGCCTGAGAGAGCAGACGCATCAGCTCAGTCTCAATGCCGGCTCTCTTACCAGTGGTCTGGCGGGAAACACTAGCGGAGGGGAGATCCACGGAGCTCGCCCAATCCTCACTATCGGACGCCAGGAGAGAACACGCCTCGGAGAGTTCGTCAGGCTCGTGGATGGAAGCGGCGGCAGGCGGCGGCCGTTGTCCGTCGGAGAGCGATCCGAGCGAAGCCGGCGAAGCAGGCAGGCGAACCGGCGAGCTTTGGCGGGCTGGAGATAGCTCGGGAGCGCGCTGGGCGCGGCGCTTTTTACGGCGCGGCGCCACGGCGGGCTGTGGTGAAGGCTCAGAGAATGATGCCAGGCGCGTCCTCAGAGTCACCATGGGCAAAAGCTCGCAATGAGGGCATCCGCCGTCAGCGAGCGCGATAGCCGCGTGATCCACACCCAGACAGGCAACACAGATGACGTGTCGATCTCCATCGCTGAGCGGGGCGCGGCACGAGCCACATGAAGGCATCTTTAAAAAGACGCTGCTCTTTTGTGAGGAAATGCAAGTCGCGTCAAGTAAGCGACAAACACTTCACAACAGAGAAATACACACAGAGTATTGAAAAGGATATATAACGCCGGAAAGCGCAGCAGGTACGGCAGTTGAAGGCGGCGAGGCCAGCGACTCCAGAGCTCGTCCCGCTGAAAGCTTGCTTCGACGGCGCGCCTTCTCACTCCGGATCCAGCGATGCAAGAGCTTCGCTGAAGAGGTAAAAATCAGCTTGTATCAGCCTAACGAGCATATTTATAGGGCGAGACCACGCCCCTTCTGGCGGGACGTGACGATATGGGCGCGAATTGCCCCCATTGGTCATTACGTCACGCAGAGTCTATCTCGATAGGCTGCTGCATTTGCTGCAGAGCAACCAATAGGCGCGCGAGCTGTTTCGCCTATGTTTGCTTGCTGCTGCAAAGCGTTTTACATTAATAAAAAATTAAGGATAATTTTTGGCTTCAATATCTCGCGGAAAAGAGTTTTTCCCCATAGCGTAAGCTATTACGCAGTACGAGAGATACTCTCGTAAGAGAACTGCAACAGTTACTTTTTCCCGCTCTGCTCCCTGGTTCACTCCTGAACTGCACAAACTCAAAAAAGAACGCAGACAACTGGAACGCCTACATAAGAAAACTGGACTTACTGTACACCTACAAGCCTACAAGGATCACAGCCATCATTATAGATCAGCGCTCACATCAGCCCGCACAGCATTTTACTCGGAGATCATTCACTCTCCTCCAACCCTCGGACTCTGTTTGCCACAGTTAATAAATTACTCAAACCCATTGACAATATCACTCATTTATTCACCATGGACAAATGCAATAATTTCATCGACTTCTTTAAATACAATATCGACAGCATTCACCAAGAACTCTCTGTGAACATTTCTCCCAGCACAGACCCTCAATCTGACTCATCCATTCCATTTCACATCATTCTTCCCTCCCTATCAGTCATTACAGAAACCGATCTCACAAACCACTTCAAAGAAATTCACCTCACAACCTGCCCACTGTACCCCATTCCATCTGCACTGGTCAAGCACTGCCTCCCCTGCCTCAGCCCACTCATCACTGCTATCATCAACTCTTCTCTCACCTCTGGAACAGTTCCTTCATCCTTCAAAGTTGCAGCCATCACACCAATACTTAAAAAAACTGGCCTGGATCCTGACAACCCCAACAACTTCCGCCCCATCTCTAATCTACCTTTCCTGTCTAAAATCCTGGAACGCTCAGTCACCTCTCAACTAAAACACCACCTCCTATCAAATCAGCTCTACGAAACCTTTCAGTCTGGATTCCGTACTCATCACTCTACTGAAACTACACTACTCAAAATAACAAATGACCTCCTGCTCGCCTCTGACTCTGGTTCCCTTTCCATTCTCATCCTACTTGACCTCTCTGCCGCCTTCGACACCATTGACCACTCCATCCTTTTACAACGCCTACAACATCTTGGCATCTCTGGCTCAGCTCTCTCCTGGTTCACCTCCTACCTCACCAACAGATCTCAATTCATATCCATCAACAACTGTACGTCTCACACCATACCTATCAATCACGGAGTCCCTCAAGGCTCGGTACTAGGTCCCCTTCTGTTTATCCTGTACATGCTTCCACTTGGACTTATCATTCATAAGCATGGATTAAAATTCCATAGTTACGCAGACGACACACAACTATACCTCAGCACCAGATCCATCACTCCTGCCACAGTATTAACCATCACAACCTGCCTCTCTGCAATAGAATCCTGGATGAACGGCAACTTCCTTAACCCTCTGGGGTCGGCAATCACGCCGGCGTGATCTGCTCACTTTTTTTCTTATCAGTGCAAAACAAACTCAAAATACTAGAGATGCACCGATTACAATTTTCTAGGCCGATCCCGATTCCGATTTTTCCTTGAGTTTGACCTGCCGATACCGATTTTAGCCGATTCCGATTTTATTTTTTCAAACCACTTTACAGCACACACAAATATTTATTTTCTATCTTCTCTTTAATAGAACATTTTGCATAGAAATTTTTTTGAACAGATAATCGCTATAAAATAGAACTACATAAATGACTCCTAGTGTGGGAAATTCACACACATCTAAAGTGCAGTGTTATGGAAAAACCATTTCCTTTTCACATCCAGTATCCAATTAAAAAAATTTGATATATTTAGCAAACTAAACTTCTGTATGAAAACAGGTAATGGCAATAAAATAATATATAAATAACAAATAAAAATTAAATAAATATAGCCATGCAGTATAAAGATATTTCTCTCTGTCACACACACACACGCACACACAGGCCTATTGCAATCACTTGTTGTATATCAATGGCACGTTATATTTCTCAAACAGTTCTTCTCTCATCTGACATGTCCAGCCAAGCTAAACAGGACAAGTGGAGCATGTGCAGGGAAACGATTGGGAAATAATAAAAACAAGTTTAAATGGGTAAATTTTCTATAAATAATTTTGAGTCTTCATTTTCTTTCTGACTTAGCCTAGCCTACTTCAGTTCTTGTTAAAACACACCAGACATGCAAATTCTTTGCATTTTGGGCACTTTTTGGATGAAATCATATTTATTTTGTCCATCAAAAGTGTGCTTTCACTTAAATTGAGCGCAGCAAAAATAGATTGGCGCCGAAACCCGCGCTTCACTGTTGCTCACGCGACGCTCCTGCTCGACGCTCACGCGCTGCTCCCGGTGTGAATGCACTCATTGATTAACATGCACGCCGGACAAAACAAAAACGCGCTGCACCTTGTGGTGTGAAACGGCCGTAATTCATGAGGTTTCCTACATGTGCGCGTTCCGTGTGCACGTGTGATGCTGATGTTGCGCAATGTTAATCATGCGGCGCCCGAGTGCATTTGACCGGCATAAATCGGATTATGTTAGACTGACCGGCCGGTCGCCGATCAGGGCCGATCACGTATAAATCGGCCGATTCCGGTCACCAGCCGATCAATCGGTGCATCTCTACAAAATACTTTGTTGATTTTGATCGTACATATAAGTGTTACACATCATTCAATACTGTTAAATGTCTTCTTTTTTGTGTACACTCTTATTAACATCAAAACCTTGTGTTTTTGTAAAATAAATAAAATAAACAGCTTTCAGCTCACACTGTCTCCGCAAAAACCTTTCTGAAACGCGTCCGAAAAATGAACTGTAACTCAATAAATACTTGTCACAGAGACACGAAAGATTTCTCTTTATGAAGCTGAAATTCTCTTCTTTTAAATGAAGTAACTTATATAAAAAAGCAACTATTCTCAGTTGATGTAATCTGTATGAAAAGAGAGAGATGTCGGTCTTTTTCCTTTCACCTAATTATAGCGTATGACGTGTTAATGTGACCACGCCCACTGAGAGCGCGCGCTATTCAAACGTTAATGTTGAGGCAAGCCATGAAAACGCCCACATCAGAACGCCCTAACCTTTATCTCGTCTTGCTGCGCAGAGGAATAATTCCTGGAAAAGTTAACTCAGTTACCTGTTTCATTCGAGGAGCACGGATTCAGCTGACGCAGTAAGTAATTTATTTGTCATTAAGTGCTTTGTTCTAATCGTGTTATTGAATAGTGTCTGTAAACTGCACAAAGACTGTTTAAATTTTAAATGCGTGTCTGTGTGTGAATGAATGGACGAATTCACAGACGCGCGTGCGCTGTGCGTTCATTCACTCTCGCTCCTACATTAGTAAGACTACTGAGATTTGTTCTAATCGCAATATAGAATAGTATCTGTAAAACCAAAAAGACTGTTTAAATATGAATCGGGTGTCTGGGTGTGTGAACAAACGAACGCACAGATGCATAGCCTACTGTTACAGACGAAATAGATTAGAAAGTTTTTACTATAAAATAGACATCAAATAAGCTTTAGTTAGACAGTTTCTGCTCATATGTTAAATATATAGTAGCCTATGTTTTGTAAAAAATAAACTAATCAACTGTTATCCAATGCAAGCTTATAATAGCCTACTTTATATGGAAAAAAAATTATTTTCAAGATGTTTCCAACTCTAACTTTGAACCAATTCTATACAATGACCCATATAACCTATTTGACCAGGATTTGTTTCCAGGTATGACTAAAAATGGGTTTTTGACTTTCATTTAAATTTTGATTATATGAAGAGTTCAGATGCAAAAGCCTCTAGTGCCATTTGAAATTTTCTTCTAGAATGATCATTTTTATCAAGCTTGTACATTTTAAGTTCAGTAATTTCACTTAAATGACAATTATTAGGTAATCTCCATTGCCATTTAAGTGAAATTACTGAACTTAAATATACAAGCTTGATAAAAATTATTATTCTAGAAGAAATTTTCAAATGGCACTTAGAGGCTTTTGCATCTGAACTCTTCATATATATTTTATATATATATATATATATATATATATATATATGTGTGTGTATGTATGTATGTATGTATGTATGTATGTTGTCCTTTCAATTTTTCCTTGTGTGACACCTGAATGAAAGGCTCATTATTATGCGGGTCAGGTGAGAATCACCTAATTATTCATGATGGGGCTTGGACTGTTCAAGGCCATTCGCATATTGCCTTGGCAAACAAAAAAAAGTTTTTCACAATAAAACCCAATTCACAGTTTTATGTGAATGATTAGGCAGGATGTTTTTCAGATCATTTTCAAGAAAAAAACACTAGGCAACAACATCCATTAGTCAAAAGTCTTGTGGACACATATTTATTATGTGTTTTGTAGCCTTATTTCAGAAACTTTCATTTTTAGTTTGTTCAATAACCACGCATAAACAATATTCTCTCAAATATACAAACATGTACATACATATTATATCACATATTATCATAGCCATGTTTGTGCTAAATATAGTGTAATTTCACCTGTGCCATTAATATGTTTATAAGCAACTGAAAAAAACACAAATGTCACAGCATGTCAGAACATCTCAAGGACTCCAAAAACACCTCAGACCCCAGGGGGTTAAACTAAATTGCAATAAATCGGAATTCATCATCATCGGTCCCAAATCACTTCTCCCCTCCTTCCAAGACTTCACTCTCTCCGTCGATGACCATACAGTTACCACCTCTCCCCAGATCCGAAATCTTGGTTTCATTTTTGACCCCACACTCACATTTAAGCCCCATATCCGCCATATCACCAAAACTGCCTTTTTCCACCTACGTAATATTGCTCGTCTACGCCCTACCCTCTCCACATCTGCTGCGGAAACTCTCTTTCATGCATTCATTACATCAAGACTCGACTACTGCAATAGTCTCCTATATGGTCTCCCATCCTCTGATATAAAAAAACTGCAATACGTTCAAAACTCTGAACGCTGCCCGCCTCCTCACCCACACCCGCTCCAGAGACCACATCACCCCCGTCCTTCAACAGCTTCACTGGCTCCCTGTACAACAGCGCATCCATTACAAAGTTCTGCTCATCACTTACAAAGCCCTCAATAACTTGGCACCTCCATATCTCACGGACCTCTTGCAGCATCACTGCCCCTCCCGACGCCTCCGCTCTGCCGACTTGGGCCTTCTCAAACCCATCACCAAATCAACACACCGAACTTTGGGGGACCAAGCATTCGCCATCGCTGCCCCCACCCTTTGGAACTCACTCCCCATCCACATCAGAAATTCGGACTCACTGACCACCTACAAAAAACTGCTCAAAACCCACCTGTTTCACCTTGCCTACAATTTATAACAGCACTCTCATCATTGATTATTTGTTTGTTTGTTTGTGTTTCATTTGTAAAGCGTCTTTGAGTTCCTTGGAAAGCGCTATATAAGACTAATGTATTATTACATTTATATGAATGCATTATAGCAAATGATTGTGTGTGAATTCTTTATTTTTTATTTTATTTTTTATATTGTATTATTTATCAAACAATTTATCCGTGTTTGTTTAATAATCATAATCTTAAATCATAACTTAATCTTGAAATAAATAACCCCTCCATCTTGCAACTCTTCACTTCTCTGATGACGCGTTTACTGAAGCGAGGGTGGGACAACCTGTCACTCACATGAGATCAGAGCAACAGCAAATCACAACGAGTACATTTTTTCTTGTTTGAGAAGCAGTTTCATTTTGATATACATCGACATAGAGAAGAAAATAAAAATCAAAACTTCAGTGTTATGCGATATTAAATAAACTTTCATTTCGGTTTCAGCTTGTGGCTAAACGAAAACTTTTTGGGATGGGTAAAAAAAATTCTAATTTTGGTGCATCACTATTGCAAATAATCACCAAAAGCAGTCATAATGTGCTCACCCTCCAGGATTCCTGGTTGATGGAGATGACACACTGATGTCGGATGGAAGCTCCACCAGGCTCTATCTCACCTTCCTCTACTGGAGCTACAACACACAGATAATAATATCATCTACATTCAACCAAATACAAACACAATAACGACTTATGGATTTGACCTTATAGAATATCGAATAGGTTGTGCGATTGTCTAAAAAAAATATGTGAGATAAGTAGGGCTGTCCACGACTTAAGTTTTTTTCTAGTAGTTGTTCATTTAAGCCATTAGTCAACTTATCGCGTATTTATATTAATTTAATTACTTAAACATATACTGGAAAGAAATACTAAACCATAATAAGTGTTTATATAGCCTATTCCGCACTCAACCGCACGCATAAAGCTTGCCACAAAGAACCCGTACAAAGAAAGTAATGATCATGAACGTGTCAAATATAGCAAGGAGAAATTTTAATTGTTTATTAATAAACTAATGTTTTCTGTGTCAGTGTCGGCTGCAAAGATGAAGTTGACAATGCTGACTCTTCATCTTCGCAGAAGTGAACGTGCCTAGAGAGAAATGCACATTTCATACAGATTACATAAGCAGAGAGTTGTCTGTTTCTTTTTGTTTTAAATTGTTTTGTTTAAAAGTAGATATTTCAAGCTTTCTATAGATATATTTCATGTCTGTAAGGCACGTAGCCTATACGCTGAGTTTCTGGTCATTTATGAGATGCGCTTCAGTTCACGTGCAATGCAATGATCACACCGGCGCCTCCATGTCCTTATTTTTTTTTAAATCCAGGCAATTGGTTAACGAAACATTGATTAAAATTAAGATACAATTTATACAAAACAAAATTCACTTTAAAGAAAGGCTTTCTACAAAACAAAACTTAATGAAGTGGTCAAAATCATATCGGAGTCTGACCCACTCCATATGTCTTCCGATATATTGTGCATCTTGTGATCCTATCTTACTCATGCTGTTCACTTTTCTTATAAATCAACATAGATGAAATAAAAAAATAACTTTATATTATTTAAACATAAATATGAAACTAAATACGTTTTCTTTAATGACTACAACACATACAGTACTAGTACTACAGAGAAATTTAATCAGGAGCAGGATTTGAGTGAATTCTGTTTAACCAATGAGCATGTGGGGGAGGGGTGCGATTTTCAAATAATAATCAAATAATTCCCAGCGATCATCGAATATTATTTTTGCATGAAATGTCCATCCCTACTTACCAATACAAGGAAGCTCATCATTATCCAAGAACATCCTCACCAGACCATCCTGAGGGTAAAAACAAAAATGTATTAAATTTTTTTTATTGAGGGACCTATGTTAAATTTCCACAGATATTGTAGAGTCTTGACTCGCCCTTATGAGAAATGATGTGTGGAAGATATTCTCCACAGTCCGGGAGAAAGAGTTGGGGTCGATGACGAACTCGTAGTATGAAATGGGTTCCCCAGCTGTTCCGAAAAAAGCCATTTATTATAGGTTTTGAAATAGTCAGTGTCGCTAAGCTCTGACACTAACTTATTCTAGTATGCTTACAATCATCAGCAAAGTAACGTTGCAGACATCCAAGAATCCTTTCAACCTCTTTCTCTGTTGCCTCCTGGTGTGATTCTTCCATTTTTTTCAGCTGTGACAAGAAGATATTTTTTAAAGTCAAGACAGATTCTGAAGGATATTTGGAAAGACAGTCAGGGTTTGCATTATTAAAATGATGAGCACACCTGGGTGGGCATAATTCGTTTAGCCTCTTTGCTGGGGGCTTTTTTTTGTCTTTCCACTCTTTGCCGTGGTGGAGGAGGCTCTGCCAAAAATGAGCCCAATCTTGAATTGAAAAGAAAAAAATAAATAAAGGTTAGTGCACATTGTGTTTGTAAACTTAAACGAAGAGGTGTCAGCAGAGGTTTTGTTTTTGTAAACTGTATAGCCAATGTAATTAAAAAAAATCCAATGTTTAGTGTGAAGTAATAAAAAAAAAAATGTATACACTACTTATGGAAAATGTTTAATCATTTTATTTATTTGCACCAATATAACAATACTTAGTGTATGTTGTTAAATATGACTTTATTACTACCACGCAAGAAGTCTCTCTTATGCTCACCAAGGCTGTACTTATTTGTACTTATTATATATTATTACAATTTGAAACACCATTTTGTATTTAAATATAATTTAAAATACAATTCATTCCTATAATGGAATTCATTCATTTTTAGCATCATTACTCCAGTCTTCAGTGTCACATGATCCTTCAGAAATCACTCCAATATGCTGATTCGGTGCTCAATAATAATTTCTTATTATATATCAATGTTGAAAACAGTAGTGCTGTTTAATATTTTTGTGGAAATCAGAATTTTTTTCAGGATTTCTTGATGAATATGAAGTAGTACAGCATTTATTTGAAATAGAAATCTTTTGCATACAGTAATTTTAAATGTCTCCACTGTTACGGTTGATTAATTTAATGCATCCTTACTGATTTTCAAGGTAACTAATTTACTAACCCCAATTTTTTTAAATAGTAGTGTATGCTTACTTACTAAACCATTTTAATATATATAAAATACCACATGGGGACATCTATGAACATTTCTGAGGGATTAATGCAAACAGATTTGTATGCAAATAAACTTATTTAGATTGAGTTTCTGCTTCACAGAAAAGTAACTTACCAATTACAACACCATCTACTGTAGTTTGCCTACACAGACACCATAACATTTTTATCTTGACACGCTCATACTCACAAGTCATGGGGCAAGATGGGAATCGGGAAAATAGGTCAACTTAAGAGCTAAAAAAAAATGCTCTAAAAATGTTGAGCTATTTTTTTTTTTTATAATTTCAAATTTAATGTGAATTTTCAATATTTACCCTAGCCTTACATACTTAGATACAGTTACCTGATCACCATCAATCACATTTTACTTCCCTTACTACAGCTATACTTACATGTAGTGGAATGAAGGGGCTGTTTTGAAGCAGGACTCAGATCTATTTGCAAGCTTATGCCAGGCTCCTTGAGGTAAATATCCCTCCAAGTGTCCATCCTGACCACTTTCATCCTCCAAACGATTCAGACCCATGAATGACAACTAGAGAGATCAATATGAAAAATCAACCAAGTTGAAAAAATCCTTTCAGAGTGAATTTGCCCATTGCAAAATATAAGATCTGGCTTTCCTCTCACAGTAACTTACCAAATGTTCTGCAAATGCAGACGGGTCAAATGCAGAGCCTTCAGCATGTAGCTGGCTGGCCTTCTCCTTCCCTAGATCAGTTGCTAGTACCAGGAGCTGAGCATCCAGCGCTGCTTCACGAGCCTGTCTCACTGAAAATAGACACACAATTAACAAACAAGCAGGAGAACATCACGAAGACAAGTTGTGCATGCAGCCAACTACCGCACTTGATTCCATTAGTAGATACCTGGATATGGAGTGTACAGAAACAGAGCAATTATATGGTTAACTTAAACTTAATTTAGAATTATGGGGGGTTAACATTAACTGAAATGAAGTAAAAAATTTAAAAAAAAATTCAACTCGTTTTATTTTAGCTATTGCCAAGGCAAATTTTCTCATTTTTATTTAGTTTACCTTCATGTACTAAAATAACTCAAACTTAAACTGAAATAAAAAACTATATAGACATTAAAAAAATAACTAATACAAAAACTTAAATTGAAAATACAAAAATCTATATATATATATATTTTTTTTTTTAAACATAATAGTATCTCAATTATACAAAAAATAACACTGTATAGAAATAATACCATTGACAAAAAGTTTGTTGGCTTCTTCTAAAACATCAGTGAGTTTATTGTTAGCCGGGTTCAACATGTCCTCACGATTTTCTGTGAACAAAAAAAAAAATCTCAACAAATGCACTTCATAAATAAAACATCAAACTGTATCATTGAAACAAATTTTAACAGTATTAATACTCACGCTGGACTTGATTGATCAGATCCCTGTACTTGCTCCTAATCTCTCTCCTGCGTGTTGGATCATCATCTTCCTCACTAATACCTGATGGTCCGCCAACAATATCATCTTCATCACCCATATCAACCGCTCTCTCTGACCTGTTCCGCCCTCCCACTCCATTGGACGGTCCTGCTAGCTCCTCTTGACCCCCTCTAAACCTTCTCCTCGAATCAGACATCTTCAATGTTTCTGCTTGATTTTCTGTGCAGAGAGACACATATGTAAGAACACTAATAAAACAGAAACTTTAAATTCCTACAGCTATAAAGTTGATAAAAGATAATATTACAATAAACATGAAATAGACTTAAAATTACAGTTTTGCACATCCAAAATGACAGTTGTACGATGGCATGTTTTAGAAAATTAAGTAGGTTTCACTCAAGTAATAAAGCATAACATGATATGTGATATGATATAAATGCATAATATGCAGCATAATTTAGTAAGGTATAGCATACTACAGTATGCAGCTAATCACATGGCGAGTACAGTATTTTACTGATACACCAACAGATGTTAGTGAGACTTTTAAAAAGATTGTTTATAAAACAATTAGAGCATGTGTGCGTGCAATCCATGAAAATATATACATTATATTTTACATAAATATTTCTCGACAGTGATCATTCACTGCAGTTGGCCTAAAAATGCAACTAGACATCGGAAAATGAAGCCAGAGAAGAAACGATAAACACTGATTTACACAAATTAGCACGTATTTTGAAAACTTACAAACTTTAAAACCTGCGGGATTCATGTCTGTCATTAGCATCAACGAAGAAAACTTCGCGCGAAGAGAAGGAAGTGTGCTTACTGCCACCACGTCATTTCCGATTTATTGTGACCAGAGCCAATGCATAGATATACAAACGAGATACCACATTAGTGGCTGTGTCTATGGGCCGCCATATTGGAACGGTCAAAACACGGGGCCGTAAACACCAGAGCAAGTTGAGTTGACTGCAATATACTTCATCAGATAATTCTGCTGAAATAAACTAAATACAACAAAACGAGGGTGTCAGCTAAGATGACATTAAAAAGTTACCAGCAGTATAAAACTGTCATATTGAGTTAATACATATACATACATACATACACAAACCAACACATTCTGACCTGTAAAAAGTTATACCATTTCTTCGGGAATTGAAATCTCGTCAGTTTCACAATCAGAAGCTCCGCAATGTTGTGGCATCATTGATTCTTACCAAAGAGTATAGAAAAATATAATATAAGTTATTTGTTCTTACTGTGAGTGACGACACACTGACCGTTCCAAGATGGCGTGCGCGCCAACGTATCTGGAGCGGTCAAATGTGGTTTCTACATATATATATTTCTTTGGCCAATGGCTCTGTTTGTGATCATCGTATTATAATTGTATTTTATATTATTTAATTTATTAGGTCTTCCTTTGGATTTTTATACTCTGTGTAAAATATTGTTTAAGCATTAACCATGCTATTTCCGAACTGCAATTGTTGTCTGATTTGTCCATAAGCTCACACCCCTTTTGTAGTCTAGTAGTCTTTATAAACAACTTGTCAGCAACTTACAACTTGTCAGCAAATTAAAGTCTTCAAGTATTGTTAACCACAAACATTAATTTACTCGTATCGAAAACCAAAGAAAACCAAAAATTAGTTGATAGATTTTCAGAATATACATTTTTACAGAATGAAAGACACCAAGTTGCGAGTTTGTTTTTTTTAGCTAATTTGATATTGCTGAATAAAAATGTGATTGTGCAGACGTGAACTGAGATTATGATTTTACACACATACACACACACACATACGCAGTAGGTAGGCCTACACAAATAAAATAAAAAACTATACGTTTTATATGATGTAGGTATATAGATGCAGATGAATGAAACTCCCTTCAACGGAGCAAAATTAAAAAATAAAAACAACGCATAGGACGCGTTTAAAAATGTAGTAGGCCTAAGCTACCTACCTAGACATGATTTCTGGCTATCATAGTCGCGATCGTTGTTGCTCAATAATGTTGCCTGGATAGTGGGCTCACTAGGTTTTGAAACACAGCCATAATATTCCGGAAATTAACAAACTCGTGATGTCAGGAGGAGTGGGAGAGAAACAGACAGCACAAGAGAAATATACGTGTATTTCGCAGGATTTATGGACTGTATAGATATAACATCGTCATATGATGGAGTTAACGCGTGAAATAAGCGCTGGACATGTTTCAAGGAGATTGTGGATGATCGCTGGTCCAAACTGAAAGTGTTTTCACCCGCGTGTGCTTCCGATTACAGATCGACATTTCAGCAAACATGACGCTGCTCGCATTGGAACAAGTGACTGATTTCGGAGATTTCACGAAAGGAAAGGATCTAAAGGAGTTTTTTAAACGAGAATACTCTAACATCTCTACTCAAAACTGTCTGTCCGAAGTGCGTCTGAGTCCAGATGGACGTCACATTCATATCATTGTGCGTCAGCCCAAGAGTGGTCTTATGACATATGACAAATATCAGCGAGCCCATCTAATGCAATGCCAAAAGCACGTTGATTTAGTACTAACTCGAAATGCTCCTATAGTGGATGTTATTTATATCCCTCAAAGCAAACCAGATAATGCAGCCCCTGTGTTGGGAGTGATTTTTGAGAATGGAAAAGTGGAATTCTGGAAATTCCTTGAGAGCAGATCAGGCTGGCATCTACTCCAGACTGTGGATCTGTGTAACAGCCCTCGTGCTAAAGTAGTTTCTGTGTCTATGTGTCAGAATTTCATCATATGGTGTGAGGAGCGACCACCATCTGAGAACTCCAGTAGTGTGTGCAGCAACTTCAGGTTCTGTATCTGCAAAAAGACTGTAGAAGTTAATGAGGGAGGTGTCAGTTTGGGAAATGTGAAAATTGCATTGCATAATAATCCTCGATATACGACCATCAGTTCTGGGGATTTGGTCTATCTGCTCCCAGACATGCAGGAAAACTCTTCAGTGGGTGTTTCAAAAGTGTTTCTTGTATGGTCACCTGAACATGACACCTTTAAAGTGCATAGTGCCTGTAGTTGCACACTTATGAAAAGCTCAAGCAAAGAATCAGACTTCAAAAGGCTTGTTACAGACTTCATTGGCCTTCTATCCACACTAAATCCTCCTGATATCTGTGGATTCTCTCCCACTGGATGTGGAGACCTCCTCCTCCTCCTCAGCACTGGTTGGGTATGCATTATGAAGAGGGATGGCTGTCTTCGCAACATATACAAACTTCCTGATAATTGCCTAAGTGCTAGTGGGACCCAAAACAGCCTGAATATGTATAGTGAAGTCCTGGCACTAACAATAGGCAGGACTCTCTTCTTAATTGACACCAAATGTGGCCTGGAATTAGAAAGAATAAGTCTGAAAACCGAAGGTCTTCTCTTCGTAAACTCTTTGGACAGTCACTCTCCGCAAATGCTGTCAGAGACCGGGTTGTTTGTGGTCACGCAAACACAGAAGCCTTCTCCGACACATTCAGAAGACTCGAGTGCACTCTTGGTTGAGGCTGTTTTCGAGGAGGCGTGTAAATACTATCAGCAAAGAAGTCTAAGTAGCACACAGCTCACGGTGGAGAAGCTCAAAAAAGGTGGGATGTTTCAAGCTCCCATATCGCTGGCTGCCATCCTCAGGGATTACCTCAGCAACCAGAAGACCAAAACTGGTGAGAAACATTCCTCGGGTCAAGAAAGGCTCATGAGCTCGCTCGAATCAGAACTTAGGAGTCTCGTTTTGCTAGAGGACATCAAAACGTCAATGGTGAAGGCTTCTGAGAAAGATCTAGCGAACTATTGTGAAACCTTGGTGCAGCAGGAGATCTGCCGGCTGCTTGGCGGTGAGCTAGAGAGGGAGAATCTTCAATACCTGAACAGCATCTTCCAACTCTTTCCCACTTATTCCTGGCACGCCGTGCAAGCGGTTCTGCATCTGAGGTCCAATGGTGAGGGATCATTGTCTTCTAAAGCTCCTGCTGAATTGTGGAAAATCATCCTCAGCCCTGTGCAACCCACAGCGAACTTTGCTCACTGCAACGGTCAGCAGAAACACACTACAGTGAACCTGCCTGTTTTTGAGCTCTTGTGCCACTCCATTTTAAAATTCCAGCCCAGCTGGCTCCCCAGGTTTCTGGAATTGGCACAACAGCAGATGGGCACGACCTCCACATCTTCGTGGAGTTATGGTGTGAAGGAGAGCTCTGAGAGTTTGCCGCTCTATAAACGGGCCCTGACTGTGCTCCCTTGCAAAGGGTCCAACCAACACCTGGAAGTGGAGCTGCTTTTGTGCAGCGAGAGGCCTAAAGCGATAATGCAAGCATTGCGGATTCTCATCGAACAAAGCCAGTGGGAACGGGTGACACAAGTAGCTGAGAGGTTCTGCCAGAAGAGCCCGCTTCTGAACAAAGAGATTTTCAGCGCTCTGCTGTGCGAAGTGTCGCAGCATAGAGACCTGGACCCTTATTTGGACCTGCTGTGGACTCTTTGTCCAGAGGACATGACTGTGACGGGCATACTTAATATTGTATTGAAAAACCTGCCGGATTCGACGCAGAACTCGGGACCGTTCGAAGCTCACGGCAGCAAGGTCACCATTGGGCTTTTGAAACCGCTTCTCAGAAAAGTTCTCCAAAGGGAGACCAAACCTAGCCACAGGTACGCAGATATTCTTCAGTCACCCACAGTTCCTCCTCTCACGCCTCCACGCCAGCCAAAGGGACTCTCCAGAGATGCTGAACACAAGGAAACCAAGCAGAGGACTTCCTCTTGATCTCAAGTGACGTCTAGAGCCAGCCTGGTCTGACAAATCATGTCTAAAACCTTTCCATAGACTGTTATTAAATATCACCCAAAGATGAACTCGCCCTCATGTTGTTTCTAAACATGTATGACTTTCTTTCTTCTGTAGATAACAAAAGAAGATATTTTGAAGAACTTTTTGTCCATACAATGAAAGTCAATGGGGTCCAAAACAAACTTTGGACCATATTCACTTTCTCTGTATTGACAACAAAAAAAATGATCTTCTTTTGTATTTTACAGAAGATATAAAGTTCAACAGGTTTGGATAGACATGAGAGTGTGTAAATGATGACAAAATGATCATATTTGGGTGAACTGTACCTTTAAGAATTATGTACCTTGCATGGTCTAAACAGAATTATGGCGCTTCTTCAGATCAGATCATATTTCATTAATCATTACAATTGTACAGTATTTACTGCAATTCACAGACGTTTAACTACTGCTTTAATTATTCCTGATATTGAATGTAATATATGTTGTTTTTATGTATGCTGCATTTCATCTTACATGTTTTTGGCGTTTTTTAAACAGTATTTTTCTTTTTCATAACCTTCAGATGTGTCGTTTTTATGAGTCATCACATGAAGGCATGCTGTTACCCTGATCCTTTTGGAGATGACTAAGCATTATTCACATTTCTTGCTCCGGATAATTTATTTTATAAACCTCTAGCATAACAATATCTTTTTTTTTCCAACTGACACTACAGTCTGTCATCATATGCTAGTGTAATTATTATTTTATGAAAATAACTTGTGGAAGACCTAAGCTAAGAATTGTTATAGTCATTAATAAAAGTGTACAGTAATATAAAATGTAATGTGCATGCTGATGCATCTGACTATTTAGATTTGGAAATGTCATGTTAAATGCCTTGCGTGTTTTCAGGATTGCTCTTGTATGTATTGCTACCACAGGGATTTTATCATTGTAGGAAGCAATTAAATATGACTCATGTATTGCTGCCACTCATTTTCAGGTCTCTTTCTGAACTAAAGTGTCACAGACTTCTGCTGCCCTTAGTAAGTTATGGTTGTGTTGTCAGAGAGGGGAATTCTGATGCGTTTCCAATGAAAAGCTTTATAAACTTACTATGTCTGTACAGCCCCACCCTCTGCATTCCTTCTGGGCTCAGCAGCAGCATTCACAGCACTGCTTTAAATTCAATTGAACTAAATTCTATTATACAGTGACCAGCTTCAAACTCGGTCACGTTGGACAGGGTTGTGTTCTGCCCTAAATTGATGCGACATAGCTAGTTGTATTTTGAGAGCTGAAACACTTCTATTTTCTCTTTGTGATCCACAACTGTTTACTAAATATTGGGTTGACTGAGTTTTCTGAGCCATCGTTCAAAAGTCAAATAAAGTAGAAGAAACAGTAAAGACATTTGAAATTAAAAAAATATTTGTTTGAAATACATGTTGTTCTTTTGAACTTTCTATTCATGAAAGTATCCTGAAAAAAAATCAGCATAGTTTCCACACAAATAACAAGCGGCATAACTGTTTTCACCAAATTAGCATATTATAAGGATTTATGAAGGATCATGTGACACTGAAGTAATGACTGCTTAAAAACTCACTCAACTTTACAATCACAAGAATAAACTACATTTTAAAATATATTAAAATAGAAAACAGATATTCTAAATTGTAATTATATTTCACACTATTACAGTTCTTACTGTATTTTTGATCAAATAAATTGTCTTAGTGAGCATAAGAGACTTCTTCAAAAACATTAAGAACTGACCCAAAACTTTGAATGGTAGTCTATTTTTGTGTGGAATGTAAATAGATACATCTGGACATATTAAAATGATTTCTCTGTGCATAAACAATTTTTCTATTCTGTAACTTAACATGTCTCAAGAATCACTGTAATCACTTAAATATTCAGTAAAGTGATAGGATACTACCTTTCAATAACACCTATGTCATATAAAAGGGGTATTATTTAAAAGCATACCATTGCTCGAGATTATGGCTAGTAATTAGCATTTGGATTAGCAAGTGCCAGAGATACTTAATGGACATGCGTGAGGAGAGGCGATGAAACTGGTCTTGAAATATTTTAAATCTAATCCACATGCACTCTCATGCTATGTCTATGTAGGGCGTGAGAAAAATGATTACAAGGCCATTAATCCCATGATTGCTGGTCCCCCCACCCCCCCAAGCAGCACAAATATGTGTGGAATGCATGTTTCACTGCTCTAGTACTTCACTCTGATTGGCACACTTTTGTAATGGCAGCTGCACTGTACCGTAAGGCCTCGGTCACAGGATGTGGTGGACTGGAGGAAGGGTTTCTAGACGGTTGGCAAGACAGAGAGTGGCAAGTGATGCTTTAGTTTACACCAAACAAACAGGTACAGCATGGTAGTGTGAGCATCTTTTATTACTATTGTGATTAACACATGACATGAAAGAAATGTTTAACAGGCCACCTCTTCAAAACGAAAACAGTCAATGTCTGCTAATTCCTCATTAGAACAGTCTGATAGAAATGTTGTTGTTTTTAAATAAACTGTACTGTACAATATCAGCAGTTTATGTGTAACAGATTATTTCTTATTGAAAAAATGGCATAAATAAATCTCAATGCCTGCAGGACCTCATAAAGTGCTTTCTAAAACTTGACCTCCCATTAATCCCTTATAATAAAAAACATTACAGTTATAACAGTAAAGTTGTTCTTTTAAATATTTAAATATTAAGTGCTGAAATCATTTGACACAAGAAATTATATTTATGATACAGTCTCTACAGCACTTAAAAGTACTACATTTTCTACATTCTTTATTACGAGCCCCTAAAGGAACGTAGTGATGGAATTTTTTTTTTTTTTAATACTTTAGCGTTCCCCCGAGAAACTTGGCGTTCGCTCGCAAAACTTTTCCGTTCTTTGCGAGTGAATGCATTTCTCAAGGAAAGCAAACGTTTTGTGAGGTAACGCACATTTCTCAGGGGAACGCAAAATATTTCCGAGGGAATGCAACAGCATTGACATAATTTTTTTCACCATGTCCCTTTAAGGGCTGCATAATTTGTCCACCATTGTGAATTCATTGATATGTGGGTCGGCGTGTGACGTGTGTAAATCAAACTTTTACTGTCGTTTTTATTTATGTATGTATGTAAAAGGTGGTTGTTTCTCATTTTCCAATATTTCAGGTTTTAGGTGAGCCTTTGGGAAAGAATGCATCCTGATGTTATTATAGGAATTCCTTTAAAAAGAGAAATAAGGAGACACTTTGAATCAATCCATACGTAAAACATTATCTGCCTTACATTTAGGAAACAAATAAGATATCTTACTCATGAACATCTGAATACTTCATCCTGCGGTAGTACTTGGCCAGTTTAACTGAGAAAATGATGCTGGGGATCAGGAATATCATACACCAGCCCAAACTGAACCAAAAGGCATTCTGCGAACAGACAGGACATCGTTTGTTAAGGGTTTTTTTAGATGGTAACTGCATGGGCACTTACAAATTCATCAGCACTAGAAAAAAGAAAAAGAGGCAGCTACAGCTGCTGATGGATTCTCACCAAAGATACCACCAGGTGTTTACAAAGAAGATCCACTGATCTTTCTAAAGCTGCCGCTACAGGCCCACAACGACCCATCCTCTCTGTGATCTGACACAGAATACAACACAATAATATTAATAACCATTAATATTAATAATCATTCAAATAGTTGGCAACTTGAATATTAATAAAGACAAATATATACCGTTTGATTTGCCCAGCTAACATATGCCTGAAAGATTTTCAGCTGACAGTCTATGAATGCCATGCTCTCCTGCAGGAAAGAAGTGACAATTATTATTTTAAGACATCCCATAGATTGCTTCATCATTTTACATACAGTAAACATCCTGACAGATGATATAGCTAAATATAGCATTGATTTTGCACTCACATTTTTCACTATTTGTGATATGTTGTAGTTCAGGACGTCCTGAGCATAACCAACATTTTTAAGAACATTCTCCACAGTTGCCTAAAAAAGAGAAGAAATGAGAAAATACTGTAAGTGCATTTTTAAATTATGGATTTAAAATTTTAATTTAATTAAAGATAAAACAAATACATATATCTACATGGTTAAAGTCAGAACAAAGAGTTTTGTTTAGTACTTATCATTATACACATACAACATTTATTTGAACAAAAAAATAGTAAAACTGTAAAATTGTAATATATTATAACAATTTAAAGTAATCGTTTTCTCTGCAATATTTTAAATTCTAATTTATACCTGTGATGACATTTCTTATTATTATCAATGTTGGAAAAAAAGTTGTGGTGCTTTTTATTTTTTGTGGAAACCGTGCGTGATACAGTTTCTTTCAATATTCTTTGATAGATAGAAAATGACAGCATTTATTTGAAATAGTCATTTTTGTAATTGTCACTTTTGATCAATTTCTTGCATTCTTGCTGAATAAAAGTATTCATTTAATTTAAGAATTGACTTTCAAACTGTACTGTATATGCTAGTGAACTGTGATAAAATGACCAAATCATCATATTTCATTGAGTCTTTAATGAAATTGTCATAAATACTAATATACAGTATTCTAGGCAGTGATTCAGACAGATATGATGACTTACATTGATCTGTGATGCTACTGCGCTGAGATTCTTAATGGTAGCATTCAGCTCCAGCTGCAAAGAGGAAAAGGGTGAAGGTCACAGTAAACCAAACTGATGCAAATATTAATTGATATTAATGATTTGATATTAATATTCACTTTTTCCAAATGATAATGTCACAATTAGTTGGATTTAAATTTTGAACAAGGTATTTGCTTTGTGCTAACACACCAGCAAAGGCATAATGTTGGACGTGATGTCAGTCTGGATGTCTCGCAGATCTTTAGCTTCCCCACGCAGTTGCTCACTGATATTGTTGTTTGTCTGAAAGACACAAATAAGTCTATGTGATTCACATCAGTCTTACTCCAGAGCAGGAGGATGTTAACAAGACAGTATTCACCTGTTTACCAGCCAACTCATCCAGACTTAGTGCTGCTGAGCTCAGATTTGTCCCTGACACATCATTAATCTGAAATATGAAAGAATAAAATAATTACCAGCCTCACTATACAAGTATATATTTTCAGATTTTAAATAGATTTCAAAATACACAATAAAATGGCCAAAAATATATCACTAATATACATTATTTTCGATAAATCTTACATTTTCTCATATATTTTTTACCATTTTATATATAGTTTCAATATAAATATATATATATATATTATTTTGCTTTCCCCAAAAAGATTTTAAGATTAAATTATAAGATTATCAGTATTTTCTTGCAACTTGAAGTACATTTAGTAACTATATATAAATAATCATACATTTTGGCCAGATTTAGTTTTCCCGGATGATGCTTAATAAAAAGAAAGGCCTTTATGTACCCTTTATTAAATTATTCTTTATTTAATTACACAAACAATATGCGCTAGTCTATTTGAGAATAAACTGTAGTTTACCTGCTGTATAATGTTGCTGAAGTTCATAGTGCTGGCACTGCTAGAGAAGTTGTGTAGCTGGGACTTTACCTCCGGACTGAGGACAGTGATGGTTGCAATGTTGAGGTTTGCATCCTCAAAGGTCTGATAAATCTGCCTTTCGTACTGTTGAGAAAATCAGAAGGCTGAACTATTAGTGTCCAATAAGTGATGCACTGGGACAAGTAGAGGTAATAAATTCTCACCTTTGAAACATTTAACATATTATTTAGGTCGAAGACCTCATTCAGATGTAATGTGGTCCACAGGGGCTTATTATTTTGACAATCACTAGAAATAAAATAAAAAAGATGTATTTATTTATATTGGACAAGTTATGCAAATATGTCAGCCTGCATCAGTCATACTGCCTTGTGAGATGTACCTGTACACATTAACAATGCTTAGGTTTGTTTTCAAATTCAGAATCTTGGACAAATCGAACCCTTGAATCAGCCCTGGAGTGTCAAAAACCTATGAAACACAATATGATTGATTACCAAATGCTGGCATACATTACGGCAAAATTTACATTTACTGTAAACTACCAGAGACGGTTAACTCCTAGCAACTAGTCATATGTTTAAAACACAATGAGTTAATGTTTCTGTAAATACCTGGATGAGTTCCTTGTTCTGCCACGGTTTACAGACCATGGTGTAGGTATTACCTCCCACTATGAAAAGTATCAACACCACTAACATGAAGATCCAGGAGAACAGGAAGGTAAAACCTACTCCTCTAAAATGAGAAAAGAGCAAATATTTGTATGTGTACCGTGTTATTTTATTGTACTAACAATAGAACAAATGCACACCCTGACAACAGTTTCCTGTTTCGCAAACACAAATCCGGGGAGTCATTGTACTCACGCCATGAAGAAAATTCCTCCACAGTTGGATGTGCCAGAGCGTTCAGTGGGATTGTCTTTAGCATTTAGTCCAGCTGTACCCAGCAGCAGACCCAGAATATTACAGATCACCACCAGCAAAATCAGACAGCTCAGGGTCAATCCAATAGCCCGGCTATACACACACACACAGTTTATTCTTCACTTTGATATTATTGTCAATGTTAAAATTCAAATATATTTGAATAAAATGTATTTGAAAACAAAGTGAATCATGGGAAATAGGAATACAAGATTTGTGAAAGTACCTGATTTGACTTGATCTCTCTATCTCTGGAGAATATTTCGAGATGAAATCCTGCATGTCAGATAAATGTCCTGAAATACTCTCCAATGCATCAAGGGGAAGGTCTTTAGTCACACCTGAGATCTGTTTTTTTAACTTGTCAAGCTCATACATAGCCACTTTAAAGGACACAGGACAAAAGATCACTTTAACAACTAGACTGATCAGCAACTTCAAGTACATTACACTACTGAAAACCTTCAGTGAACAAACATTTGTGGAAGTAGATAGTCAGAACAAATGATTTCCCAGAAAGAAGCAACAAACTCTTTAATACACACACACTTACATATTACACTTGTTGTCGTCTGAGTTGTCACCTTTTGAGGAATACTATCAAAAAAGTCTCTCCCCTGGGAAACAAACATGTGTAGACATTGAACAATAGTTAGTAAAAATCATCATAACCGTTAAATACAGTACATTCAAAAATTTTAAGTTTAAAGTCAGTACGAAAAAAACGTATATTAAGCAAGAACACATTACACTGATCAAAAGACTATTACTAGAATATTACAAAAGATTCCTGTTTTAAATTTCGGTTTTATATTAATGCTGTCAAAGCATCCTGAAAAAAAAATCAGTTTCTACAAAATAATAAGCAGCACAACAGTTTTTAACTGATTATTCTTGACTAGCAAATCAGCATTAGATTTACAGAATGAATTTCTTCATTTTAAACTGTAACAAAATTTTACAATATAAAAGTTTGTACTTTATTTTTAAACAAATAAATGTAGCCTTGGTGAGCAACTCTGTGTGTGTGTGTGTGTGTGTGTGTGTGTGTGTGTGTGTGTGTTTGTGTGTGTGTGTGTATGTGTGAAAATGCACTGAAGTGAAAATTTATACCTGTGAAAAAAAGGCACTAACCTTTTCTGCCTGTCCAGTGACATTAGCATTTATGGCCTTGTCTATAGCAGACCTCAAATCATTTTGACCAGAAAACTATGCAAGACAAAACACATTCAAAGTCATTAGATTATCTCATTATAAATTGCACTATCAGCATAACAACTGGAGTGAAGAAAAAAAATACATGTCAGGACGTCCCCTTTTGCTTTTACAGCAGCACTCAAGCTAGCATGAACTCCACACACTGAAGAAAATGATATATGAGTAGATTTTTTTCATACAGTCATGTGATCTCGACATGATCACATGACTGTATGAAAACTACTCATATCTCAGACATGATCACATGACTATGAAAACTACTCATATCTCATTGACTTCAGTGTGTGTTCATGCTAGCTTGAGTGCTGCTGTGAAACATGACATCACCTTGCTCCATGTAAAATAAATCAGCTTTTATTAACCTGTTAAGTGTCACAGGCCCACTACTGACCACACAGGCCCACACAGGATTCACTACTGATATGACTGTATTCTGAATGTACATGATTTATAATATAAAATAATATAAATTATACTTATAATATAGTCCTATATTTTCAATGTTGTCTCAAAAACGACTTTCACTGTCAAGCATTGCAAAAAATAAGTATCAAGCATATCACCACATTAAACACTAGAGGGCAGTAAAAGCTGTGAACATACATTCACTACTATCCTGACATCCACATTCACAGTGACACATTCTTATTTTTCTCTACAACAGAAAGCCTGTATTTACGGAAATGTATTTTGACCAGGAAAGAGTTAGGTTTCCAAGAGAAAGAGCTTGTAAACATTGATGTGTTAACAATGACGTCTTGAGTTACTCCTTATTGTGTGTTTCTTTGTTCCTGTCCCTGCTTCCCTTCAATGAGTGTTTGTGCTTTTGTGTGCATAGATGACTGGTAATACAATTTGGTCCTCTGTACTGTACTAGAAAAATGCTATATAGTAGTCAAGTAATCTAAGCCAAAATATTGTGTGGGTTTTCTAGTAGTGCTTATGTTTTCCCCAGAAGATTGACGCAGAACTCGCTCTGCTTCAATCACTGACCTGAGACCACAATCATTAAATGTCTAGAGCTTCAAAGAAAGTGAGAATTATTGTGTAATGATCCATCCACGTTTGAGCATTTATTTGCTCTTAATGCTAAACCTGAAACTACCACGAAGCCTGAATTAGAATCAGGATTTAAGCAGGATACTTCACTGAACAGCCATAACAGAATTTCCCACTGAACTTTTCACTGGTTTGTTCCCATGGCACCTCTGGTTTAGCTTACTTCAAGACTTCCATCCAATGACAGTTTGTCCAGTTCGGGCTGAAAGGAACTGCAATTTACACAGTCTGACATATGCAGAGTGTTGTTAATCCGCTGCCTCACTGCTGATAAATTAGCTTGCAGTGTATCCACCTTCGGTTTCAACAGATCCAAGGTTTTATTAAGCTGAAGCAGTCCAGTGCTGGTGCTATTTATCACTGTAACACACATACATGAACAAAACATATTTTAAAATCAATGGATTCATTAATGCTGCAAAGTTGAGTCAAGAACCACAGGCTCGTTCATGGAGGGAGTTTCCCAAAGAAAGGGACTGTGGTCGGTGGACTGCTGTATCATTTGATGTTTATATGCACACAGTACATACCTTTAGCTATTTCGTTAATTGATGTGAATGCTGGGTCGAGGGCACCTTTAATACCATTCTGGATTGCTTTGCCAAGCAAAGGCCCTGTTTCTATAGAAATAAAAAATGTAGGAATTCCGTGTGAGACATAATAATTGGCAACACAGCCACAATTTTTACATTGCCCTAAGCTCCTATTAATTTCTGACTCTGGTCTTGAGAGATGCAGGACATACTATTTAAGTTGCTTTCAACCTTATCCACAGTCTGAGAGCTCTCATTCATCACTTGTCGGATTTGCTGTTGAGGAAATAAAAGTATAAAATTTCCATTATGTATTAGTTGCATTAAGTTCAATTCAGTATTGAAATAATTTAATTTAAATTGTTAAGATAAATCACCCTAAACAGTGTCTATTCTAGAAATGGAAAAAAATTAAGGATTTTTTATTCAGCAAGAATCCGTTAAATTGATCAAAAGTTAAAGTAAAGATATTTATAACATAACAAAAGATTTCTATTTAAAATAAACAAGGATCTTTTGAACATTCTATCAACCAAAGAATCCTAAAAAATGCATTACTGTTTCCATAAAAATATTAAGCTGCATAATTGTTTTCAACATTTATAATAATAAGAAAAGTTACTTGTTAAATGTTACACCAAATCAGCATCATTTCTGAATGATCATGTGACACTGAAGAATGGATTGATGGCTGCTGAAAATTCAGCTTTGCCATCACAGAAATAAATTACATTTTAAAATATACAGTCGTGCTCAGAATTAACCCATGGTAAATATGATCAAAACTGGCTGTAAAAAATAAATCTGCATAGTTTATCCTTTTGACCTTTCATAAAAAAAATGCCAAAAATCTAACCTTTCATTGAAGTACAAGAATTGAAAGTGGGGGGAAATCCCATTATGAAATAAATGTTTTTCTCCAAAACACGTTGGCCACAATTGTTGGCACCCTTTTATTAAATACTTTTTGCAATCTAGGAGTTTTCTCCTATAATGCCTGAGGAGTTTGGAGAATACCTGACAAGAGATCAGAGACCATTCCTCCATACAGAATCTCTCCAGATCCTTCAGATTCCCAGATCCATGTTGGTGCTTCTTCACTTCAGTTCACTCCACTCATCAGGTCAGGGAACTGGGACGGTCATGGCAGAAGCTTCATTTTGTGCTCCGTAACAAATTTTTGTATAGATTTTGATGTTTGTTTTGGATCGCTGTCCTGATGGAAGATCCAACCATGGCATTATAAGATTTATTAGCAGAAGGCGTCAGGTTTTGATTTTTTATCTGTTGATATTTGATAGAATACACGATGCCATGTATCTAAACAAGAAGTCCAGGACCTCCAGCAGAAAAATATGCCCACAACATTAAAGATCCAACGGTATATTAAATTGTACACATGGGGTACTTTTTATCCTTGTGTGCACCAAACCCAGATAGCGTGTTTGCTGGCTAAAAGCTTTTTTTTTTTAGTTTCATCTGACCACAGAACCCTGGGCCGTGAAGTTCCAGTCATGTCTGGCAACTGAATTTGCTGGAGTTTGTTTTTGGATGAGTGAGGAACATTTTTCTTGAAACCCTCCCAAACAACATGTGGTGATGTAGGGGTTGTTTGATTTTTTTTTAATAGGCTTTCTGACCCCAAGACTCAACTGCTGCAACGCTAACTCACGACCAATTCGTACGAATTCGTGTGAGTGATTAAAAGATGGCTAATTCGTACTAATTCATATGACCTCACTCGTACGAATTCGTACGATTTGTCTAAACCCACGTTATGGGTAGGTTTAGGGGCGGGGTCAGAGGTAGGTCATTCGTACGAATTCATAAGAATTTGGTAACTCGTAAAATATGTACTAATTAGCAAAAATCGTACGAATTTGTACGAGTGAGGTCGTATGAATTAGTAGCCTGCGAATTAGCCACCTCGTAAAATTCATACGAATTGCCGTGAGATCGGGCTGAACTAATCTCTTCAATTCTCCATCTGTGATCCTTGAAGAGTCAAGGTGATCCTTAAGGCAATATAGACACACGTCCTCTTCCTTGCAGATTCGTAACATCTTTAGTTGATTGGAACTTTCCTAATTATTGCCCTGATATTCAAAATGGGGATTTTCAATTCTTTAGCTATTTTCTTACAGCCACTTTCTATTTTGTGATGCTCAACAATCTTTTGATGCGCATCAGAACTATATTCTTGGGGTTTACTCATTGTGATGGATGATTAAGGGAATTTGGCCTTTGTGATTCCTCATATTTAAACTCCTGTGAAACAAGAAGTCATGGCTGGACAATTTCATGTTCCTAGTCACCCTGGTGTGCTAAAAAGGTAAACATTAACGGGAGATATTTTACTCTAAAAAATTCTAGGGGTACCAATAATTGTGGCCAATGTGTTTTGGAGAAAAACATTTATTTAATAATGTGAATAAATGATGGAGTCACTTCCATCTCCCCCCCCCGCCCCCACACTTTCAATTCTTTTGAATGCAAGGTTAGATTTTTGGCAATTTTTTTAATGAAAGATCAAAAGGATAAACGATGCAGATTTATTTTTTACAGCCAGTTTTGATCATATTTACCATGGGTGCCATTAATTCTGAGCACGACTGTATAACATGGTATTTCATGCAACATTTCACTTCTCCCTTCTGAATGATGTACCTCAGGAACAGTAGTAATATAGCTTTTGACATTCTCCAAGATGTCTTTGAGTTCTGTGGAGCTGCCCATCACAGTCTCTGAAGTGTATGTACTGCTCAGGAACATGCAAACGTTCCCTGCCCTGCACAGCAATTCATATTAATTTAGCATACTGATATACACTCACCAGCCACTTTATTGGGTACACCTTGCTAGTACCGGGTTGGAACCCATTTTGCATTCTGAACTGCCTTAATTCTTCGTGTCAGATTCAACAGGGTACTGGAAACATTCCTCAGAGATTTTAGTCCATATTGACATGATAGCATTGGTGGTGGCTGGGGGGGGCTCTACACCACTGACCAACGACACTCAGTTGGTACTAAGCGGCCCAAAGTGTGGCAAGAAAATATTCCCCACACTATTACAACACCACCTGCAGCCTGAACCATTGATACAAGGCAAGATGGAATCATGCTTTCATATTGATTACGTCAAATTCTGCCCCTATATCATCTGAATGTCGCAGCAGAAATCGAGACTCATCAGACCAGGAAACGTTTTTCAAATCTTCCATTGTCCAATGTTGGTGAGGTCGGCGAATTGTAGCATCAGTTTCCTGTTCTTAGCTGACAGTGGCACCCCGTGTATCTTCTGCTGCTGTAGCCCTTCTGAACCTCTTCAGAGATGCTCTTCTGCAGACCTCGGTTGTAATGAGTGGTTATTTGAGTCATTTTCGCCAACAGAACTGCTGCTCACTAGATATTTTCTCTTTTTCTGACCATTCTCTGTAAACCCTAGAGATGGTTGTGCGTGAAAATCCCAGTAGATCAGCAGATTCTGAAATACTCAGGCCAGCCCGTCTAGCACCCACAACCATCCCACGTTTAGAGTCACTTAAATCACCTTTCTTCCTCATTCTGATGCTCAGTTTGAACTTCAGTAGATCGTCTTGACCATGTCTACGTGTCTAAATGCATTGAGTTGCTGCCATGTGATTGGCTGATTAGATATTTGCGTTAACAAGCAGTTGAACAGGTGTACCATAATAAAGTGGCCGGTGAGCGTATATTACATAAGATGCATGATAATCTATACCAGTTACATTAAAAAAAACATTAAGCTTTTGTCTTAAGATCACTAAATGTTAAACCCAAACTGGTGCTCACAGAATTAGTCCAGTTATGATAAATGTGGAGCAGTAAAAGCTTCTTCGCTTGCAGTGGATGTTCGTTTTCTGCTTCTGGTGCATGCGGCCCCCGCAGTTACCACAGCAACGACAGCAGGCAAAGAATAGGCCAATTAGAGGCATCAGGACAATGTAGAGGATCCCAATGGCTACACAGACCAGGAAACCTATCTCATATAGCAAAACCTTGCCACAGGTGAAAGAGGTTAGACAGGTTGGTTAGTGTGGGTATTATGACTCAGTAAAGCTGGAAAGATGAGGTTGATAAAAAAAAAAAAAACTCTTGCTGACGTATGTGTGCTCATGTGCTCTGCTCAAGTGTGTACACAAAACATGTCTGATGGTGAGATCAAATCAGCCATCGAAACTGGCAAATAGTGAGTGTTTACACTGCAAAATAAAGTTGTTGGCGTCATTTACTTGTGGTAAAAAAAAAAAAATCCTAAGGAACCTGTCCCAGTACACACATATTTATACAGATTTACTGAGAATTTATTATAATAAGCCGAAGACAAACAAGTTACACATTTTGATCTCCACCTAAACAAACAGAATATATGATATAAGATATAAAAAAATATTTTTGTAGGTATTACATCCCGAATAATGCTACTTAAGGGCTTCTCTCACCAGGATTAGTTATTAGTTATGTGGTCTGATCACCTTTAAGAAAAAGAAAGCCCAGAAGTACATATTCTTCTACATAGGAAATGTTAAATATCTATTGCATAAATCTGACTAAGGTGTTATTTATGATCCAACCGTTTATTTACATGCAGGTGAATTCTATTACATACCTCTTTAATCATATCCGTTTGTGTGATTCCGCTGCCGTTTACCAATCCAACCACCAGATCTACAGGGAAAAAAAGTCAAAACATTGTACATTTATTTTTAATATTCATTTACACAACACATAATCAGTGTTCCAGCATTTTGATTGTGCTTTGAGAGTCTCAGAGGCCAACGGTGATGAAGTGGCCAAGGTCAAAGGTCTAGCAACTCTCTACTGTATAACATTAACACAATTGTGAATACTTCATTTCATGATTTTTTTCTTCTAAATAGCTATTGATGTGATAATGAATAGACATTTGCCATAACATGAACTTTCAATGAGGTTTCTATAGAGTAAAATTTCATTTTAACAGCATTTCTATGAAGTAATGCGTCATTCTATTGTTAGGAAGGGATGCATTAGTGCGTGTTTGATCCTATAATTATAGATCAAAGAGACATTGTTAACATTTTATGAACAGTTTTGAACTTTATGAGGTCATGGAATATGAAAACTAATTTTCTTTCAGCATAAAATGAGTTTGCAGGTAATAATTAACCTAAAAGTGTTGTGATCCAGACTGTAACTATACATTCTACTTGAAAGGTACACAGCAATAACGTATTTTTGAGGTAAACAAAGCATTTGGAATGGGGAGTTGGTGTTGATTCAAATCTCGTGGACATTTGCATGGTTATTTGCACAGTGGTTTTTGTTTCTGACAATTAACTGAGTACATTTATCCCACCTGAATGAGCACCATCTAACCATGTGCATCAAGCCAGCCTATAAACTTTCTCTAATGAGTCTAATACAGCCATTACACTCTCAGAAGAGCAAGTCTGATTCATCTGTGCCACAAATAGCATCCTGTTTGCGTATAGATCACCAAACTTTTAATGACAGATTACTCAACATAAAAAAAAACATTGGCTGTTTGTACTGAATACACCTTTGTCAAACACATAGATCAAAACTACATTACATGAACTTACCTTTAGGGAACGGCTTGGGCTGGACAGAACCCAGGAATGAATTTACAATTGGAGACATAAAGGCACTGTTGAAAGTCAGCCGGGAAGGTTTCTCATTTGGATTTTGTAGCTCTGTTCTTATCGTCTCTACAGGACAGGATGGTTGTCCGCTTACAAATGTGCAGAGAAACAGCAAAACACCACTCCAAAAACCTCCCTTCATTCTGGACCTCATGTTTTCAATCACTAGTCACTGGTCAGTGAGTTTTTAGGTCATCGATTCTTATGGGCATCAGACATCACCTATGAGATGATGAAGGCCAATTAATAATTAGTATATTCATTAAAAGCTTCTTTAGAACATAACAAGTCAGTCATCATATGCATGACCATTGTCTTATAATTACAGCAATAATTGTAAAAATTAGAGAAAGATGAAAGGCAGCGTATGCCAGCTGTACTTACATCCTACAACACATCCTCCAAAAGTATAAAAACAAAACATTGTCAGGAATGGAAATGCTCTGTAGGCAGCACAGAATTATTTTTTAGATAAATACAATCACCTTCAAACTTGTTTGTTGTATAATTTCTTACATATTAATACAAACAGAAGCAGAACTCACTCTTTCACTCTCAACAATTTAGTATAGACAGGTTAAACGGATCAGTGCAACTGAACTGAAACTAAACTGTTTACCTAAAAACAGTAAAATGAGAACTAGGTAAAGAGAGAGGAAGCTAGAGAGAGATAGAGAGAACTTATATTGTTCAGGCAACACACAAAAACTTTTAGAATTAGTACCTGTTTTACCTTTAAAGTCTATTGTTGAGTGTGTTCCTCTTAGTTCAGTTTAAATGAGTCTGTAGTCTAAGATCCAATGTCTTTATCCCTCTGAGAGAAACCTGATGTCAACACTGAAGTTTAACTGCATTGAGTGAAGCAGTAAATGAATGAAAGACTGAAATGGGAGGGACCGAGTGAGAGAGAGAGGGGGGGGGGGGGGGGGGTGGCGGGGGGTTCTGAGTATTAAAAGACTGGTCAGTTTTCAGAAAGGAAGTGATCAAAATACAAATGAGGGCAAAATTTTTTAATTCTGTCATAATTTATTCACCCTCATGTTGTATCAAACACTTATTACTTACTTCCTTCTGTGGAACACACAATATATTTTGAAGAATCTTGGTAACCAAAGAGTTCTGGTGACCATTGACTTCCATTGTATGGACAAAAAAACAAACAAACAAAAAACACTAAGGCATTTCTCAAGATATCTTCTTTTATGTCCCACATAGTTTTGGAACGAGATGCAAGTTAGTAAATGAAACTCCAAGAAATTATAAGACTAATAATATTCTTATTCCCAGTATCACAAACAAGGCCTAGTCCCAGTCTAAAATGCATGTTTGATCTGAAAAGCAATTTACACTGACATCTCTTAAAATATGTCAGAGCACATCAGTAATGTTTTTTTTTCTAAGGCACATTTATAAAACTACTTAAATGTCCTAATTAAACTAAGGTGTAATGCTGAATAAATCTAAGCCCTGTCTGTGAAACCAGGCCTTAAGCATTTTAAATGTTTAATTCCCATGTTCCTGTTTAGAATTATTCAATAGACAAAAACATTTGTGTGAAGAGACATTTAATTTTTTTTCTTATTGTTCCCGTTGAACAATGTGGTGAAACTCTTTGAATATTGTGCTAAAGTTCATTTATTTCAGTAATTCAACTTAAAAGGTGAAACTAATATATTAGTAGACTCATTACATGCAAAGTGAGATATTTCAAGCCTTTATTTGTTATAATTTTGATGATTATGGCTTACAGCTTATGAAAACCCCATATTCAAAATTAGAATATTACATGAAATCAATAAAAAAAAGGATTTTAAATACAGATATGTCGGCCTTCTGAAAAGTATAATCATGCGTATGTCCTCAGTACTTGGTTTGGGCCCCTTTTGCATGAATTACTGCCTCAATGCGGCGTGGCATGTACGCTATCAGCAAAATATTCTAATTCTTTCGAGTTTCATCTGTATATAGATTTCTGTAAAAAGTAGAACCTTTCTTGGTGGCCTTTGATCACTACTATGAACACAGGTTGGTAAAAACCGCTCCAGCCATAAAGTACAACAAAAACACGTACATCCGGAGCTGTTTGCAGAGGATCTTCCTCAGAATGTGAAGCGTCAATAGCTCTCTACTATTGACTATAAGTTTATTGCCTACTATTGACTTGTTTCTTATCAGAGATTTGGTAATAAGGAAGCCTCACATATTTTAAATGTACTGGTGATGCGAGTTAACCACACACCAGGCATGATAGCTGTGAAAATGTGTTTTATTGGTACCACACATCAATTGTCAATGGGAGACACTAGGCAAAAATATATTTGTAAAACAACCACAAACAAATGGTCTCTGAAAACTCAGGAAAGTGCACACCTGTTTTATAGCTGACTTCAGAAATGAACCAAAACACTGGGTTATAGTGACAAATTCGTGAAAAATGAATTTAAGATCGGTATGCCGTAGATTGGTTATATGTAGCTATAGTTTAGTCTCAGACCATTTTTATAGGTCGATGGAAGCCTTACAATGGAGTGCCCTCTGGCGTTTTAAAAAAAACAACACATTGTAACCTCAAAAGGGATTCTAGGAATTAATGGTCTGGATTCTTTTTACATTATCCAAGGTTTAATAAGAACTCATGGATTCATTCAAGAACTTATATATCATCTTAGGTTAATGAAATAACATAAAAAGTGAAATAATGTACAAAGGCAACATCACATACACAGCAACATGTTTCATCTCGATATATAATGCAATGGCAAAGACTTTAAAAAAATAAATACATTGTACATTGACTTAAAAACTATAATCTACCTTTATAGGTGAAAGGTAGTTGTACCTTTAATGCATCTAGAAACGATTTGAAATGAGAGGTTCAGCTTTACTTTTGACATATGAATGGGTCAAGGGCACAGACAGGGGTCCTAAAGAAGAGTAAATAGAATCACACTTATACAGAACTTGGCTACAATTTTAAATATACAATCACAAATACACAAACAAAATGATGAAAAAACTAAATCGTAATATAAACGTGTAAATTAAAGGATTTTGCTTCTTGGTCTGTTGCATCAGGGAGAAAAAAATAAACAATGGCTGGTATACTAAAATTAAGTTTTTAGCAATTGCTGTGAATGACTGGGTTTACACAAAGGCATTGAGCTTGGTCTGTTCTTTTCAATAGGCTAAAAAATCTCCAAGAAACAAAATGTTCATAGCTACGGTCTCAGGACAAAATGTGCCACCAGCCGTTGGACTAACAGTGTAGGATTTAGATCCTGCAAACAATGAGACTGTTACAGCTGCAATAGCTATTGTCTGACACATGCAGTTCCCAGACGTACATGCTATGATCATGTAATCTCATTTTCAATGACGATTGAAACAGAAAGACAGATAGGTGTAAAGCTTAGAGCAAGTAGCATCTACTTACAATAATATTGATAACAGTAACAATACAAAATTTGTTATTTTACATTTGAGATTGACAGCGTTTTCCAGTTAAAGATTATCAATTTTTTTGTTTTAATAAAAACAAAATTCATCAATCGTTTTATTAAGAAAAATAGATCCAAAATACAGTGACAAGAGTGCAAACGATATTTAGAGTTTTTGTTTGCTTGCTTATTTTTTCTCTTTAGAAATCGTTATAAAAAATCAAAAAAGAACAAGAAACCAAACAGAATGCAAACAATAAAAAAAATAAAATTAAAAAAAATCTAACACTTCTTTGAGTCTGGCATAACGGTCAGGCAAGCTCTCAGTGACCATTTCGGGTATGACCAAACTCAAGAACCTCAATGCTTTACACTTTATTTAGTTTTACTTAAAGGACTTTACGTAGTGGTTCTCAACTCCGGTCCTCAAGCTCCGGAACTGTACAGGTTTTTGTTCCAACCAGGTCCTACAAAACAAATAATTGAGTTTTTAAAAATGGGAGTGTTGGGTTTGAATCTGAGGTGCACACAATGGTAATATCACTAAACGGTTAGATAAAAAGTGACCCTTTCCTGTCAAGTGAGCACAACAGAAACGGCCATGCGTGTCAAAGCACAGCACGCACAGAGAGACCCGAGGTTGGAACAATAACCCACAGCCTGATCGCTAAGCCTGATCGAGACACAGAAACGGATGGTGTTGGAAAACGACTCTAAAGAAACCAAAAAAAAGAACCAACAAAACGGCATGTCTGATGGCGGCGGAGGATGAGGAGGGGCAATTTCACGAGTGACCAATTGAGGAATCGTCAACGCAGAAGACTGGGACCGGGTCGTGTCCTCGAGCGGCTTCTCGAGCCTTTCGCTAGCCCCTAATACTTTTACTGGGATGACTGTGAGGTGGGGTTGTCATTTTTGCTCTCCTGGCTGGAGGGAGCTTTGCTGTTCCAGGGGCTGTTGGTGCCCAGGGCGGGGGAACTGTTGAAACTGTCCTCGTCGTCGATGCCATTGGCCGCATCAAACTGTGTGTTCTCCAGCCGCGTGATGAGCCGCTCATCCTCGTCCCCGAACTCCCCTCCCATCAGAGTGGGCTCTCCCACCACCATCACATCCTGCAGGGGACAGGAAGGGGCGCAAACATTATCCCCGCAACCCGGGGGTGCTCCGTAGGGGGACGCGGTGGCTTTCTACACCACATAGCAACTGCAGAAGGCACTGAGGAACTAAACCTCCACTATCCTGCCCACTACAAGCCCGAATCAGCACGGTGCACCTGCCACAGGAACTTAAATCAGCAGTGCTGTATGTGAAAAAGGCTACGTTCACCATGCTGAACACTAAATAGCTCTGCCATGGTGGGCATCCCGGATCCTTGAGTGCTGCACGGGTTTCATTCCACCTCGGGTCTCTAGTGTTGGCTGCGTCTCTGGAGCTCAAAACACCCAACAGACTGACAAAAAGCACCAAAAAAAAACCACAGACCTGCGGCCCTAAAGGACCAGGGACTGCCCAGCATTGGATCATGTCCACTTGTCTATGTTGGGTCTGTCTTCCTAGTATTATGCATAACTTGAATACAAGCATTGGTCCACCCTCCTCCCGCTACCAATCTCACACAGCTCAAAATGGACATCAAAATGAGATGCTTACAGGTACCTGGCTGGAGAGCGCAAAACTGCTGGCTGGACTTTTCTTTTTACTGTTGCTGTTGTTGTTGTTGCCTCCTCCGGTACTCATCGTGCTGCCGCCGGACATTTTTCGTTTCCTTCGCTTGTTGGGGGCTTGTCTCGCAGGCTCGGCTGAAGAAAGAGCAGAGGACAACATTTGAACCTCGCACGGGATGCCGCTGGATGCAGTTATTTTAGTATCATTGAGATACTAATAGTTTTTCATATATATGTTAATTTTAGCTTTTCATAAAAATATATTTATTTCAAGTAACAAATGTCTTTTTATGGTTTTAGTTTACTTTCAAAACCCCAGCTGTTTGTTTGTCTTTCAGATGAAAGTTGCTCGATTCGCACCTGGTGGGGCCACCATCCTCTGCCATTTCTGAAACAGACAGGTTTTGAGGCAGTCTCGTGGGCTGAGACTGTAGGTCTTGTGTCTGGACATCAGCTCTTGCATGGGCTCCAGGATTACACAAAGCTGTGGAAGAGGGAAAAATCTGTTAGATAGCAAAGGACAAGTGAAGCCACTGTAGCTGTAGATGGTTTTTAATTCACATCTACCGTTCTGTACTTACTCGGAGGTAGTTCAGTGTAGAGTTAGATAAACCACATCTTGTGATGTTTTTTGATAGCTGGTCAAGCATTTGAGGGTCTTGTGCCTGTTGTGGAAAAAGTTTAGTAAATCAACATAAATAGTAGAGTAGTGTAGGTTTTTGCTTATGACAAGCACAAATCTTGATTAAAACAGCATCTATTGAAACCTTTTTAAACAAAACATGACATATTAAGAAAAAAGACATTCTAGTGTTGAAATTCTGCATAATATGGGATACATTAAAATTTTCCTTAAAATGTCAAAAAAAATTACAAAGTAAATAAACAAATGCCACATCTAAAGCTAAAATCATTACAACTTATACGGGGAAAAATTGTCTGAATTATAGGTCATTCTTTCACAGGAACTAGACTCTCGTATGGCCGTTACCGGTAGCCAGTAATTATAATTTATGAAGTTATAAATATGGATATATTTCTTAAAAAAAAAAACACATTCACTTCAGAAGGCCTTTATTTACCCCCTGGAGCCGTATGGATTACTTTTATGATGGATGGATGCGTTTTTGAATTGAAGGTACCATTCACTCCCATTATAAACCTTGGAAGAGACAAGATATTTTTTTTAATAACTACGATTGAGTTTGGCTGAAAGAAGAAAGTCATATACACTTAGGATGGCTTGAGGCTAAGTAAATTATGGGATCATTTTTATTTTCGGGTGAACTAACCCTTTAATGGCAGATATTACACAACAGTGAAATATTATAAGAATTTAACATTTCTGTTTTCTATTTTATTTTAATTTTTTTTTTTTTTTTATTATTATTCCTGTGATGGCAAAGCAGAATTTTCAGCATCATTACTCCAGTTTCACATGATTCTTCAGCGATCAATCTAATATGCTGATTTGGTGCTCAATAAACATTTCTTCCTTTATTATTATTATTGTTATCATCAATGCTGTAAACAGTTGTGCTGCTTAATATCTTTTTATAGAAACCATGATACGTTTGTTGCAGGATTCTTTGATGAATTGAAAGTTTAAAAGTTTATTTGAAACATAAATCTATTTTAACATTATAAATGGCTTTACTGTCAATTTAATGCATCCTTGCTGTATAAAAGTATTAATTTTTTTTTTTAATCACACTGACCCAAAACTTTTTAACAGTAGTGTAAATACTTATTGAAAGAGGGGTTGAGGACAAAAGTATTGTTCTAATAATCTCAATATATTGTAGACTTGCAAGTACTGTAATGATGTGAATAGAAAACAGCATGAATAATGATCCAAAACTCACATGCATTGCCAGGATGCTTCTCGGCACAACCTCTCTGTGCTGTCTGATACTGAAGTGCCATGTCTTTATACGCATCATGTCATCGAACATAAATTCCAGGTACAGTCTTCCCTCCACACACACCTGAGGAGATGAAAGGACTTGTGTACTTTGAATGGCAATGGTGGGGGTGGCCTACAATGATTTGATGGTTCTGTTCTTACAGTAGAGCTTATTTAATGGAAATACATTTATTTCCAATTAAGATCAAAACAAGAGTTAAATGTAAGCCTTTTCTGGCACGCATTCATTTTGAAAAGAAATGAATGGGCAACACAAAGGCAATTATTAGGATTTATTTCTGACAAACTTTATAAGAAGTGCATTGTGTAATGGTGGTCATACCCAAGGATATGCTTAGTTAGCGTTAGTTTTAAAACTTTGGCCATAAACGCAGAAAAGAATTATACCTGTGTGAACATGGGTTTGCCGTTCTGTGTAACCATGGTGCACTGATCGCAGTCCAGGGACACAAAGTTATTGTGGAACGACTCCTTGGGATGTTTTAGCACATAGAAAAGTTCAGTGGCCCCTCCCTCAAAAATACTCCTGAAGTACCGAGGGATCAATGTCCTACCAATAGCTGAAAACAGGAAATTTTTTGGATTCAGTTACTGGGGGGGAAAAAAAGACTATGAATGGGTTTCCTTATGTTTACATCTATATTTTATCATTAAAGTCAAATACAAATACAAAAAAATTAAAATCACTGAAGTGACTTTATAAAACAGAATATTACTATATCTTTTGGGTCCATCTTCCAGACAGAAAGTGATAGTCAGCATTGCATCATCTTCAAAAAACTCTGTAGTGAACGCATCCCACCACAAATTGTCACAATCCTGCTGAGAAAGCACAAAAAAAAAAACCACACAACTGAACTATAATCTTTATTTAAAAAAAAAAAAAAAAAAGGTTTAAATAGGCAAAACAAGCAACATCTACATGCTTCAACTAACTACTGTTTCCTTTCCTGAAATAAGAATTTCAGTTGCCCCCTATTTAAACGTGTACCATGAATGTTGATAAAGTGGTTTCTCTTACCTCTGTCCAATTCTGTAGTCTTTTGTTGAGCTCAAATATTCTGTAGTCTGTTTGATTTCCATACGGTGTGTGCCTCCTGTAACATGGCATGCATTATTATTATGGAGAAAAAAAATTCTAATAAATGCTGAACTCACAATTTCTACAAAAATATTAAGCAGTTAAATATTAAATATTAATATTAAACATAAAAAATGTTTCTTGAGCAGCAAATCAGCATATTACAATTATTTCTGTATCATGTGACACTGAAGACTGGATTAATGGCTGCTGAAAGTCAGCCTGCTGTTTGTCTCTTGAAAATATACTGCCATGAACAGCGATATTAACTGCCAAATAAGAGCTTACCCTATTCCAGGTTCCATGTAAGAGGGGGGATACATCGGTGTCGGACTGAAATATAAGGAGCATTATTCAGACTTTAATAATAAATTAATTTCATTTGAAATGTATAATCAGTTTACTTGGGATAGATGCTAGCTAGATGTCCACTTTTTACTATAAACTAGAAAAATGGCCGATTACTAGACACACATGTAGTTTTCACCATGTAAAACAACAATCACAATATGAGTCTCACCCCACATCTCTATCCAGCATTGCACCTGGGTGAAATGGAGGGAAGGCACTGCCGTTGGGAGGCTCCTTTGGGGAGTACAGCTTGAATGACTTGGACGAACAGCCTATAAAGTAAACACAAAGACAATGAGAGAGAGAGAAGAACAGTCCATTCAAACATAAAAGACTGTACATTTTATATATATATATATATAAAAATACAAGACAACCCAGAGTTATTCTTGTTCACTGACTAGCAGTGCCGTTAACATGCATGTTGATCTGTGACTGAAGGAAATTACATCTTTAAATATATCATTATTTCTCTAAAATAATAAATATGAGGAATATTTTTCTTATGAAAGACTTCCATGATAATTCCCCCACACCCCGATAAGCAAACACCATGTGAACACATGACATTGTGATTATTTCCCTGTAGCTTATGCACAGCCCATCCCCCATCTCGATTGAAGGATTCAGTTAAGTCCAGCTAGTCCTGCTATGACAGCAAGTTAAAAGCAGAAACCCCAAAACAAGCCGCACAAGGACTAATCTAATACAATGCACAATTCAATTCGCAATTATTAAATGCAACATTCGTGCAGTGCTTTGTGTTTCTTGCCTATTTTATTCACAATATAAAATAGCCACACAATGAAATTAAACTGGAATGTAATTACTAGGTCAGGGTGACCTCAACACGCTTTTTGTTTTAATACATTTCCATTACTATTTTGGTCGCTCGTGATTTCTGAATAAGTAATTATTAAAAACATTTTATGGATATTATAGAAGCCAATTCAATATTTCAAACTTAGCACAACAAGAAACATTAAATATTCAATATAGAGCGTGGACTGGAAAAGTTAACTGGAAAAAGAAGGCACGGTCGGTCACACACACAGATCTGCCATCTTTCTAGACTGATACACCAACCTGTCAATATTGTGGCTCTGTGAGTTTTAGTAATCAGCATAATTTGAAAAAAAAAAACTAAGATATACTATTCACTCTATGCCAGCTAACCTCTTTTGGAAACATCAGAGGTGCTTTTTATAGTGCATTTGAGAAATGTAATAATTAGTATAAATCTTTCATCTCATTGACAATTACGTTACACAGTTTAACTGACGCTCACACTGCATTTACCAGAATTAACGTTTTATAATGCCATCTTACAAACAAAGTAATACTGAGTAAATTTGAATCCTAAACATCATTTAAAGCAATTAAGTACTCCTGATGTTGCACATGATTAAATACTGCATTTTTTGTATATTCACACAGATTAATAGTAACCACTTAATTCTCCTCTGTTGTTGGTAAACATTTGTGCTAAGCTAGTAATAAGGTGAAACGTTAGCCATACTACTCAAAACATTACACACTAAAGTGCATTGAACTACGATTAAAAGATGCTGCTGTTATTTCAAACATTTATCACTGGTGTAACGTTATATGTAGCAACTTATTCCAAACAAGTCTCGGTATTTGTCTACAACAACGACAAACTTGGTAGCCTAGCTTAGCCAGGCCTGGCTCCGAGTCCGAGCACAGGCGAGGCCCTGCACAGGTTAGCCGATTATCAGAACAGCGTAAACTGCATCACCATGGCGACGCAATTCAAAGCATTTATTTCCGCGCTTACAAGCTTTAAAACTAAACGTTGCTATGAATTTACGTTGCACTGAAGCTTAAGCACACCTGCAGGAATCCAAGCAGGAATTCGACGCTCTCTCTCCCCGGTACTCCCTGATTATAATCCCGGTCTGTCGGTCGCTGTTTTTAAAGCGAGGTGAGCTGAAACATCAGCCCCTTCAAACCATCCTGGTGTGCAAAAAAGCAGGTACAAAATGCAGTTGCAGCGCTGGTAGTTGTAGACTGTTAAACAAGAACCAGACTCACGGGATAACGAGGAAAAGTGCCCGTGCAACCCTTTGTTCTTGATCATGAACAATGGTAAAGGCCCTTCTTTCTCTCCGTGCAACCCCCCTCAACACTCCCCGCTCTGGTGGAGCATCAACCCCTCGCAAACCCATCCCATCAAACCTACCCCTCCCCCAAACACAAGCTACTGCCTGTATGCACTGTAACAGTAGGCTACACGTCGAAAGCCTACTGTAAATGTGGCCAAAAGACAAACAAGACCATCGACTAAAACTCTAGTTGGCTAAACTTTTAAAATTCGTAACGGGACTTGAATGAGACCAGAGAGGATGTTGTGTTTACACCACTTGCGCATCCTCTGAAAACCCTGCCAAAAAGTTTTTTTTGAGTTAGTTTATCTCGCTTAAATTAATTGGCAACTTGATATAAACAAAAATAAAAGACTTAAAAAACACCTGAATCTATATTTATTTATAATTGTTATATTTAGGCTATATTTTTAAATTGGCTGTCTTAATTTCATGAATAATTTCATAATTGAAGTCACTTGGACGTTTTAACACAATGCAAAGCTGTGAACTTGTCAATAAAACCTATTGCCGGAATATTTCAGGTTCAACTTATTTGCTACTGTGGTGGACTTTTTTAAATAAATAAAATAACAACATGCAAAGCTGTGAACCTGTCAATAAAACCTAGAATTGCATATTTAAGGTTGAACTGATTTGCTGTGTTTTTTTAATACATAAAATAGTAAACTGTATTTTAAACTAATCATAATTCTAACATCTAACCTTACTTCTTCTACAGGTCTATATCTACTTGAACAAAATGTAGGCCTACTCTGAAGATTGTTGGTGTGTCGAAGCCACAGGGTCGAAACCTTTTTTACAGTCTATGGTCGAAACCAGTGGAAATTTTGAGATGCTGGTAAGACAATATCAAAAATATAATAGTCTCTCATGACATATTGAGTAATCAAATGAACTTCTAACCTCTTCCATTTTTTCAATGATTTTTTGCAAGGGGGTAATGCATCAGCCGGAAGTTGAAGCCTCGCGGGAGCCGCCATTGTAGCAGAACTTCACCCAAGGGGGTAATCAGCCGGAAGTTGAAGCCTCGCGGGAGCCGCCATTGTAGCAGAACTTCACCTGCTGTTAGCATCCAAGGGGGTAATCCATCGACCGGAAGTTGAAGTCGGCCGGGTGCCGCCATCTTGTAGCAGAACTTCACTTGCGTTAGCATTTCCATTGACTCCCATTCATTTTGGCGTCACTTTGACAGCGAATAACTTTACATCTGAGGCGTTTAAAGACTCCATTTGTCCATTATTTATTTCTAAAGCAACACGACAATGTATAAAGGGCTCCATTACCTTCTATGTTACATTATGGCCCCGTAGAAACAGTTTTGGTAAAAATAGGCTAACGATTGCGTCATAACCACTCGACTCTCTGTCGCGCTGTACAGAAATTACCGTACAGACAGGAGGAGAAGCTCGCAGGCAATCGGGGGACGTCCCGTCAAGGGAGAAGCCCATAGATAATGAGTCCATAAAAGCAACGGAATACTTACTCCTGCTCACTCACGCCAAAGAACTCTTTGCTCAAGTTCCCCGTCTCTGCAAGATTAACGTTGGCAATTTTCACGCACAGCTACTAGAAGATTAACCTCTGTCAGACAGGTTGCTCACGTCATCAAGCTTAGTTTGAGTCGGTCTGAGTCTGCGCGTCAGGAACGGAAGTGCTCAAAAATCGCTAAAAGTGGGCTTCAACTGTTTCAACTGAGTTCCAATGAGATCGCTCTGTCCATTTCTTTTACTGTCTATGTTAGCATCCCATTGACTCCCATTCATTTTGGCGTCACTTTGACAGCGAATAACTTTACATCTGAGGCGTCCAAAGGCTTAATTTGTCGATTATTTATTTCTAAAGAAACACGACAATGTATAAAATGCTCCATTACTTTGTATCTTACGTTACGACCCCGTAGAAGCCGTTTTTGTAAAAAATAGGCTAAAGATTGCGTCATAACCAAGGGACTTTCTGTCGCACAATAGAGACATTACCGTATAGACAGGAGGAGAAGCTCGCGGCAATCTTTTACTGTCTATGAGGCAATCGGGGGGACATGAAGGCACAAAGTCAAGGTAGAAGCCCATAAATAGAGAGTCCATAAAAGCAACGGGACAAAATATTTCAACAACGTTTTTGAGGAATTAGGTGATTCAGATTTTTCTTGGCACAGCTACTAGAAGATTTTCAACTGTCAGACTGTCGTCACGCTCAGTTTGAGCCTGCGCAGTCGCTCAGACATCAGACAGGAAGTGCAAAAATCGGGCTTCAAGTCTTCTCCGTTGAAATCAATGGGGTCGCTGTGTCTATTTCTTTTACTGTCTATGACTTCACCTGCTGTTAGCATCCCATTGACTCCCATTCATTTTGGGGTCACTTTTACAGCGAATAACTTTCCATCTGAGGCGTCCAAAGGCTTAATTTGTCGATTATTTATTTCTAAAGAAACACGACAATGTATAAAATGCTCCATTACTTTGTATCTTACGTTACGACCCCGTAGAAGCCGTTTTTGTAAAAATAGGCTAAAGATTGCGTCATAACCACGGGATTTTCTGTCGCACAATAGAGACATTACCGTATAGACAGGAGGAGAAGCTCGCAGCAATCTTTTACTGTCTATGAGGCAATAGGGGGGCCATGAAGGCACAAAGTCAAGGTAGAAGCCCATAAATAGAGAGTCCATAAAAGCAACGGGACAAAATATTTCAACAACGTCTTTGAGGAATTAGGTGTTTCAGATTTGTCTTGGCACCACTACTAGAAGATTTTCAACAATCAGACTGTCGTCACGCTCAGTTTGAGCCTGCGCACTCGCTCAGACATCAGACAGGAAGTGCAATAATCGGGCTTCAAGTCTTCTCCGTTGAAATCAATGGGGTCGCTGTGTCCATTTCTTTTACTGTCTATGATTTTTTGAGATCTAAATTTGCTCGGCCAATAACAGAGGGCGAAGTGGGGGCTTGTTTTGCACAGATTAAACCAATCATATTGAAGGGAGGTGCCCATCCCATGAGTATTAAAGCACGTTTATTTTACATGTTTAGAATTAATAGAGGTTTAAGATGTTGTTTTTTGTTGTGTTTTCTTTAAAGGCTCCATAATGTGAGTCAGATCTAAGACCTTTGACTATTTTTAATCTAATTAGATTATTTTAGGAGTTAGATGGAAAATAAGCAAACGTTTATGAACGATTTTTTATCATAACTTATACTACAATATCATAGAGTGATGGTGGTGTGGCCACCATAAGATGTCAAAAGTATAGTTCACCCAAAAATTAAAATCTGTCATCATTTACTCACCCTCAAGTTGTTCCAAACCAGTATTTCTTTCTTCTGCTGAACACAAAAGAAGATATTTTGAAGAATGGGTAACCAAACAGTTGATGGGCCCCATTGACTTCCAAAGTATTTTTCTTTCATATGGAAGTCAATGGGGTCCGTACATTACACACTAAATCAACAAGGTGGTTTTTTTTTGTCCTGTTAATTATCAAAAGAATGTCACTAGGATCAAAATGCCAGTTTAAATACAATAAATAAATAAACACCTGGTCAAAGTTTAATCACCCTGATGTTATTTCAAATTTTCTTCTGCTTGGAACACAAAATAATATATCTTTGAAGAATGTTGACTTTCGTTGTATGGACAAAAAAAACCCTGAAACTTCTTTTCTCTACAAAATATCTTATTTTATGTTCCACGAATAAAAGAAAGTAATACAATTTTGGAACAACATGATGGTGAGTAGATAATGATGACATAAAATTCATTTTTGGTTTCTGTCTCTTTGGCTGTGGGTCAAATCAGCATAACGAATTCATTATGAATTGCTGTGGGTCACATGTGGCACGTGTGATGGTTCAGACCTTCTTTTTTTAACAGTCTGGTTCTTCAGACCCATCCCTCAGACAGGACAACATCGCTCCCTAGTGTCACGAACTTGCATAAACTATATCTTACTAATTCACAGAACTGCAGCACAAATTTAGAGAGGAAGATATGAGCCATTATCACAATAACACACGAGTGTTAAGGGAACCAATTAAATGCTTATATAAATTAGCCTGTGTTATTTGTATGACAGCTAGCCTACCTCAACATTGGTGTATTTAAAAAATCTGAAGACTTATGGATCTAATAAGCAGCTTGGTTATAATATGGCACATTCAGACAGGAAAACTATAATAGCTAAACTTCCTCTGTGGGCTCTTGGTGAATTCATTTATGAAGCTTTATGAACGTCCTTCATGTGCAGCAGTGGAGCTGTTCTCATTTTCATAGTTTGAATGAAGGATTGCCTCTGTGGAGAAAACTCCATCCTTCGCCGCCATGGCTGACAAAATCTCTCTCCCTGATGAGGCCTCTGCTTCCCTCTCAGTGCTCCAGGGGCTCTTTGTTATGCCACTGCCTCATCTCTCCCAAACACAAGCACAGGGAGAGCCATGTGCCTCACGCTCACCCAGGCTGCTCACAGCTACACGGCTGGCAGAGCGCGATAATGCTCTGGCGACAAACGACATATGTGAGGGCCATACTAACTACTGTGGGGGACTGACTGCAGTACAAATCTAATGTCTGTCCTCCACTCAGAGGAATGTGCAGGGGAAAAAATCTCACGATCTGCTGTTCACAAAAGAGAGTCAACACATTTTAATTTTTTATTTTTATATTACCGCATGTGTGAATATTTTGTTTGGGGTTCCCCAACATTTTAGGGAATTTCAAAAGTATGATTGGAAATTAATAGAATCTTTTCATTTTAGTACAAAATTACAGGAGGATTTTTTTTTATTTGAGTATCAAGTTTTATTAGTTATACATAATTTTATAATAAGTTATATTCATTATTAAATATATTGTCATTAATCATAAAGCAGCTTTTCTTAAAATGTTCTTTCAAGAGACTTCTATAAAAAACTTTTAAAAAAATCTTACCAACCCCAAACATTTGAACAAAATAGGGTTGGTAAGATTATAATTATTATTGAAAAAGGCTTTATTTAATTAATAATACAATGAAAACTGTAATATTGTGAAAAATTATTACAATTTGAAATAACTTTTTTCTATTTTTAAGTGTAATTTAGTCCTGTGATGCCAAAGTTGAATTTTCAGCATCATTACTTCAGTCTTATGTGTCACATGATTCTTCATTTCTGATTATCAATGTTGAAATAAGCTTTGCTGCTTAATATTTATGTGTAAACTGTGATGCATTTTTTCAGTATTATTTGATGAATGGAAAGTTCAAAAGAACAGCATTTATTTGATATAGTAATCTTTTGTAAAATTATAAGTGTCTTTACTCTTTACTGTCATTTTTGATTAATTAAATGCATCCTTGGTGAATAACAGTAATACTTTATTTTAAAACAAAACAATAAAATCGTTCTGACCCCAAACATGACTCGCCTTAACTGAAGCAATGTACACACTTTAAAAGCCTGCCTCTGTTTCTACAGATGATGATGCTCTGACCCAGCAGGGATCAAACTGCCTCTTCAGATTCCTTTCTTGTCATCACAAACCACTCATTACCACCTTAAAGTCTTGATTGCCAGAGACATATGCAACGCTAAGTGAACCCACTGGTGGATTAAATTGACTGGCGTTTTTGTTGCAAGCATCTCTTTAAGCTGTTAAATCACTTAGAAACATGCGTTACACTGCTGTGAGAGGAAATACGATGAAGGCTCTAAAATACCCACGCTTAACAAATATACAGTGAATGAATATTCTGCCTGCTGCAGGCACTGCAGTGGTTTCTGGTTAAAGATGTGGGCAAAGCACTTAACCTCAGGTCACTCCATGGTGACTGAACATGCAATAAATATACTCTGCAAGTCACTTTGGATATGAAAGTGTCTGATAAATGACTAATAAGTAACTGTGGTGTTTGTTGACTTTGTTGGCAAAGACTATATGCTATCAAACATAAGTGTCAGACCTCAAAAAGCATCAGGAGAAATACTTGATGAGAATGCAGAGAAAAATCAATGAGCAGTAAAACACACTGAGGAAAACACATTTGCTGTCATTGAAAATAAATCCGCTCAGGCACCTTAGGTGTTCCCTATATAAAACACACACGTGACACGCAGGTAGACCATAGTGAGAGTGCGAGGCTACACACTCTGTTGTGTTCAGACCGGTTCAGACTCAGTGTGTTTCCCTTGGCAACAGCAGCCACAGGGACGGGTCATGGGAGTTTTATTAAGGTCTCAGGAACCAATGAGTTGGAAATCATAGAGAAGCAAACAGCTGATCCTCGTCACTATGAGACACAGATGCCTTTGCTTACTTTTACTTTTATTTCAGCAGTTCTGATTTTTCTTCTCTTACATTTTGTTTCTTACATTTACAATTGCTTATCTATAATTATTTGGGCTCAACTACAGCACTGCTCTTTATTGTGATTACAAAACAAAAAAATTACATTTTTAGTTCTCTATCAATTACTTTTACTGTAACTAAATTACACCAATAGGTGGCGACAAGTGACTGTCTGTAATGAATCACAATTCAATCAAGAACAAAACTATGGTGAATTCGGATGCCTAATCACAAAATGAATAATTCTACTCTTACTATTTCTATCATATTTTCATATGGAAAATATACTTACGAGTAGTATGGGAGTACTTTTCGAATTCAGCCAACGTGTTTTTATGAGTGATTCATTGATTCATTCACTCAACCGATTCGCTTCAGGAAGGAAACGCCCCTGTATGTGTAGCTGCTGGCTTCGTTTGAAACTATGGTATTTCAATGGCGGCGAAAAAACAGACAAGCCAACTGTATTGACCTTGAAATGTAGCCTAAGTTACTCAATATTAACTCCTTGTTTATTGAACTAGTAGCCTACATAATAGCAATATCACATTTCAGTACGGTTGTGATTACCTAGCTGCTACCGAATTTAAATACTGTGACCCATTTATAGGTGAGTATAAGATATTATTTTCATATTTAATAACTGACTTTTTTTACGGAGAAACAACACAAGGAGCCTACAAACTATTCTTGAAAGCGTCACGTATGATTTTAGAAATAAAGCTGTCAATAGAATAAAATTATTGTGAATTCTTTAGACAGCATAATGAAACCATAATGTCAAATTCTGCGAATGTGGTAAAAAACGAGACAGCGTAAAAAATGTCCAAAAATACCTGAAGTTAATTTGCTGACTTTGACTGCCCTAAAATTAAAATAATTTCAAAATCTGTAAATGTGTTAAAAAAGATAAATACATTTTCTTTCAAATGTTCTGCAGAATCCCCAGCACCCTTTTGCGGACCGTGGTCCCCCAGAAGGACCCCAGTTTGAAAAAATCCTGGAAAAGTAACAGCACAGCTCTCATCATAAAGCCCCATGATTTAAGGTATCATTCATTTCCACAGCACAAACGGTGACTCACATGCCAAAGTTTAATAATAATAGAGGTACCATAAGCAATAGCAAAAGCAATGCTTATCCTACCAAGCATCACTAATAAATCTTCATTCAGTCCGTAAAATCGTGTAATTTTGTTCAGACAACGATTGATTCTTAAAGTGGCGGATTTGTGCAGCTGGCAAATGCCAGTTCTCATCTAATATTTCCTCACCATCATTGGCATGTGACATAACGAGTTCTAACATCCCCGTCTAATGCTGACAAGTTGAGGGGAGCTGATTTTCTGCACAGGAAGCCATTTTGTTCTAGGGTGGGAGACATGACATGCAATTCTACCCGTCCATGATGTCATAACCTAATAAAAATGGGTATTTGTTAAAAATATATATCTTCATGTTGTTCCTCTGACAAGATATTATTCCAGCATACCATAGCTGTAGTTGGTGTATTAAGACCTCTACTTCAAATTTTTATCTAAACATCAAAATTGTCATGTGGTGTGACTGTCCGGGATATGTGTGACCTTACTAATATGACAATATATATCAGCAAAGTATAAATAATTGATAGATTTACAGTTTAAGTAACAGAATTAGGCTATTTCAACAGACACAGAAAGTGTTGATGTCTATGTATGATTTTAAAGCAAGTTCTGGCCAAATACATTTTGTCCGTAAAATGGGCGTCATATGGTGTGACACTGCAATTTATATTTTGAACGGGCAATAATTTGGACATCATTATGATGAAGAGGTCCACACTCAACCAGGAAGTTGCAGTGTCATCTCTGGAGTGGTTTGCAAGGTCAAGAGGTGAGTTCTGGCTTTTTAATTTTTAATTAAAAAACTCTGTATCTGATATGCTCACTAGTGGTCAATGTTTTGTGTCTTATGGTGTGACATTATTTACATAAAAATGAAACACTTTTATACAAATTTTACTTATTAATTCTTAAAAATCATTCCTGCCATGTGGTAATTTACATGCTAAGTATAAGCTAGCTGTTTTTAGTTAGCCAAGAGATTAGCTTAACTGAACAAAACGTCATATGGTGTGACACTGTATCATATGGTGTGACTGTTTTTCTAAGTCACACCATATGATATATTTGTCACACAATATTACATACACCTTTTTTAATGATAAATAAATAACTATTCAAAACATATTAAATGAATGTAATAGTGAACATTAAATTACCTATACAATTAATGTATTTCTTTTCAATTTTATACTTAATTTAACCATGTTTCACCATATTTGCAATGCTTTGCCTATTAAAAGATGCAATGTTTTGTCTGTCAGGCAGAAATGTCAAGTAAAGAGAGGACACAAAAATACAGGGAAAGACTCAATGCTGACCATGAAAGGAGAGAGGAGGTCCTGAGGGAAAGGAGGAAAAAGTAAAGAGATCATGCCAGTTCACACAGAATAGACACCTACTATAGGGATGAAAGTCTAGGCCACAACATAGTGTAACTTCAACACATGATACTATTAGAAGATGGTGAAACTGAAAGGAACGAAAATATCTTAATTACATATTTTTCATTACTAGGTATAAAGAGAAGAAACAAAAGGGAAAACTCAAGGCATTCAGTGTACAGTCTCTTCATCCTTCAAGACAAGAAAAAATGAGAGAGATGTGGAGAGATGCACAAAAGAAATACAGAAAAAGGAAAAAAGAAGTGAATGCCATTATGAACCTAACCCCTCCATCTCTTGAAGCATCAGTGAATGAAGATGATGCTGTGGCACCAACAAACAACAGCACACTAGAGCCTTCTGTCCAGTCACATTCCTTTACCAATTCTCCTCCTGAATGCCCTCCTGAGAATCTACAGTTGTCTGAAGTGTCCATCCCAAGCAAGATGATAGATCAGAATGATAAGCTGAGGAAACAACTTAAGAAAGTTAAAAAGCAGAATCAGGTACTTATGAAAAAACTGAAAGAAGAACACTCCAAAGCAGAAAGATACAGGAAAAAATGTGAACGAAAAATAGTGCAAAAGCCTGCTCGCACTGTTAGTGAGAAGTTTAACCACCGAGCAGCAAAAAAATTGGCCATTGAGAGGAAAAAAAGGGTTGAGGCTTTTCTGCAATTAGATGAGAACAGCATTTTACTTCCTGGAAAAAAGGACACAATTGGAAGAAAAGAGAAGAAACAAAGAATGATCCTCACAAGCACACTTAAAGACCTTCATAAAGTCTTTAATGATAAGAGTGATAAATTGCACAGAATGTCTTACAGGCAGTTCACCAGATACAAACCATTCTACATCACTCAACCAAAACCATGTGATCGTAACACATGTGCATGCTATCAACATGAAAACATGAGGCTTCTGATTGCAACTCTTTCAAAAAGAGGACTAATCACAACAAAAAGTCTTTCGACACTGCTGTCATCCATATGCTGCAGCATGGATAATGACTTGTGCATGAGGCGGCAATGCACAGAATGCTGTTTTGAGGAGGTTAAGTTCAGAGAGCATAATCCCGCTGAGAGGGTCACATGGGAACAGTGGCAGAGAGAGCCTATTACAGTCGGAGAAAAAACCTACAAGAACTGGGTTAAAAGAACCAAAGCGGGTACAATTGGAGAACTGCTAGTAGTCATCCAGAAAGATCTTGAGGAACTGGCTAGTCATCACTACAATTGGATTCATCAGGTTAGGGAGTTCAGACATCTCAAAGAGAACTTGCAAAACAATGAAATGGTCCTTCATATTGATTTCAGTGAAAACTATGCTTGCAAGCTTAACACTGAAATTCAAGCCTTTCACTTTGGAGGCAACAGACAACAAGCAACTCTACACACAGGGGTGGCCTATGGTATTGGTGGGTCCCAGAGCTATGCAACTATATCGCAGTCTCTGAGACATGATGAAAGGGCAGTGTGGGCTCACATCAAGCCAGTTATAGAGGACTTTAAGGCCAAGAGTGATCATGAAATTGATACACTCCACATCCTAAGTGATGGTCCTGCAACCCAGTATCGTAATCGTGCAAACTGCTTTCTTCTTAGCAGCATTCCATACTCTTGGGGTTTCAAAATGGTTACCTGGAACTTTTCTGAGAGGTCACATGGCAAGGGGGCTCCTGATGGAGTAGGCGGAGCTCTCAAACGTATCGCTGACAAGTATGTCCATGGAGGTGGAGATCTTCAAACACCTAAAGATTTGTTCAACTATCTTTGCCAAAACACAGAAAGAGTGACCATTGAATGGGTTGAAGAAGAAGAAATCTCTTCCATGGATAGCTTGCTTCCTTCAACAGTGTGCTCAGTGGTTGGAATTAGTAACACACACCAAGTGCTCTCCTTTTCACCTGGGGAAATACTATATAGACGCCTGAGTTGCTTTTGCAAGTACCCAGAGATGTGTCTTTGTTATCAGCCGAAGAAACTTCACATTGACGTCTCTGCTTCTAAAGCTGGCAGTGCCAATGTGGAACAGCAAAGTGCTCTTCTCCAAGATGTTACCTGTGTGAAACCAAAAGAAGCAAACCACCCAGCTGAAGCAGAAAGCACTGATTCTGATGATGACACCAGATACACTGTTGGAAAGTTTGTCATTGTCAACTACGATGATAGGCCATATGTGGGCCAGATCATGAAGATATGTCACAACGAGGCAGAGATTAATTGCATGAAGCAAGTTGGTGACAAGAATAACTTCATCTGGCCAAATAAACCAGACTGCATATTTTACAGCTGTGATCAAATAGTTTGCACAATATCTGAGCCAGAACCTCTTCAAAGGTCTACCAAGCTTTCTAAGATTGACTGGCTGAAGTTTAATATGGTCTGAAATGTTATCGGCTTTCGGCTTTTCAGCTTCAACTGATGTTTAAAGATCCCATGTGAAAAACACATTTTTGTTTTTGTTTAAAGATTCATTGGATAATGCAAATGATACATTGTATGTTTTTTACTGTATCTGGTTTTACTAATATCTATGAATTTTCAATCTAAAACATTCAACTAATTGTAAATTGATTTGTTTTTTACTGTTTAACATTTCTAAATGTTGTTACAACACACTCCTTTAATTTAAATTGTTCATGTTGAATGTTCTTGAAGTGAGATGGTGTTTGATTTACTCATATTTCTGAGTTTCTTATAATTTTAAAAGTTTTAAAACAATGTTAGTATGTTTTTTGATTTTGATTAATGTTAACTGAATTGAATTAATTGAATGTTGAATGCAAATAAAAAACAGTTTTTTGCATTGACAAATTGTGGTGTGGTGCAGTTCATCATATAGTGTGACACTATATAATTTGGTGTGACATTCAGAATTGTGCCAGTAAAAATACTTTCTTAATTATAAATCATAAAAAGTCAACGGAACACAAGAGAAATAGTATCAGCAAGAGTCACAAGCATTTTCATAGATTTATAATCGGGTTTAACATAATTAATCTAAAATATCTGGAAAGGCTGAGGAGAGATGACTTCCTTTGCATGATGATTTAGAAAAACAATACAAAATCTAATGAATCTACACAAAAAAATTGTTAAATCTTAAGATAGTAATGATAACGATTTATGTTGAAGTTAGTTACTTAGGGAGAGTATATCCCATTTTCATTTTAAATAGAATAACTTTTGTCACACCATATGACAATTTTAGGCACGAATGCAACAAATTGGTGAATAAATCTAATTTCAAATACAAAATCTAAAAGACCACATATATTTTGGGAAATGCAAGAGTCAGTACAACACAAATAAAATTTTTTTATGCCTAATATTTGAAGTAAAAAATAAAAACTTTTTTCAGGCTTATATGTCTCCCACCCTCTAGCACTGTGTAATGAGACTGATCTGTGAGCCACGGGGTGGAGAGGGGGAGATGTTGCACACGCGCACACAAATGCACGCTAAACGCACCATGCAAAGGCATTACCAGTCCAGCAGGGAGATGGTAAACCAGCCCAGCTTCTCTTAACTTGACAGGCACACCCTAACCCTTTCGCCGTTGTGCAACTTGAAACAGGCTCGCTTTGTTACTGTTTTAGCTTTGCTTAAAGTCATTTCCTTCTAATCAAGGGGCCATGTGACTTTTTTGCATGAGGTAACAGGACACATGCTGATATCGAGTACTTGTAGGTGAGAGGTAGAGAGTCGAGTGGCAGAGAGCAGCTGGATGGAGCTTAGTAGCTTACATTTAAAAGCGTCGGTATGGGTTGTTATCTAGCTCAAACAAAGCTATAAAAAAGGCCATTAAAAGCGTGCAATCCGTGCTCAGCAATATATCCGCAAATCCAGACGGGAGGATCACGGCAGCCCACTGTACGTGCAGCCCACACGAGCATAGGAATGTAAACAAACCAGACTTCAAACGAAACCTGTGTCGAGGGGAGGGACGTGCGCTGTAAGCACAGATTGCATCGTGTTTCTGACAGAGGTGAACATCACAAGCAGGCTTTTATGGTGCTCCTCTGCCTTTTATGAAATGACGCAGTGGGACCCCACACAAAAGCAAGAAAGAGCCGTCTTTCGCGCTCCAAGCCTCCGTTTCAGTCTCCCCCCGTCTCGTTCTTTCTTCTCTTCATCCTCTTTCCCGCCTCCCTCTTCACAAAAAAGGAAAGCAATCAGACAGGACACATGTCTGTGGAAATTTCCATGACTACGCTTGTAAAAATGTACCCTTGTGACTTGATTTTAAACAAATGTTATGTGCCAAATTTTGGCTTGTTTATCAATGAGGTTGCCAGAGAGGCTTTTGTGGTTGGCTCTTGCACTGAGATAAAAATCTGACTTGAGAGCGTCTGAAGAAACTGCTTGCCTTGTGTTTATGGCATCGAAACAATCCCCACACCGGTCCAAACTTGCCTTGATGCCATTCACCCTGTTAATCTTTATCACAGTGAGGGAGAGGACAAGCACTTTGTTCCTTGTAATTATGAATATCTTTCCATGATGCCACAGATCTCAAGAACATGGTACTTGGAATTTGAAACTCCTATAGACTGAACATATGGACTCTATTAAAAACGTATAAGTGATCCAGAGACTATAACTTGTGAGAGAGAAAGACTTGGTCAGAAACAAGGGTGCCTTGTGTCTAATGTGTCTAAATGTGTTCTCTCTATTTAGGTGACGGCGCACACTGGGCTACACAGCAAAGTCAACATATGCTACATCACTGCTTCCAGCATGCTTGACCACACGCAAACAAACTGCGTACATTCATTCACAGGTACCCGTTGGACTTAAGACGCCAAGATTCCAAAAGGTAAAGATGGCAAAAGAATGACGAAAGCAGCTTTATATCATCAATGTGTCACTCCTAACGGTTTTTTCACAAGGTGTATGGTCAAACTAAGCAAGTCTCATGAAGTTTCATGTTGCCATTGATTGGACCACACAGTTCCGTTGAATCTGGTTTAGAGATTCTCTATGAGGATACTTGTTGTTAGATCACCAGCATGGAGCCATGTCTCCAAAAGGATCACTTGATTCTCAGCCAAGGCCAGTCACGGTGCAAACATTTTTATGAAGATTCTGTCCCATCTTCTCAGAGTGTGGATCTAGCAACACCAAAGTCATGGGTTCGATTTAAACTCATCAAATGGATACTTTAAATGCAATTACATTGCTTTGGATACAAGTATGTAAATATTTATATTTCAAAGATACATTTTATACATATATGCATAAATATGAAAATTAAAAAATATAAGATTTTTAAAATACAACTTTAAATACAAATATATCTATCTATCTATCTATCTATATATATATATATATATATATATATATATATATATATATATATATATATATATATATATATGCACACACAAACAATATAAATGCATACATATAAAAATATATTGAATATAAATGATATAACATATATTTAAAAAATATAAATTAATGAATTCATACATACATATATACTTTTTTTTCTTTTTTTTTGAGTTTATTGTAATGCATAATAAACATTATATACAGAAATATAATATTTATAATATGAATAAATATAAAGCCCTATTGTAATGCATAATACATATAAGTAATAATACTAAAAAAATAAATATTTATTCAAATTAATATAAATATAAATGAAGACTGATTTGTAGATTTTTAAAAAACACAGTGATTGATGCTTGTGACTAATCGTGCATTTCCTCTTATATAAATTAATTAAGACAGATGTCTCTATTCAACAGTCTCAAAGTAAGAAAAGCTGCCAAAAAGTCAATGCCTTTGATTTCAAACCCCTTCAACATGTGAAAAATGTTTGCAATGCAGATGAATGAATTTGTGTTGGGTGTTTTTTTTCCTTTACAGAAACAATCCATATATTATTCCCTGCCATCAGCACAAATGACAAACCAATGCCTAAAATGTTTTCAGAACATGATTCATGAAGGAAAAACAAAGAGAATATGTTTTTCATAACCGTCAGAAGGTTAAACTGCCACAATGTCCTGCTCAATCAAAAGCGTTTACTTGCTTTTCTATGCAAAGCACTTTGAGATGCGAGTGAAGGCTGACGTCATATGAGAAAGGAAAGCACCCCGCACAACTATACACACCAGTCAGGGAGACTATTCAAGTCACAGCAATGTCCAGGAAGTCTCTGCTCTGATATCACATACACATTTCTTGCACAAACTAATGCATGTCATTGCATGCACAAATAAAATACACAAATGAACTTCTAAAACAAATGTTGGTGTACAGGAATGCTGATTTATGTAATGCTCCTTTAACGTTCAAATAAACAGGCCATGCAGTGCAGACTGCAACACATAACCTAAGTGGCTTCACATTGGGGCACAAGAGATGTGAAGTCTTCTAGGTATAGTCCTCTCCCTTTCATTCCCAAAAACCCCATGTTTTTCCGCAACTCCTGCCTGAAGCAGTCCATGCAAAAGAGATGAAATTAGCTCTTACCTGGGCAAGCACAACCTCCAACAGACATCTTCTCACATGTTTGGCACTGCTCTTAATGAAATGGTGTTGTTCAGTCCACGCACTGCTAGCATGGGCTTCTTCTGAGAAAGAGAAACAGGCAGAAAGGGGTGGGGAGTCAGTAGGAGGAGGGCACAAAAAAATCAAAATGTAGAAACAAGAGCTCTGCGAGAAACAGGAAGTAGGAATTACACTCCTGCTCGACACTGCGCCCAGGTTCATTAATATGCAAATTGCAATACTTGTGGGAGGGAGAAAATATGAGAGTGAGAGAGACAGAGAGTGTGTGTGACACAGGAGAGGAACAGAGAAGGAGGGAGAGGGGAAGCGAGAGCCAACATTGTCAAAGTGACCTGTGAGGCACATTTTAGAGCACATTGGCCATGTGATGCTGTTCTTTTTTTCTCTGTGTATTGCCTATTTTTGCCTTGTGCTGCTAACGGAGATAAACAGAGGCAGCCAGAGCCCAGAGGCACGGAGTCATTACCGCCTAGTGGAGCTACGACACACAGCATAAACACACACATGCACACGTACAGCATGCCCTCCTGATGCTCCCAGGGGTCTGCTGCACAGCTCACCCCTGCCAGAGTGAAACACGCGTACACACACACACACACACACTCTCTATATGCTGCATGACTGATCTCCCTTCTCCTCATACAGCTGTCCTTCTCCTCTCTGCATGTTCTGTGCATTTTAGTAACCTATGCATTGCTATGCATAATTCTCTCTTTGATACCTTCACAGAAAAGTACTGTGGGGTATGCACAATATATTAGTATCATATCAGTTATTAGCCAATATATATAATAAATATACTTTTTTTATCTGTATTAGTCAATATTGGATATTTAGTAGCTCATGCTCATTTCCCGTTTTTTTTTTCATTTAAATTACTTTTGTCGTCGTCTAACAAATGTTAATATTTGTATAATAAATATTATTATGCATGTATGGTTAATACAATATATGTAAATATAAATGTTATTAGTAAATATATAAGTGATATTAGTATAGCAAATATTCATATAAAACTATTAATTGAATATGCAAAATAAGCATTTAAACAATTGTAGTTTTTAGTGTTTTTTAGGATATAGATAGATAGATAGATAGATAGATAGATAGATAGATAGATAGATAGATAGATAGATAGATAGATAGAGCAAATTTATATAGCATGGTATTAATGTGGTACTACTCTTTAAGAATAGCATGAAATAGCATGTCCAGAATCATTAAACTACCTTTTTAGTAAATATAGTAACTGTGATTTATTGGGAAAAATGGGACTGTTAATTCAATTGTTACCATAGCATGATATCTGCCTTGCACATCAAGATACTTTTAAGAATACCCTGGTATTTCTAATATAAATGTCCAAAACATGGTAACTTTTTGTAAGTATTGTAACAGAGTAGTGATAGAATTGTTAGGCAAATGGTACTGTTAATGCTTACCTTATATAGCATGTTATTTACATGGTACTTTTAAGAATACCATGGTAATTCAATGTCCAGAATCATAGTAAGACCCTTTTCTGTAAATATAGTAGCTGCGATTTACTCTTATTGACAACAGAATGATTTTGTTAATGGTTACCATATTCATAATGTATGATATCAGCAGTCAAAATTACTTTAAGGAATAGCATGGTATTTCTATAGTACATGTAAAAAAAACAACAACATAGTAATACCTTGTTTTATACATGTAGCAACTGTCATTTATTCTCACCGACAAGAAAATGGTTCAGTTAATGGCTGAACCATTTTCCAGATTAAAAATTCAGAACGTACCTGGGATACTGGGACATTAGAGAAACAGCCCAGGGAGTGTGCTAAGGTGTCTAATTTCTTCAAGGAGCCCGTGTTTAAAACTGACAGAGCACTCACAGAAAACAATACAATTTAGAAGTTAATCACTTTGTAATTAAAAAAAAGCTCAGCATTTGTCTTTGTCTTTAACTGCACGCTCACATCTTCAACCCTCCCGGCTTCAGAGACTCATTGGCTTTCTCATAGTCCCAAAGGACAGACAGAGGTCCCTGTCCACATGGCACCCACTCTGTGTCAGCCCCGCGATCGACCCGATGCCTCCCCCGCTCTGCCCTGCTTCTCCCTTCTCAAAGCCTCTCCCTCCAGTGGGCTGTGCTTCTAACTACCGAATCTCACACACCACTGGTCCTTTACGTCCCCTGTCAAAGCCGCCTGACAACTCCAGAGGGGGTGGGTGGGGGGTGAGCGAGCACTCAGCAACCTCTTGATTTCACAGACTCTCATCCAGCGTATCTAGGGAACAGTGCTCTGTTTTCATCGCACCGCTGTTACATGTCACCTGTCACTCAAAATCAATATGCTGACACTGAGACAAAACTCTCCATCCCTCACAGACACAAACGACCTGCCAATCAGATACAAAATCAGATGTGCTCTGCAATTTCTGCAATTATTTACTCTTAAAATGCCTCTGATGATCTCATTTGATTTACTTTCCTCAGCCGAGAGGAGCTGCGGTCCAAAACGCAGTGATCGAAGAACAAAGAGAGCCACTCCATGGAGAATAATTTCACATTGAGGGGTTTCCTTGCGCCGCTGTAGGAAATGGCTTTTTGTTTTCAGAGCCCCAGATTGGCTTTGAAGCGCTGAGCCTCGGGAGATGCTCTTCACCACAGCCTGCACAATCAGGTCTCCCTCCCTCCCTCCCTCCCTCTCTCTTCTTCGTTCTCAGTCACACGCTCTCACATTCCAACTCGCGGCTCTGCTGAAAACAAAGATGATCCCTCCTCTGTCTTTCCTCTGACACCACCATTGTTGAAGCCTAGATGTTTACCTGCATGCACTGACACTCACTCACCTTCCCTCGCAGTTACGGCGGTGTTCCTGGTGTTGCCGCGCTGTCGAGAAACAAACAGAGGAAAGATATATAATCAACTCCTGATTCAATTAAGTGCATGAAAAGAATTAAAACAACAACAACAACAACAACAAAAAACCAAGTCGATTTATCACCACTTGAATAAAAAAAAAAACCCAAATGAATCTTATCAAGTTAACAATGTTCCACATTGTTTGCCTCACCACAATTTACCTCTTCGGGGTCTGTGCAGTTTGTGGTAGTCGAAGCTCTGTGTATTGATGATCTGGAGCTGGGTCAATTAGCCTCAAAAAGCATGGACAGAGAGAAAGAGAGAGAGAGAGAGAGAGAGAGAGCGTAGAGGAGAGCAAAAGGAGGAGGCGGGAGAGAGCGCACTGATCCACTGGAATAAATATGACGCAGAGCCAGAGCAACTTCTCCAGCCCGCTGTACCCAGCGAGGGCACTGTCACCATGGCAACGGCAGAGCAGTGATAGCTCACCGGGGCACACAAGGCACGGCATTATTCTGTCTCTCACTCACTGGAAATACACAGTTCCACTCAGGCGGCGAGCACGTAGGCAGGCGGACAGGCGCCTCGTGTTCAATTAACTCTACTCGTTCTGGGCCCCAGGAGCCCAGCCACCTGTGACCTGCGACGAGGAAGGACGTCGCTTAATGCAAAGATTATCTGAGAACACACCAAATGGGTCATTAATCAGCATTCGGAGACGGATCCTTACAGACTGTATATTAAACGAAAACAAAGAGTTTGCTTAATTATGTTGAATGGGAATAGTTTATATGGCATTGTCAAATGAGAAATGTGTATTAGTTTGCTGAAAAAAACTTGGTTTATTTGTCTTTGCTGGTTTAAACTGGATTTGACTGGCTAAGCTGATTTTAGATGGATGCCAGCTGGTCACCTGGCCCTTATAAAACATCTTAAACCAGCCTAATCGCTCTCCCAGCCTTGTCAGGCTGATCTGTTGACTGGTTTTAAAAGGGTATTGGGCCTTCTTCAGTCTTGCGGAAGAGCAGCTTGACGAGGCTTGGAGACCAGACGATATCTTTTCTTTTTTTTTAGATGATAAATTCATTAGTCTACTACAAAACTACAAAAGTTTTTTTGCTGGTCTGGTTTAAACTGGTCCCCAGCCTGGCTACGCTGTTTTTATCTGGATGGACAGCTGGTCTCTTGCAAAACAAATATCTCAAATCAGTCTAATTTGTTTTGCTGGACTCCCAGGCTGTGGTCTGTTGGACTTGTTTATAGGGGTTTTGGTCACTTTTCAGCTAGTCAGGCTGGGAGACTTGCTGAAAAACAGGTTGACCAGACTGGGAGACCAACCTAAACCAGATAAGACCGGCAAACCAGCTTAGTTTAAGTAGGATTTTTTTTTTTAGCAGTATTGCCAAATGAGAAATTTATTAGTGCTGGAAAAAAATCTAAGCTGGTTTGTTGGTCTTAGCTGGTTTAAACAGATCCTCAACCCTTTAGCTTATTTAGCTAGGTGGTCTCCCTGCCTGACCAGCTGAAAAGTGAAAACCAGCCAAAAAAACTTCTTAAACCAGCCATGTCTGGTTTGCTGGTCTCCCAACCTGGTCTGTTGACTGATTTTAAAAAGATGTTGGGCACTTTTCTGCTGGTCAGGCTGGGTGAAAAGTGCCCAAAGCCCCTCTGATACCAGCTAACAGACCTGCCTGACCAATGTGGAAGATGAGCAAACAAGTTTAGCTTGATTTAAGCAGACTTTTATAGCAATGTCATTCTTTAATGTGGCAAAAATCAGCCCATATTCTTGCATTAAACTTCCACTGCCATTCATGTCAAGACTGAGACATTTTTCAAATTATTTGACCTAAGTTGAAATCAAAAGCAATTTGTTTTAATAGCAATGGAAAACTGAAGTAGTTAGGAAAAATGGTAATATCCAGACAGTCAAAAGATATAATAAGCATGAAATCAAAAGCAATTTGTTTTATTAGCAATGGAAAACTGAAGTAGTTAGGAAAAAATGGTAATATCCAGACAGTCAAAAAATATAATAAGCCTTATCTTAATGATCTGTCAAACTGTTTTAAAGTAAATTCCACCAAGTGGGCCGAGGAACTGGGTGATCCTTTCACCATAATTTGCTTGCTTAGAAAAATACAGTATGTTTTATAAACAACAGCTCTGGCCAACAAGGATATGAGATTTTTCTTCTGTCTTTTTATGCTTCGAGTGGTGTCCGCTGCTTGCCAAGAGCAAAGCTGAGTAATGAGACAAGATGGAGAGGAACAGAGAGTGCCAAACAACTCCAGTCTCAACCAGTCTCAGCAGAACCATTCTAATGATGCGAGCCGCACAATGGAAGGTGACCCACTTATAGTGCCACTTCCCTATGTGACTCGCTGTCTCCGAAGACAACCTGGCCCAATTTCAACAGTCCTGTACACATTGTGTGCGATTATGTGGCTATTTGCTTGAGCATTATGGGTGGGCGGGTGTTTGGTAGAATACAGCTCAAAATGATCTACTGCAGATGTTGTGCCCACCCATAATAATAAGCCAAAATGTGACTAAGGCCACCTGGAATATGCAGAATGAATGCGTGGAAATGGCAAAGAACTTCTATTGAGGTCAACAAAAGTAATTTGATACAAAGTGAAGTATCTGGATCGTGCATAAATCTGAAGGAACTTCATCAGGTGCTCTGGTGTTTGTATCATCTGGCAAGAAAAAAACAGGATTTCACGCATAATGCTTTCATTGTGCTGACTCCAGCCCTCATTGTGCCAAACAATGCCTACAGTGCAAATGCAAAGCTACTTTAGACACATCTGTCTCTGGCAATAGCAGCATATGCTGGACATTAGCTCTAGTAATTCAGTCAGCATGTTTGTATCAAAGCAGACAAGAACCTCAGCATGTGCACTTTAGAAGCACTGATGGCAAACAACAATTGCATATCTATTGGGGATGATCTGTATGTAAAATATAGGCATTTTCGAGATGGAAACTTCCCAAGCAAGTACTACATAAATACCTCTAAGTAAGTTCACTGATCTGAACACAAAGTCAAATTTTCAGGTCACTGCTACGATAAAAAGGAAAATGTCCCGATGGTACTGCATTACTTACTGGCATTTCATGTTTAAACTGTGTCAAGAGGTATACGTGTAATTAATATAAGGACATTTCAGAAGACTGACTTGATTGCATCCATCACCATTCACCAAGATACATCATTTGATTTCATTGATAGAGAGCAGAACTGGCAGGCAAAATAAAACTGGAAAACGCTTAGTTTTTTTCTTTTCTTGTGGAAACTATGAAGATGAATGATCCAAAAGAAATGGAAACAAAAATCTAAATGCACGCAAAGAGTGATGGCCTGGTCACTCACATTTTGCTGCTAGCCTTAAAGGGTTAGTTCACCCAAAAATGAAAATTAAGTCATTAATTACTCACCCCCATGCTGTACCAACCCCGTAAGACCTTCGTTCGAACAAATGAAGATATTTTTGATTAAATGTGACAGCTGGATCACTGCTACATAGGCTGCCTAAGGGAATGAAACCTGACGGCCCAGAAAGTCAATGAAGAAAATGTTTAAATATTCCATGTCACAACAGTGGCTCAACTATAAGTTTATCAAGCGACGAGAATACTTTTTGTGCGGAAATAAAACAAAAATAACGACTTTATTCGACTATTCCTTTTCTTCCTTGTAGGCCTGAAACGAGACTTCAAAAGATTTCCACGACGCGCACGCGCGAGAACTTAACTGAAGTAGTTGAAGGAGATCGCAATTCTCGCGCATGCGTCGTGGAAATCTCTTGAAGTCTCGTTTCAGGCCTACAAGGAAGAAAAGGAATAGTCGAATAAAGTTGTTATTTTTGTTTTATTTCCGCACAAAAAGTATTCTCATCGCTTGATAAACTTATAGTTGAGCCACTGTTGCGACATGGAATATTTAAACATTTTCTTCATTGACTTAATGGGACGTCAGGATTCATTCCCTTAGGGAGCCTATGGAGGAGTGATCCAGCTGTCACATTTAATCAAAAATATCTTCATTTGTGTTCTGAAGACGAACGAAGGTCTTACGGGGTTGGTACAGCATGGGGGTGAGTAATTAATGACTTCATTTTCATTTTTGGGTGAACAAACCCTTTAAGGGATAGCTCACCAAAAATGAAAATTCTGTCATAATTTACTCACCAGTAGTATTAACATAAACGTTGTGTCACTTTTTTATTGATTTATGGTTCTGTGTTGTGCTGCGCTTCTGATTTATGATGGGCCGCTGACAGGCTCCGATATGTCTAGTCTGAGCGACGCCGTGTGACATCCTCCCGCGGTGACATCCTGGTGGAAGTGTAAAAGAAAGGTGTCTGGCTCATGGCCTTCCGTGTTTATTGGTCGTCTACCTGCGCGATAGTTGTTATGTCCGTGTGTATTCTGTCTGCTGGGGAGGCCCAACGTTCACACTTCGTCAAAGCTGATGGGTATAAATGTGTGTTGAATGCAAACACAGTCACAGAAGCGCCGTGTCACGCGTCACGGTCCTCAGCAGTATTTTCCAAGCCAGATTGTGTTGTTGGAAAACGTGAGTGCAAGAAGATGGAAGCCAGTCTCAACAGTAAGTGTTTTTTATTATTTAGTAACATTGTTAAGGAAGATTATTTATTTATATGTGTGTCGGTGTTCTATTGCGTTACTTAAGGTTTTATCTGCCCGCTTCAGATGGTGATAGTTTGAGTCTCTTCGATCTTGTTGAGGAGCTTAATTTCCTGAATCAAGCCAGCGGTGTGTATAATTATGTTTAAATGTAGCAAACGTTGTGTGTGTGTGTGTGTGTGTTGGATAATGTTTTGTTTTGTTTTCGCCAGGAGGCGTGGCTGCACATAGGCCACACAGCGCGGTTGTCTCTTCTCGAGAGAGCTCGGAAGCACTTGCGGAAGGTAATGTTAAATGTTGTTAAGCGCGTGTGTTTAAACAGTGATGTGGATGTGTAAAAAATACCTTATCTTCTAGGGGTTTTTGTTTTTTACCAGGGGTGAAGCGGGTAACGATCAAGGCCTTAGTGCATGCACCTCAGCGAGGTCGCGAGTCTGGTAACGTAGATGTTACGCCGCTCAGTAAGTGCTTTGTAATTCGATTTTATCAAACATTATTATATGCTGCTATGGTTTGTTGAATTTATTTTAAAAACTTTAACATATATATTTCCAGATGGTTTATCAAACGTTGTGAGCAGTGTTGGTGCGCCTGAATGTGCGAATGATCCGGATAAGGGCTTAGTGGCAAAACCGAAAAATAGACTGAAACGTAAAGCGACTGTGTTCCAAGCGGACGCGAAAGCTTCAGCTGCTGGGGCTTCGAGAGAACCGCAGACATCTGTCCCGAAAAAGCCAAGACGGTCCGGTGTTAAAAGTAAGCAACGTACAAAAGCTGTTGGATTGTTTTCTGTTCACACTAAATCAGAAAGATAAGTGTTTTTATATGGATGTGTGTATAATTATGTTTAAATGTGGCATACGTTGTGTGTGTGTGTGTGTGTTGGATAATGTTTTGTTTTGTTTTCGCCAGGAGGCGTGGCTGCACATAGGCCACACAGCGCGGGTGTCTCTTCTCGAGAGAGCTCGGAAGCACTTGCGGAAGGTAGTGTTAAATGTTGTTACGCGCGTGTGTTTAAACAGTGATGTGGATGTGTAAAAAAAAAAAAAAAAAAAAAAAAACTTATCTTCTATGGGTTTTTTTGTTTTTTACCAGGGGTGAAGCGGGTAACGATCAAGGCCTTAGTGCATGCACCTCAGCGAGGTCGCGAGTCTGGTAACGTAGATGTTACGCCACTCAGTAAGTGCTTTGTAATTCGGCTTTTATCAAACATTATTATATGCTGCTATGGTTTGTTGAATTTATTTTAAAAACTTTAACATATATATATATATTTCCAGATGGTTTATCAAACGTTGTGAGCAGTGTTGGTGCGCCTGAATGTGCAAATGATCCGGATAAGGGCTTAGTGGCAAAACCGAAAAATAGACTGAAATGTAAAGCGACTGTGTTCCAAGCGGACGCGAAAGCTTCAGCTGCTGGGGCTTCGAGAGAACCACAGACATCTGTCCCGAAAAAGCCAAGACAGTCAAGTGTTAAAAGTAAGTAACGAACAAAAGCTGTTGGATTGTTTTCTGTTCACACTAAATCAGAGAGATAAATGTTTTTATTTGGATGTGATAGTGTGTGGTCGAATGTGTTTGGGGGTGTATAATGTGTCAATACGCTAGTTTAGAGCTGATGTTATCATACATTTGCATTAATTGTTGAAAAAACATAAAACACAAACCCTCATATCTCTCAGAGTAGGCGTTTTATTTGTAATTTTAGATGACGACAATGGAGAACTGTGTGTAAAAAAGTGTAGACATGTTGATTTTTTAGCCTGCTGCGCCATCTATAGGGGTGCACTAGTATTACAATGTCTGTTCCATAATTGTTAGCCTGGTCTTATTTGATTGTTTGTTTATATATATATATACCATTACGTATTGTTTTTAATGTTACAATAGTACCAGTCTGATTTTTATTTTATTTTTTAGTCTTAGAAAATATAGTTATTATTAATATTACTGTTATTATTATAATATTAATACACATTTGTACTAACTTTTTGTTCTGTACCACTTTTCTACTTCTTAACAGAGGGGGTTGTAGTTCCTGATATAAATGATGTTCAGAGCTGGAGTGATGGTCTGATACAATCGTGGGACGACTGTGTATTTACAAACGACCCTAAAGAAACACTGCAGTCTGTACCATCCAGCGATCGTGTGGTGTCCGTGGAAGAATCCGACCCTGAACAGCTGCCTTCAAATCAGGAGGCTTACAAACGGGAATCACAACCCAATATAGACAATCAACACGTAGCCGGACTGATACAGGACTCTGTCAAGACCGCATTGAATGCCTTCGAGGTACGTTTTGAGAAACGCCTTAATGCCATTGAGAGACGTTTAGATGCTTATGAGTCAGCACAACAACAACAGGGAATTTGGATTAAACAAGGCATAGCGGCGCAACGGTTGCATAGTGGCACTATTCAAAAAGTAGCCAGAGAACAAGGCCTGACTACAGAATTGTTAAAGCAACTTGTGCTCATGCTTAAAAAGAAACTTGGGTGAGTTGACAACGTTTTATATATATATATATATTTTTTTTTTGAATACTATGTTTTTTTTGTTTTTGTTTTTTTCTTCAACATTTGTCAGACGCTGTGTGTAATTTTAGTCTGACTGTATAGTTATTGGTTAGGTCGTTTTTCATTCTATCTTTTTCACTGTGTGGACACACGGTTTATTATCCATAGTTTTTAAGGTATGGCCACATGTGATTTAATTAAATAAAATAAAAAGATCTGATTTAAAAATGCCTAAACGTTGTCGGGTGCCAGATGGTTTTGATTCGGGTCCGGTAGCTAGGTTTAGACGAAACGATGGTAGTTTGGTGCCACCTGAACAGTGCAGTAACACAGAAACATTGCTCTATTTAATACAGACTGTTGAGGATATGAATAGGTCTGAGTCTTCAACTGGTACGTTGGTAGAATTATTAAACATCGTGAGATCAATGACCGATGAGGATCCTGAACCAAATAATGATTTTGAACACATTGTAAATACCCAACAAGGAGGAGAGGTGTTAGAACCTCCTCCAGAACCAAATTCTGCATTTGATCATCTTGTGTCTTTTCACCAGTCAGGAGAGGGTCCAGGTACCCAGACACATCGCACACTCAACCCCCGATGCCCCCAATATGGGTCTTACAGATAGAGATATAGAATCACTTGTAACAGTGGGTGGTGATGTTAGTGGGTACACTGTACTGCCACGAGCTCGGTTCAATGGTCTGGAAATCCACAGGCTTATAAATTTGCGAGAGATATCTTTGACAGATTTAGCAGCCTACACAGTGTTTTTACATGACACACTTTCTGAAATTGTGGAGTTTTCCAGACTGTTAGGCGGAGACGGCTGTTTAATCAGCATCACGTTGAGGGGGTCGAGCTTGACATCAGATGTTAGTACACTTTTGACGGGTAGCAATGGTTATAGTGTATATCTATTTATAAACGATCTTGAAAAAATAATGCAGAGCAACTCTGACGTCCAGTTTGATGAGAGATTGAATTTAAGACTGTCGATAGCGAGAAGTAAACGCGGCGGTGCTTATCGAAAGATCCGTGATCTTGCCCACAATGAAGTGATTACCAAAAACAGACTTAATCTGTTCTGTCCCACGAATATTTCAAACAATCTTTGTTTTGCAATCTGTCTGGCACATTTCCTAAATCCTCAGAAACCACACGTAGAGCTAGAGTCTGTAGCATCTTCAATACAGAAATCAGCAGGGTATGGTGATCAATACAAGATAGCGTTTAATGACATCAGACGGTTTGAACAGATGCTGAACGTTAAAATAGCTGTCTTCTATCGCTCTGATACGGGTGTTTTGGAGAAGTATACAAACACAGACGATCCGCATCCTAAAACAGTATTTTTGTACCTGCATGAGAATCATTATTTTATGATTAAAAATCTACGTGCATTTATTGGCACCCCATACGTGTGTGAGTTCTGCCACCGAGGATTCACCTGTAGGAGAGATCATAGATGTCGGTACATCTGCGACGTCTATAATGACCCGGAATGTCATAAACAACCCAAAAAGCCAAAACATTGCGGCGACTGCCTGCGCTACTGTAAGTCTGACTATTGTTTTGAGATGCATAAAAAACCAGTTCGAGGTATGCAATACGCGCAGTGCGATGTTACTAAATATTGTGGTAAATGTAACAGACGTTACCATGTCAGCGGTACTAAACCCAAACCCCATAAATGCCCTGCAGATCGTTGTGTGCACTGTGGTGAGAGTTTGGTTACCCATGGTGTGCATCAGTGTTTTATCCAACCAGTTAAGCCGGAGATGCCGAACGATCGTTACATTTTCTACGATTTTGAGACCCGTTATGAAAATGGTAAACATGTTGCGAATTTTGTATGTGCTATCACGTTTAATGGCGAAGAATTCGTGGCTGAAGGGACCGATTGTGTGGATCGTCTCGTTAAAAAATTCAGACAACCTCGTTACAGTAATTACACATGGATAGCGCATAATTCGTCAGGCTTTGACAATTTCATAATTTTGGAATTCTTTAATAAGATGGGGATTGCCCCTAAAATTACGATGCGCGGCTGTCGTCTAATCTTAATGTATGACACAGCTTTCAAGCAACGTTTTATTGATTCGTACTCATTCATCCCCATGCGTCTAGCCAAGACACCCGTTGCGTTTAATTTGACTAATGCTGAGAAGGGGTATTTTCCACACCACTTTAACCGCGCTGAAAATGACGCCTACATAGGCCCGTACCCTGACAAGAAATTTTATGGGTACGCAACATTGTCGAACCAGGACAGAGTGGCGTTTGATGATTGGTACAGCACAACCTCTGACAAAGTGTTCGATTTTAAAAAAGAACTTGCGCTTTATGGTAAAAACGATGTCGTTTTGCTGAGGGAGGCATGCATGAAATACCGCGATGAATTCATTCAGTGCACGGGCATTGATCCGTTTAATTACACCACTTTGGCAGCAACATGTATGGCTACGTATAAAACACACTACATCCCAAAAGACACAATAGCTCTGACACGTAACAATGCGTACACCAACCAGAACAAGACTTATTCAAACATCTCAATTGAATGGCTCGAATTCCTCCGAAAATCGCGGTCCATAGATGTTCAACATGCCCTTAACAGCGGTGAGGCGTCATTTGGGAAATACTATGTGGATGGATTCTATGACGATGGCAACGTGAAAAAAGCATTCGAATATCTAGGCTGTTTTTTTCACGGTTGCGAACGTTGTTATAATCCCAACGATCTAAACCCTTTATCAAAAGTGCCTTATGGTGTACTGAGAAGACAATGTGATGACAAGATTGAAATTTTGGAGCGCGCATACGGTCTTCAGGTCGAGGTGATTTGGGAGTGTGATTGGGTTTGACTGCAACGGCCAAGCAGACTGATGCAGCAGTGATGGATTTCATGTCCACTTACAAACACACTGAAAGATTGAAACCACGCGATGCTCTTTTCGGTGGCCGGACCAACGCGTTAAAACTGTATCACAAAGTCTCGGAGGGTGAGCGTATTAGGTATGTTGACTTTACATCACTATATCCCTACTGCCAGGCTCGAAAATGCTACCCAATCGGGCATCCTGAAATAATACACAAGGATTTTCAAAACCTTGAAGATTATTACGGGCTCGTCAAGGCAACAGTCCTTCCGCCACGGAAGTTGCTTCACCCCGTACTACCTTATAGGACCGGGGGCAAGTTAATGTTTCCACTTTGTAGGACTTGTGCTGAACATCAGAACCAGACACACCCTTGTGTGCATACTAACGAGGAAAGATCAATTCATGGGACCTGGGTTAGCATTGAATTGTTAAAAGCCGTTGAGAAGGGTTATGTAGTGACAAAAATCGATGAGGTCTGGCATTTTCCCCAAACCTCTGAAACCTTGTTTTGTGATTATGTTAAAACATTTTTACAGTTCAAACAGGAAAGTTCAGGTTTTCCGAAAGACGTTGTGACCGACGCCGACAAAGAATCTTATGTTATAGAATACTTTGAGAAAGAAGGGATTAAGTTGAATCTGGACAAGATTGAGTTTAATGCTGCGCGCAGATCCATCATGAAACTACTTCTCAACTCTTTGTGGGGGAGGTTCAGTATGTGCGAACAGCTGCCGACAACCGAGATACTAACAGACCCTGAACAGTTTCCCCGATACATTTTTGGCACTGAGTATGACCTCAAGCATTTCTCATTTGTGTCAGACACTGTTGCGATCGTTCAGTGGTCTTACGCAGATGGGAAAGGCACCCAGACTCGTGACATTAACGTATTTCTCGGGGCTTTTACAACAGCCCACGCACGGTTAGAGCTTTATGATCTTATGGATAGGTTGGGTGATAGATTGCTTTATTGCGATACAGATAGTGTTGTGTTCACATCTAAAGAGGGTGAATATGAGCCCCCACTGGGACCATATCTTGGCGAACTTACTGATGAAGTTGGGGATGGAGACCACATAGTGGAATTTTCTTCAAGTGGGCCGAAAAGTTACGGGTACCGAACTGCTATGGGTAAGGTCTGTATGAAGGCCAAAGGCATCACACTGAACGCTGTAAACTCTGAGACCATTAGGTTAGACACATTAATTGGTCTTGTCGATCAATATGTGAGGGGGCGGGGTGATAGTAATCACATTCTCGCATACACCGAAAGTATAGTGAGGAACAAAAAGCAGTTCACATTGCACAACAAGTCAGTTGTGAAAAAATTTAAAGTTGTATACAACAAGCGTGTACTGCTACCCGACCTAACTACGTTACCATATGGCTACTGACAACGTTTTTGGGCACCGGGGTGCGCTAGACCCTGATGGTTTTGATTTTAGATTACAACATACATTTTCATGTGTGTTAAGTGGTCCCTCTAGCTCAGGAAAAACATTTTTTGTGAAAAAGTTGTTGGAAAATGCTAAAAGTGTAATTTCTAAACAAATTGAAAACATTGTGTACATTTATGACTGCTGGCAACCTATGTACGATGAACTGTTGAAACTGTATGATATTAAATTTATTGAAGGTATCCCGCAGACTCTGAATGATGATCGCTTGTTTCCCACCAACAAGACAAATTTTGTGATATTGGATGATGTTATGAAAGATGCTAGCAGCAATTCAGAAGTTGAACGTTTGTTTACTAACTATGTACATCACAGAAGCTTGAGTGCCATATATATTGTACAAAACCAGCAGGACTATCAGTTTGAACACTAATTATTTGGTATTGTTTAAAAACCCTAGAGATAATACCCAAATTAATGTGTTAGCGCGTCAGATGTACCCCAGGAACACAAAATACGTTATGGAGTGTTATGAAAATGCGACCAGCATCCCTTTCGGGTATTTATTGATTGACTTTAAAGCGAAAACGCCAGAACAGTACCGTCTCAGAACAGATATTCTGTCACAACATCCAGTTGTGTACATTCAGAAAAGAAAACACTGACGTCGTGAGAGAGAGAGAGCGAGAGAGAGAGAGATTTGAAAAATGTCTGCAAAACTTTTAAGAAACCTACCTCTTTTAAAATTGTTATTAAAAGCAACCCCTAAACAAAGACGTGTTATTTTAGAGGCAGCCACAGACGAGCTCATTGTGTGAAGTAGCTCTCAACGTGGTCCATGGTAATATTCCCCTAACACCACAACAATATCAGAAACTGAAGAGAAGAAGAAGCGAGATCAAAATTGTTGCAGATAAAAAGATTGGCGTTAGACGTAAAAGACGATTGATCAACCAGCAAGGAGGATTTTTATTACCTTTACTATCTGTAGCAATTCCGTTTATAACAAGTTTGATTACGTCTAAATAAGTTTGGTAATGGAGTATGCTGAGAAGATGTTTTTAGTCCCACAACACCAGCTGGATAAACTGAAATCTTCTAGCACCCGTGAGTCTATACACCAGGTTGTAGAGAACGACTTGGACATGACTATAAGAAATATTCTGCAAAGGTCTGATCTGGATCACCATGAAAAAGCTAAGATGTACACAGGTGTTTTGCAGAGGTTTTTAACACTTACTAGACAAGGGGATAGGGAATCCGCCACATTAACATTAAGTCTACCACAGCCTAGTAATGTTGAAAAAGAAGACCCACCCACAACAGGCCATGTGAGTGCCCATGACGATTTGGGTGATTTTGCAGGCGAGATTTTAAAGAATATTCCGCAGCGGAGTGTGAAAAATGTTCGTTACATTTTAGATAAAATGTCTAAAACTAAAGATGTTACTTCATGGACTGAGTCGGGAGAGTTTGTGTTTAAAGGCAGAACAATCCCTGGTTCACACATGCTTGACTTAGTTAAAAGCATCACGGCTCCACAAAAGATTGCTGACGAGCGGAGACCTGGCGGTTGGGGCGAGTTTCTGGAGGCTTTTGCTAGTTTAAATCTGCCATACTCTGTGGTGCCAAACCACAATGTCAGACATGCAATTAACTCTTTCAAAACCAAAACGTCCACGACTATATCAGGATCATCTAAGAGGAGTAAGAAACAGAAGGCGCTTCCAGGCACCCCGATACATTCAAAATATCCAGAAGACCTTGAATTCAAATCACCCAATCTCGAGCAGAGTCAGTGGTTAAGTTTTTAATCTCACAGTTTGTATGTGTTGTGTTCTCATTTTTCTCTCTCTTTTTTTTTTTTTTTTTTGGAGAACTTATGATGTGTTGTATATGTAATAAAAGAGGTATTAAAGAAACAAAATTTCTGTTCTTTAGTTGTTTTTTATTAAAAATATGAAGCATGAGACATGAACATTTCACCCATTTGTACACACTGAACACATTTGAAAACATTTTCACTACATGGAGCTTGTTTTAGTTTTCTCACAAATGCTGACACCTTTTTGTCGTTTTTAATAAAATCGTTGGTATACAATTTCATCACATAATCATAATCAAACCCCTTTGCCATGTGGTAGAGAAAGAACACACAATGCTGTCCACAGGTGTCTGATGAAAAATCTTGGACTTGCACAGTTGAATGTAGTACTTGACTAGAGTTGAGCTTTAAAAAGTTTTTGATAATCGGCGGAAAACCATGATAATCTGGTTTATTACCGAAGCTGTCGAAAAAACATCCTACACCATCCTCGTTTATGTAGATAGCCAACCAGTGCTCCCCTGGGAGTCCTGATGGATGTGTATTGATCAAAACCATTGCTGGTAGTTTTCTTAAAGGGGTTTTTGGTAGATAGTCACATGGTAGAACTCCAAGAAAATAAGTATCGCATGAAACCTTATCCATGACAGCCGTAAGCTGTACAGTGTTCATTTGAGTGTGTTAGTAGTAATCAACCAGGATCTGTCGGCGATTTGACACCTCGATCAAACTATCAAACAAAGCGTAAACAATTAAGTTAACCGTGCGTGGTAGTGGCTGTCTAAAACGGGCTTCTAGTCTAATATTGCCACTTTTGATAAGTGATACATGCTGGCTACACTCTTCGTCTGGTGCGAAATTGAACGCGTAGAGTGTATAGCCGTGCAGAAAATCCTCGCTATCGATACATAGAGGCTGTTTTTTAAGATGCCTTCCAGAAGCCAGCGCTAACTGGTAAAACTCCCGCACTGCAGAACCATTTTCATATTCAGGTTGCAGGGGCTTCGCTGGGTATTGTTGCCCATCCAGATAAATGGCCAAAAATTCTAAATCATAGTTTTTAAACGCAAACGGGTTTTTATTATAGGCACCTACAAATGCATCATTATCAACCATAGCTAGAACCAGAGATTTCGGCAGAGTTCCTAAGAATAAGTTTTCTTGATTGCAGACACGTGAGCCTGCAGGTATTGAGAAGTTTTTCAGACACACTCTGTCGATGGGGTATTTGGCTGTGGTTGAGAGTAGGGCTTGTGCATGACCCATTCTCACAGCTGGTGACACAGACACTTTTTTCACAAATAGCGATGCAGACAGGATGTTTAGTTTATAGGCTGTAGCGTTGCTCCTCATCAGGCAGAATTCATCTTTACCTCTAGTCATTCTAATTTTAAGATCTAATCCATTAAGTAATAGTTTTTCCTGAAAGAAGATATCACTGTGAACAGGTGCGAGTAGTTCGACCACATTACTAGCATTGGTGAAGGCTGCTCTCTTTGTCAGACCGTGATTTCCCCCAGCAGGGTCAGCCACGTCCATCTGACCCGCTGTGTCCTTGTAGAAGAGCCCTGCTGAGAAAAGCGTTTCAAGGGCCTCTTTACTATAATTGGTGAGACATTCTATCATACAGTGGTATGGATATGTGCTAGAACTCTGTGATATAAGCCGATCTCCAAGCGATACATCCACTTGTGAAAAAATCGTAGCTCCATAGTTAACGAGACCTACGGGATCTCCGTCTGCAATATCCGTCCCGTCAGCATTAGTGATTTTGAGGCGCAAAAAAACTAATGTGTTGTTTAGATCTATGTAATCCTCTCCATTCCCCGCAATAAAAAATTCCAGCGGAGATGTGTCAGAAATCGCTGATAATGGTGGAACTTCTATATAAGTGTTTTTTTCAATTGCTGTTTGAGTTAGTGGTACAGTAAACAGGTCCAGCTCAGTTTTTAAACACTCTTCTGACATGTTGTGTAGTAATGCCATGATTTAAAATATTGTTTTAACAGAGCGCCTTGATCTTTTTGATGTAAGACGCTTAGTTGTCTCCTTGCGCTTGTGTTTTACAACTGATGTTTTCTTGGGAGGTGGTTTTGTTTTCTTCTGCCTCTGGCCACTCCTCCGCACCCCAGGTGGCCTAGATGCTCTTTTGCGAGCCATTACCATTAGTCCGGAACCGTCTTGAGCGTCATAGTTGTTGTTAAAAGATCTTGATAACGTATTACTAACAACGTCACTTAGTATGTTTTTTGCAGCTGATTTAAGATGCGGCTTGGCTATGCTAAATCCTCGTCTTAGTAGGGGTATAGCCATTCTAAAGAGGCCTCTAAAAAGGCCCCCCAAACCGGCCCATACATAACACCGCCTCCTGCGTACCCGGGGAGTCCGCTGCCTGCCTGATTCTGGTAATAGGCAACGTAACGCATAGGGTCAATATTGTGATTGTTGAAATATGCCATTTTAAACAAAGTGTTTTACAGGCCTGAAGTGAAGTTTAATGCACACTTTCCCGTAAGAAAATGGGACGTGTTGATTTTGATCGTCCTTCACTTCTATAACAATATCTGTGATGACTGATTTGTTGATAGACGCGTAGTGGGGTTTGTCGTATCGAACACTGACTGTGCTATTGTTGTCCCCGGTTATTTGTACACACTCCAGGAGCGGCACAAAAGCATCACCCACGGATTGGTAGCGGATAATGTCCGTGTAGATATAAAGAGTATAGAAACCACCGTGTATGTCCGCCTGATGCATTGCATATGTTACAACGTCCTTTTCAAAATTAGTTTTTTCAGGATTTGTTTTTTGCAGTATAGAATCACCTATAGGGACGCCTGGTTTCAATCCTAAAATAATGGCTAGTTTTCCATGGAAGGTCATTGAAATGTTAGGTTTTGCTTTCAGAAATACTTTGTTTTTTACACGGTCATAACCGAATACCCCCTGAGGCGCTACTAAATCATTTATCACACTAACTAGAGATGGGACATTGTCGTAATACCCTGTTTTTATTGGTGTGCGTAGTTTCGATAAGCTGATCTTCTTCACATCTACACCATGGCGTATGCTATTAGTGTGCTTTTCACCATCGGTCGTGGTGGGTCCGATGTTTATCTCGAAAACGGCATCGTTGCTGTTAAATGTGTACCAGCTTCTAGGATATTCAATTTGAACAAGCCCCACCTCCCATTCTCCTTTTATATTTATAGGGGTAGCCAGTCTTGTTCTATAATTAGAGATTTTATTATCAGGGTATACAGACAGCAATGCGTTGCAGGGTAATGTGACATAAAATCCACCCTCAGCCATGTCTGGTTTTTATGCAACTGTATGCATCCTGTGTGTGTGTGTGTTGTTTTTATGGCTTCTGTACATCAACTAATTCTTTCTGGTCGATCCATGACGCAAACTTCGCTGGCCATCCGAGCCACTGTACCAGCACTAATGTTTTGCGACCCTTCGTCTTCTTATCTAAAATTTTTTCAACTTTAAATGTCTTGTTTTTACTGACAAATATTTTTTGCAATTCTTCCGCATAAAAAAACACCGTTGATAACATCCCCGTCGTAATCACTCAATCTGTAAACAGGGGGTTCTCGTGGGATACACGAGATATATAGTATGATATAGTGATATAGTAAAATACTCTTGTGTGTAGTTTTCCTCATACCCTTTTGCAAATGGTCCTCTGACTTTAGAAATTCGAACCACGTCACCAATCTTGTATTTAAATATGGGCTTAACACTATGTGGTCTGGTATCACCATATAGGTTATGTAGCACCACAGACTCATTTTCTTTCCCCACATCAATCGGCCTCATCTTGATGCTTCTGTGATGGCTCGCATTGTATCCATGTGTAATATCTTGAAGTATGTCGATGTAACGTTTGGAGTTTGTAGCCGTTAAATATCTCCACATTCTACCTTTTAAGGTTCTATTAAACCGCTCGACAACACATGCCTTTAATTCTGTGGCTGTTGCGAAATGGGCTATATTGTATTTTTTTGTTACGTTTTGAAAATGTTTGTTAAAAAACTCCTTTCCTTTATCTGTCTGTAATTTCTGTGGTACACGTCCCTCTTTCAGTATGGATTCAAAAGCTTTAGAGACCTCTACACCACTCTTGTTTTTTAAAGCCCTTGTCCAGGCATATTTACTAAACAGATCGATGCATGTCAGCAAAAAATGGTTGTTGTCATTTACCGAGGCATATGCAGACATATTAACTAGATCGGCCTGGAACTGCATGTCGATACCGTAGACAAAAACCCGATTCCTTTTGTATTTTAGTGGGGCAGTTCTGTGTAGTGTATATGCATCCTCGCCTGCGAGCCATTCTGAAACCTCTTTATCGGTTAAACGAATACCCGTATCTTTTAAAACAGCTTCTTTTAAGCGTTTTTTCCCCCCTAAAGAACCAGGGTTAGAAGGCCTGTAATAAGTCTTTTTCATTTCTTCTGACATGTTTCCACTTCACGCTACACAAAAGAATAACACCGATGGTTTAAGTAATTTGGGTTTTTATTTCTTAAAACAGTAAAAGGAAACAAAAAGGTATCATACAGCATCAATGTAGTGTAAAAATTTTATACACGTCACAATGTTTTTTTCAAGAATGTAATCAACCAGTGTTTCAATAATTTCACAAACATCAGTCTGATTGTTTCTTGTCAACATGTCTACACATAGATCAGTCACATATGTACACAGGCACAATATATCAGCTATTCTAATACAGCTGCCGCATTCAGTCATCAGGTCTAAAATTTTTCTGATAGTCACACAAATTGGTTCACCAGCCTTAAAGCATAAACGCATCATATCTATCCATTCATTTGACACAGTTCTTACAACAGACATTTGTTTCTTGAGGTTTGTAAAACGATTGGCATCAACAGCACATCTGTTTAGAGTAACAGATACATTGGCACATTCATTAATAATCTTGTACAACAAGCCGGTCAACTCGCATCTAATACGTTGTTTAAGTAGACACTTTGCCAGACCAGTTGCAAAACACGTATTCCCCATGGCTGTGTTACTGTCAGGCAACTTGGACAATACCTTTCCAGCTGTCCACAGCGTCATAGACAATTTGTTCGCTGCTGCCGTCCACAACTTTCTCTCTGACTTCACGAAGCTTTTCCACAATGAATACTTCGTCACGCAGTTCATGTAAAATAGCGTCCACTGAACCTTGAATCCTCTGGGGGTGAACCCTCAAACCGCAACGGCTCAATGCTTGAGCAACTATGTGCTTAAGGTCCGGTTTCACCAGATTAAGTGTCAGTTCCTCGAAGTAGGCGTCAAAGAAATAGGGACCCGGTTCAAACAAGCAGGAGTGTCTAATCTGACTGGGGTGATCCACTTCACAACCCAAACAGATTTCTTTCAGCTTTTTGTTGATGACATGTTCCAGGAGGACCACAGCGGTCGCTTTTATGATTTTGAATCCGTCAGAGTGGATACAACTGTCTGTGTCGTCGATTCCAGCAAAGGCCGCTGCTCCAGCTATTGCACCAGTGTTGCCGTATGGTGTTGTAAGGAAGGTCATGTTGTGATATCCAAGATCCATGCAGAATTTATCCAACCAACTGTTGTCGCAAGTTTGTGGGTGGGGCTCCAACGGCGTAGCATTGTCATCAGGCATCGCCGGGGCTGCCTCAGGGTTGTTGGTGTAGCAGTAGACTGTTGTAGATTCTTGAGACATGGTGAATGAATGTAGCAGTTGTACCGACCGGCAGGCGTTTTTAATGGCTGTAATATGTGGGAGGGTTTAAGAGGCGGTCTTCAGCGCTGGTAACGCCCTGATCAGGGTGAAACAATTTAATCTTTACAGAACTGTAACGGTCATACATGTCGCACCATCTAAACATCTTGTCAATGCATGTAAATACGTTGTCAAGCATACGAACATCTTTCCACTGAAACAAATATTTCATGTCGTAGCACGAGTGATGCTCAGATTCACGAATAGGCCACGCTCGTTCGCAGAGCTTTGTCTTGTCGTTGCAGCAAAAAATATAAACACAATCGTCTGGTAACTTTTTACTATGGTCTCCGACCACACGAAATCTTGTGTCAGGAATTGCACCATCCCACTCAGCAACGTACAACGGATCATCACCACAGTCGTTCAAATCTCTCCAAACGTAGTTGAAAAACAGAAACCAGTCTTTGTTGTGGAAAATCACACATGGGGTCTGCGATGTAAAATCGTCTTCAACATCTGCTGTGTAGAGTTTAACAGTACGCATCACCTTGTCAAACGCATATCTCACCACACGACCATCACACATTGAGAAATCCCGTTTCACAAGAGCAGTGTCCTCATGAAGAAACTTTGTCAAGCTAACATTTTGCTTTTTCCTTGGCGCAAAAGTTAGATCTTCTCTCATTTCAACAGGTCCTCTTGTTGGCGAAATACACATAACCTTTCTAGGGGTTTTAGGAGTTCTCGGAGCAGCCATTGTATCAGGAAAGTTGTAGAATGTCTTCTGTGTTCAACAGCGCATCCCCTAACCTCATTTAAAACTGCAACAAAAAACAAAAAAAAACAAAAAAAACGTAGGTAGTGACGTAGTTGTGAATAAGACACACCAGGGCGGAAAATACCATAAAAACTACAATGACAAGTTGCGAGGTGTGAGCTCATTAAACCAGCCGTAAAACCCTGTCAAAAGTCATATTTAACATCTGTTTGATCTGTTTTGTCTTTTACACTTCCACCAGGATGTCACCGCGGGAGGATGTCACACGGCGTCGCTCAGACTAGACATATCGGAGCCTGTCAGCGGCCCATCATAAATCAGAAGCGCAGCACAACACAGAACCATAAATCAATAAAAAAGTGACACAACGTTTATGTTAATACTACTCTCACCCTCAAGTTGTTTCAAACCTGTATGAATTTCTTTCTTCTGCTGAACGCAAAAGAAGATATTTTGAAGAATCAGTAACCAAACAGTTTATGGACCCCATTGACTTCCATGGTATGAAAAAAAATTACTATGGAAGTCAATTTGGCCCATCAACTGAACTATTCCTTTAATGGTATTGCCGTTTTATGAATATTATAAAGTTTAAAACTATTTGTATAGGTTTACAATCTAGGTACAAGCGTTATTGTGGGTTAAACTGACCCTAATTGGATTCAATACAATTCAGACACACACACACACACACAAAAATACTATGTAAAACTAACAAAAAAAGGTAAAAACAGCAAACCTTTAAAGGGTAACTAAACCCTAAAACAACTTTTTTTAGTTAATGATCTGTAATACTGGGGCTTTATTAATGCTGTTAATTGATTCAAGTAATTTTTTTGACATTTGGGTTTAAAGTCTTTTAATTCTACAATATATGGTGTAAAAACGTCTGAGTGCTGCCCTCTTCAGGTTGAACGGTGGCTACTGCAGTTGAATTTTCCTATTGGAAGTTGTGAAACTCTGTGATGTCAGAGAGTACCAGCTAACCACGCCCTTGCCTACAGAGAGATGCGTCTCAGATGCACGCCCCCCTCCGCTGGGCTCTGCCCACTTTTCCAGCATTTTTCAAATATTGCCAGTGGGTGGAGTTAGGCTCTGACCAGGGGTTTAGTTACCCTTTAACATTAAAAATTCTCATAAAAAAACAGGAGAAAGACTGTATTCTACATGCAGGACCATGGCCACAATTTACTAAAATGAGAGAACAAATTCTTAATTCGTGACCATTATTTATATATATATATATATATATATATATATATATATATATATATATATATATATATATATATATTCACCTAAAGGATCATTAGGAACACCTGTTCAATTTCTCATTAATGCAATTACCTAATCAACCAATCACATGGCAGTTGCTTCAATGCATTTAGGGGTGTGGTCCTGGTCAAGACAATCTCCTGAACTCCAAACTGAATGTCAGAATGGGAAAGAAAGGTGATTTAAGCAATTTTGAGCGTGGCATGGTTGTTGGTGCCAGACGGGCCGGTCTGAGTATTTCACAATCTGCTCAGTTACTGGGATTTTCACGCACAACCATTTCTAGGGTTTACAAAGAATGGTGTGAAAAGGGAAAAACATCCAGTATGCGGCAGTCCTGAGGGCGAAAATGCCTTGTTGATGCTAGAGGTCAGAGGAGAATGGGCCGACTGATTCAAGCTGATAGAAGAGCAACTTTGACTGAAATAACCACTCGTTACAACCGAGGTATGCAGCAAAGCATTTGTGAAGCCACAACACGCACAACCTTGAGGCGGATGGGCTACAACAGCAGAAGACCCCACCGGGTACCACTCATCTCCACTACAAATTGGAAAAAGAGGCTACAATTTGCAAGAGCTCACCCAAATTGGACCGTTGAAGACTGGAAAAATGTTGCCTGGTCTGATGAGTCTCGATTTCTGTTGAGACATTCAGATGGTAGAGTCAGAATTTGGCGTAAACAGAATGAGAACATGGATCCATCATGCCTTGTTACCACTGTGCGGGCTGGTGGTGGTGGTGTAATGGTGTGGGGAATGTTTTCTTGGCACACTTTAGGCCCCTTAGTGCCAATTGGGCATCGTTTAAATGCCACGGCCTACCTGAGCATTGTTTCTGACCGTGTCCATCCCTTTATGGCCACCATGTACCCATCCTCTGATGGCTACTTCCAGCAGGATAATGCACCATGTCACAAAGCTCGAATCATTTCAAATTGGTTTCTTGAACATGACAATGAGTTCACTGTACTAAAATGGCCCCCACAGTCACCAGAACTCAACCCAATAGAGCATCTTTGGGATGTGATGGAACGGGAGCTTCGTGCCCTGGATGTGCATCCCACAAATCTCCATCAACTGCAAGATGCTATCCTATCAATATGGGCCAACATTTCACCTTGTTGAATCAATGCCACGTAGAATTAAGGCAGCTCTGAAGGCGAAAGGGGGTCAAACACAGTATTAGTATGGTGTTACTAATAATCCTTTAGGTGAGTGTATATAATAATGTATGTACACATCACGCGCGGGGCTCTGTAATATTCAACAACTTTTTATTTTAAAAAAATGTAGGCCTATACATTGTGAAAATTATAAATAGTATTGTAACTATTATTTTTAACATTTTGAAAAACATTTCAACATTTTAAACAGAAGCATGGGTCTGATTCCAGGGGAACTGAGCATGCATTAACTAATAAAAATCTCAGCCTGCAATGCAAGCGTCTGCCAAATGCATAAATATAAATACCCTCAGAGTGGTCAAAAAATTGATATAACAAAATCAAATATCATATTGACCCACAAACATCTTAATTGTAATAATAATTAATAAGAATTTGACACATTTATATAGCTCTTTTCTCTGTACTCAAAGCACTTTACACAAGGAAGTGGTGAAATTTCCTCAACCACCACCAAAGTAATAGAAATTTTGTATGCATGTTCTCAAATACATTAGTGTTGACATTTTACAGGCATGTTCATGACCCTAAATGAGAAAGTCACAATTTCAAGAAACTCTTCACAGGCTTACCAGAATTCCATTTAGGGGTGTGCGGTATTATGATTTTTGATCGTGGACGATTAAAATGTCTCCACGATCTGCTTTTGAAGAAATATCAGAGTATTGTGCTACAGTGCATTCTATCAGTTGCAGTTCTGGCTCCTCCTTCCCAACATACCATTCAATGCGACGTACATTCACATCACGTTAACACAGAGGTCGAGTTACACTCACGGGATACTGCAATTTACAAAAGTTCATTATTTGCATATGCTTTAAAGCCTTTCCAGTTAAACATTTGTCATTTGTCCATCACGGGAATAAATAACAGTTTTACAAAATAGAAAACAGTTATTTTATTTTGTAATCATATTGTCACATTTAGTTTTGTCCATGCCCGTACCAGTGCCCGTGCCCGTTCCGGTTTGTCTGTGCCGGTGCTGGTGTCCATGCCGGTTTGTCAATCTCGGTGCCCATGTGTCCGTGCTGGTGCCGGTGCCATACCGGTGTGTCCGTGTTGGTACCGTACCAGTGTCCGTGCCGGTTTGTCCGGTGCCGGTGTGTTTGTGTCCGATACCGGTGTCCCTGCCGGTTTGTCCGTGTCCGTGCCTGTGTGTCCGTGTCCGTGCCGATCTGTATTGTATTGTATGAGTCTCATGTAACCACCGTGCCGGTTTGTCCGTGTCCGTGTCCGTGCCGGTGTCCGTGCCCGTGCTCGTGTCTGTGCCAGTGCTGGTGTCCATGCCGGTTTGTCCGTGTCGGGATGCCTGTGTCGGTGTGTCCGTGCCGGGAGCCTGTGTCCATGCCCGTACCAGTGCCTGTGCCGGTTTCTGTGTCGGTGCGCCTGTGCCGGTGTCCGTGCCGCTTTGCTATCACATGAATAAATTAAATATGTACATTTTATAAATATATTAAAATAGAATAACAGGTATTTTAATTTGTCAAGTCAAGTCAAGTCATCTTCATTTATATAGCGCTTTTACCAATGTATTGTTCCAAAGCAGCTTTACAGAGATAAACATATAATTTAAGTTAACAGAGATTGTTTCGGCTTTATAGCGGTTCTTACATGTTATTTCCAGCTAAAGTTAGTTTTGATTGATTCACCTCCATTGAAATGATCATTTGTTATTAAATTAGGGCCCACTAAGACGACGCCGTTCTCTCTAACAGACTTTAAACGCGAACCTGTGATTAACGCTGACGGCGTTCACATGCGTTCAATTGCGCATTAAGAATTGATTCTATAGTTATGTACTTTTGAAAATATGTGCGCAGGTTTGCAATTCCATACAACCCATGCCTAAACAAACTACTTGTCTTGTCTATAAATTTTGATACAGAATTTTTTATTTTTTTTTCACTTCGGGGTACGCGAGCCGGTTTTTCAACAACGCTTTATCTGTAGAGTGGGAAAGGGATCCTCCATAGGGAGAGGCTAGTTGACACTTCAGCACTGCATTGTCATCGGGTCCAGGCAAAGCTCCCTCGTCAGATCTGGATACGGCCTAGATCCGGCAGGCTGCGGGAAAACCTCGGGATAAACAAAGACACTAATATTAGCGTAGATGCCATTCTTCTTATGATGTAACGAGTACATCAAGATTTAAGGGAAGTGTTCCCAGTTCCGGCTGACCTAATCTATGCAGCCTAACATTGAATTATAGAAGTCTATAGTGTATTATGTGTATGCTAGGTCAAAGAGATGTGTTTTTAGTCTAGCTTTGAACTGACAGAGTGTGTCTGCTCCCCGGACAATGGTAGGAAGACTGATCCAAAGTTTTGGTGCTAAATAGGAAAAGGATCTACCGCCAGCAGTCGATTTAGATATACTTGGTATTATCAACTGGCCGGAATTTTGAGATCGCAATAGACGTGAAGGACTATAATGCGTTAAGAGCTCGCTCAAGTACTGCGGAGCTAAACCATTTAGTGCTTTGTAAGTAATCAACAATATTTTAAAATGTATACGATGTTTAATAGGCAGCCAATGCAGTGTTGACAGAACCGGGCTAATATGGTCATACTTCCTGGTTCTGGTAAGAACTCGAGCTGCTGCGTTTTGAACTAGCTGTAGTTTATTTATTAAGCGTGCAGGGCAACCACCCAGTAGAGCATTACAATAATCTAGCCTTGAGGTCATGAACGCATGGACTAATTGTTCCGCATTTCCCAATGAGAGCATATGGTGTAATTTAGATATATTTTTAAGATGGAAAAATGCAGTTTTACAGATACTAGACACGTGACTTTCAAAAGAAAGGTTGGTATCAAAGAGCACACCCAGGTTCCTAACCGGCGACGAAGACTTAACAGAGCAGCCATAAATGGTAAATGGACAGCATTTATATAGCGCTTTCACAGACCCAATGGCCACTAAAGCACTTTACAATTTGCCTAACAATCACCCATTCACCCACACATTCATACACCAACGGCGGTGTCAGCCATGCAAGGCGCCATCCAGCTTGTCGGGAGCAGCTGGGGTTAGGTGTCTTGCTCATGGACACCTCGACACTTGGTCAGGTGGAACCGGGGATTGAACCACCAACCTTACGGTTTGTAGACAACCTACATGAACCACTGCCGCCCCAGTACAAAAAACGTACCATCAAGTGTTAGACAGTATTCTAGGTTATTACATGTGGAAGTTTTTTGTCCAATAATTAGAATCTCTGTTTTTTCAGAATTTAGTAGTAGGAAATTACTAGTCATCCAATTTTTTATATCAGCTATGCATTCCGTTAATTTTGTGAATTGGTAAGTTTCGTTAGGTTTTGAAGAAATATACAGCTGAGTATCATCGGCATAACAGTGAAAGCTAACTCCATGTTTCCTAATGACATCTCCTAATGGTAGCATGTACAGAGTGAACAGCAACGGTCCTAGTACTGAGCCTTGTGGTACGCCATACTGAACTTGTGATCGATAAGACATCTCTTCATTTACTGCTACAAACTGATAACGGTCAGATAAGTATGATTTTACCATGCTAGTGCAATTCCACTAATGCCAACATAGTTTTCTAGTCTATTTAAAAATGTTGTGGTCAATTGTGTCAAATGCAGCACTAAGATCAAGTAACACTAATAGAGAGATACAACCACGATCGGATGATAAGAGCAAATCATTTGTGACTCTAATGAGAGCGGTCTCAGTGCTATGGTACGGCCTAAATCCGGACTGAAAATCCTCGCAGATATCATTTCTTTCTAGAAAGGAACACAGTTGTGAAGATACTGCTTTTTCTAATATCTTTGACAGAAAAGGCAGATTCGAGATCGGCCTGTAATTGACTAATTCTGTAGGATCAAGTTGTGTTTTTTTAACAAGCGGTTTTATTATAGCTAGTTTAAAGGTTTTTGGTATCCAAATTCGGGGAACAGACGCAGTCTCTATATGATGATATCTAGGTGAAAGAGGCTCTACGTGATGGGATTTATCTGACCTTGGTGACGTGAGGCCGATAGCAGACGGTCGGTTTAGCCAGTCAGTCTGCTTCCTGACCTGAGCCCCAGATTGTCATGTTTTATGTCAATTTGTATTAATATTGTCAAATTCAAGTTTTTTTAATTTTTTGTTACGTCACATTTTAAATGTTTGTGTTGTGTCTGTGTTGTGGCTTCTCCGTCCCAATATACTGTACAATGTGACTACATTCACATCACATGTTAACACAGAGGTCGAGTTACACTCACGGGATACTAAAATTTACAAAAGTTAATTATTTGATCATGCTTTAAAGCCTGGCCAGTTAAGCATTTGACCGTGTCTGCCGCTATTCCATCACAGGAATAAATTTAAATTTTACATTATATAAATATATTAAAATAGAAAAGTTATTTTAATTAGTATTAATATTGCCACATTGTATTGCATGAGTCTCATGTAAACAAGTCAAATTCACGTTTTTTGTCGTGTCATGTTGGTGTACTGTATGTAAATGATGACAATTTTCATTTTTGGGGGAACTATCCCTTTACTGTTACTAAAACACAAAACAAAAAATATCACTCACCGTTCTGAGAACTTTAATAGTAGCTTTAATAAGTATCAATGTATAATATATACAGTGAAGTCTATGTAGTGTTTTATTTTTATATTTGTTCAATTAATTTCTTTCTTGAATGCTTGTTAAATACACCTACTGTATCTGAAAAAATAAAGCACTGTTTTTTCATATGTATATTATGTTGTGTATCTTTGTTCTTATCTTTTAATAACAAAGAAAATAATGACAAAGATTTTTATCTTTGCCACTTTGGCCTAAATGTCTGCCATTCTTTTTTAGTGTACATGTTGTTACCTTGTAAGGCTTTGTTTTTAAAATAGGGACATTAGTTTGTGTACTGTAATGCTCAGTCACTTGCAAAATAGTAAAACCAACATGAATAAGAATCGTGATATGATATTTTTGCCATATCGCCCACCCCTAATTCCAATAACTCCGAAATATAATATAAAATAGGGGCTAAGACTGAAAAGACTCTGGCAAAGTGCTTTGTTAAGATGTTGACTACAAAGATTGAGAGAAAATATTTTTTTCAAAAACAAAAGTTTAATATACATGGGAAAAACATAAATATGTCACAAAATGTATTGGCAAATATGTGATTTACAGAATTATGTTAAGTTATAGCTGGACATCTCAAACCAAACAGATTAACTTGACTAAGCTTGACTTTAGATTAACTTGACTTTAACTAAAGCTTAAAAATGTATGTACAATGCCAGCGAACCAATCACACGATTTCATTCAAAGCTATAGGACGATTGTGGCTAGCCTTATTTTCTTCTATCTAGTCCATTTCTGTTGTATCAAGCTCTGTGAGAAACTTCTGGCACTTAGAGATGAGGACATTAATGGCCTCGGTAACCAGGACATCAGGAGGAAGGATCCCTGTGGACTCCACTGAGACTAAAAAGAAAACACAGAAGAAAATGTGACAATACCTTTGGTAAATCACCACAAAACAAACCTAATGCAACACTTTTGGTTGCGAACATACATATGAAATGATCCCGCACTCTGCCCAGTTTCACCAAGTTCTTCAAGTCATCATGCCGAAGAACTTCTCTGCTGCATGTGTCCAAACGACTGTTGACAACCTTAGCTACCTTCCTTCCTGAAATGCACAATTATTGGATTATAATACAACAACAAAAGCACCAAATATCAAGACTACATGTAAATATAGTGGAACAGTCCTACCGTTCACATTCTCTAGCTCAATAACTCCAGGAGAGAAGCAGCGCTTTAACCTCTCCGCTTGTTCTCCCTCAATGGTCTGTAATAATGTGATTTCAGGAAGGAGTCTGTAGCTTGCGGTGGCCACAGGAGAAAACTTGGCATGATCCTTGCCTGGGAGGTGCAACAAATCTCTCCAGTTAATCACACAATTCATAAACAATATACAGGAAACTAGGGATTGGACACTGGATTTAGATAATAACTAAAACTTTATTAAAGAAAAATATATATGCCTCCCTGGAAATCAAACATCTTCTTGGCCTCTTATATTACTCACCTATTCCTTTGACACAGTGCATGACTATATCAAGTTCCTGCCCTGGTCGGAGTTGTGCCAGGAGAATGTCCCCATGCACAGGACCAATCTTGGCATCTGCAAATACATCGGCCTGATTTCCAACTGGGAGCCATTTTATGTCACCTGAGTAGACTGAAACAAAACACAAGTGTTCAGTGACATGTTGTAAAACAGTGCAGTGATAACTAGAATGTTTGTCATGGTTGGGAATTAATATCTTTGTGAAACCCTCATTATTTACACAAACTGTTGTTCCAAAACTGTAGGACTCTTTTTCGTGGAACACAAAATGAGATGTTAGGCAGAATGTTTGTTTGACAGTGTAAATACCCTTTTACTTTCATTACATCATTTTTTCCATATAAGGAAAGGTGACTGACCGAAACCTTCTGCCTAACATCTTTTGTGTTGCATGTAGGGCTGTACAATTAATGTAAATAAAACAGATTAAATTTCAATATGGTTTACTATCAAATTGCAACAGCTGCGATTCATTTAAATAAATATATGAGCTGCATGTTTCAGTGTGTAGCACGTGTTCATTTACTGTACATGTAAGCAGCTGATGTCATGAGCCAGCGTTTTCAGCATCTCAGAGCGGCTCGGTTCATAGTAATGCTGCTCCACACAAACTCATCTCTGTATGTGCTCTGAGTTTGGGTTACTTATAACATGCATTTAGGAAGACAATAACCATCTTCCAAACTTGTAATGAGAAATGCTTATACATCAGCTGTTGCCAACAAAAGAGAAGCTTTATGGGCTCCCTGCGGTTTTCCGGTGAAATAAAAGCTTAAGTTTTGAATGAAGAAATCAAGACAACCATTCATATCAGAATTGTAATTTTACAGCAGTACTAAAAAAATTACATTTAATCAAATATATTATTGTTTACAGTGAAATATTACAATAAAATTTCTTTGTTTAACTTTTTTATATAGGAAAACTTATTCTTCATATAATAAGTAATTCATAATAACAATTATTATTATTTTATAGTCAGAAATAAAAAAAATGTTAGGCCAAACCGTGCAGCCGTACAGATAAGCAAATCAAATGTGGAGACTTTTATTTGCAATTTTTTTAACCCACAATTGAAATGTTTCCTCAAATTGTGCAGCCCTAGTTGCACAGAAGAATTAAAGTCATATGGGTTTGGAACAACACATTAAACAAACATAGAAATGAGTTACAAGTTTAAATTAGTTTTATGGAGCACAAAAAAAAGGTGCAGAGAGAGGGCAAATAATTAATCATGGAAAACAAAATGTATATTTAAAAGTAAACCTCAGGAGAAAAAATAAAATGCCTGATTTTGTCATCTAATAAAAACGTAATTTAAAAAAGTAAACCTCAATTTACTCACCCATATGATTGAGATATAACTCCTTATGATCTGAAGAGTCTTTTGGGGCTCTAGGATTCCTTGTGCATTTTACCTTCAGCTGAAGTTGAATTGTGTCAATTTCTGTGCCTTCCTGATCCTCTGATAAACACAACACACTCAGCTGTCAAACTACCATCAATTACTTTAACAACTTCAGTCAGTTTTGGCATTTGTGGCACCATTACAAAAACGACTTTCCTCAAGATGAATACATTCATCTTATTAATTGTCACTTTAAAGTAAAAGATGTGCTTCCAGAATTAACTTACCCGAATTCCTGTACTCAAAAAGACGGGGATCTGCTTTAATGGGCACAAGACCAAGCCTGTGAGATAAAATCTCATCCTGAATTATCGATGTGTTATTGTAAATGAAGGCTTTCTCAATGGCCATTGTTGGGACCTAAATAGTCAAATGAATGAGGAAGGAAATAAACACTACAGTTCAAAGCACATGACGAATGTCACCTACTGATTTAAGAACAGATGATGATGGTAATACAACATGTACACAAGCAGACAATAAGGTCATTACCTCTGCAAGTAAAATACGGCGAAAAGCATTGGCGATGGCCGCGTCAATTCCAATCATATCAAACTCCAACGTGTTTTCATCAGAATTAACTATATCGATCCTGAAGTTCTGGAAGAGTAATATACACATTTTGCATCAATTACGTATTAAACGCCCGACTCGGCACGATATTCATTATATAATAAAGGAAATCATGTACAATTCACACACCTTTTTGAATTTTTCAAAGTCCCATGTGTCATCGTAGCCAGGGTAGTTTCCTGGATAATCTGTAGTATGGACCTGTAAATAGAGTAAATAGTAGTTACATATGTAGTTTACAGAAATACAAGCTATTAAGCATGATCATATAAATAAAATAAACAAAAAACACTGCAGTTTATGTACGAAGAAACCTACATGGCATGTGCAACGTTATATAAATTATGCATACTTAAACTGAGATTGAAACAGCCTATATCGACATGAACACACAATGAACACTATATGAATGAATAAAAATCCCGCAGAGTGCATAACTTACATTTTTTACGCCAAATTCACCCAATATTACTCTATCACGAATTTCATCCACGTTTTTCATAGGCGCCGCCATCTTTGCTGTCATTCCCCTCTTGTGCCGATAGAGGGTAGAAAACTTCCATTCAAACACCCTATTCGAAAAGAAGTCATTTTATAAATGCTTTATTTAACAAAACAATACACATAGCAAATATAAGAAATAAAAAACATAAATTACAAAAATAGACAACTAAATAATATATAGGTTTTAAGAAAGGGTTATGATTTGGTGTTCTTTAAACCCCATCAATATTTCAACAGACTGATAATGTTTTTAATTTAACACAAACTGCACAAATTCTACAAGTTGTCTACATATGCGAATGCGAGATCTACCTAAATGTTTTACCATTGTCCACTTGGTCGTGTATGTATTAATTATATTTTCTAATATTGTGTGTTGATGCAGTTCATTAAAACACAGAGTAGATTTCGTTAAAGCTTTTCGAATTAAATCTTTTTTTTTTTAACACAACAACCGTAAACTTCAATAAATATTTTGTAAAGACTTTGTCAGTTGACCCTTAATCTCATAAAACATTGTTTTGGTCTGGATGTGTGAAGTAGACAAGCGAACTATGAAGAGAAATATAATAATATTTTGTAGTAATAATTTATAATATATTTGCTTATTTATTTATCAATTTTTATATTTATTAATTGATCAATTTATTTATAATTTCATTTGGGGACTTTTATTCTAGCCTCATTAAACTACGTCACTGGAGTATTGCGCGCTCACCGTGAAGGTGCACAAGTGAATTGAAGTGAAACTTGTACCTGAAATTAACTATTCGCGGTTCATCTCGAATGAAGTCACTCAGCCCCTCAAGATTGACCAGGCAGGCGTTCGTAGTAGTTCTCCAGCAGTTGTTTTAGGGGCTTCACACTTTGCGTGCTCTATGGACGGAACTGTGGACGGAGTTGTATTGGAGGAGGAGGGATCCACGCGTGGGTGCTTTCAGACAGACGCTTCCCTCTGCGAAGAGGACGGGACCCAGAGAGCTAATGAACAACATCCTGACGACGAGGTACAATACTAAAGCAGCAAATTTGTCGAGTTTTTATTATAAAAGTCCTTTAACTTGTATGTAAGCTGTTATTGCATATATGAACTACTCAACTAATAAATATGTTTGTTTTATATGTATATAAATAATACGTGTACTTACTTTTTCATGTGTATATAAGCGTTTAAATTGCATACTTGAGCAAATATATATACAAACACTGATTTATAATGTACATTCTTACATCTAAATGTGTATATAACATAAATATAATAGTTTACAAAAATATTATAAGTACATGGATATTTGTCTGTGTATTTTATATATATATATATATATATATATATATATATATATATATATATATATATATATATATATATGTATATATATATGTGTGTGTGTGTGTGTGTGTTGTTTATAGCGTTCCCTGCCTCTTAGGGATTTTTATCCCTATATTCGCTGTGCCCTCTGCAATGGGTTTTTCATTGATGCCACCACCATCACAGAGTGTCTTCACACTTGTAAGTTCACATTTCCTGCAACTGACCCACCAATGTAGTGGTATTTAAAGTTTTTTTGTTCATATAATCCATGATCTACAACAAAGTTTTGCAACACGCCTGTTTATTTAACTTTCGCCCTTTTTCCTCCTTAGTTTGTAAGAGCTGTATTGTCAAGCACTTTTTCTACAGCAACAGGTGTCCTAACTGCTCTATTGTCGTACACCAGACACAGCCACTGTACAGTATCAGGTAAATTTAGTTTCATTGATTTCTTTCTTTATTATTTTTCTTGTCAATTTCATCCTTGGTAAACTATGTTTATAGGGCGTAGTTTTGTTTACCAGTTTTGGTCTATCGCTAGAGATTTAGTCTAGCTGTTATGTTCAGGACAATCCCTTGTGTCTACTTAGCAATAATAGCCTCACATATGCCCCAGGGTCTTTTGGGATTCGTATTAATTACTGGTCATGTTTTAACATGGTTGCCAACCTCAGAGTCAAATTTCATCCCTTTTTCTTTTAGACCTGACCGACAATTACAAGACATTGTTTTTAAGATGGTTCCATATTTGGAAGGAGGTTAGTGAAGTTAGTTTTGAACTCTCTTCTTCTACACATTTGTTGGCCCAGTTTGTCATTCCAGATATATGTGAGAAACATTTTACAGAAAATAAGTTGTTTGTGTTTTTCCTCCCAAGATGAAAGGTTGCGTATATGTGAATTTTATAAACGAAGAGGGCTTGACATTCCTAAGCCAGGTTTGTTCAATGCAATCACTTTACTAGTGTATTCTTTGAATATATACATATATATGCCTTTAAGCGTTTGAGATGCTGAGAAATATTAAGATTTGAATGTGCTTATGATTAATATTTCTCCTTTATTTTCGCCTAGTCGCAGCTCCATCTATTTACCCAATGAAGCTGCATCATAGACAGAAGAAAGACATGCTGCCTCAGTCTGTTTTTACTATTCCCTCAGAGCTAGATGTGTCTCTGATGTTGGAGTTTGTGGGGTCAGTAATGTTGATTGTGATTATGCTTATATAAGTGATGTTATTCTGTTTCTAGTGCTTTCAGTCAGTGCGTCTAAGTGCAATAACTTCAGAAGTTGACGAGAAATTGAATTTTGATAAAAGATAACAAAGACAAGTTAAATGTTTTTGGAATAACATGCCCAGATGAATCATGCAATAAAACCAGCTGCATGGATTAAAGGGTTAGTTCACCCAAAAATTAAAATTAAGTCATTAATTACTCACCCCCATGCTGTACCAACCCCGTAAGACCTTCGTTCGTCTTCGGAACACAAATTAAGATATTTTTGATTAAATTTGAGAGGTGGATGACTGCTACATAGGCTGCCTAAGGGAATGAAACTTGACGGTCCAGAAAGTCAATGAAGAAAATGTTTAAATATTCCATGTGACAACAGTGGCTCAACTATAAGTTTATCAAGCGACGAGAATACTTTTTGTGCGGAAATAAAACAAAAATAACTACTTTATTCGACTATTCCTTTTCTTCCTTGTAGGCCTGAAACGAGACTTCAAGAGATTTCCACGACCCATGCGCGAGAATTGCGATCTCCTTCAACTACTTCAGTTAAGTTCTCGCGCATGCGTCGTGGAAATCTCTTGAAGTCTCGTTTCAGGCCTACAAGGAAGAAAAGGAATAGTCGAATAAAGTAGTTATTTTTGTTTTATTTCCGCACAAAAAGTATTCTCGTCGCTTGATAAACTTATAGTTGAGCCACAGTTGTCACATGGAATATTTAAACATTTTCTTCATTGACTTTCTGGGCCGTCAGGATTCATTCCCTTAGGGAGCCTATGGAGGAGTGATGATCCACCTCTCAAATTTAATCAAAAATATCTTCATTTGTGTTCCGAAGACGAACTAAGGTCTTACGGGGTTGGTAAAGCATGGGGGTGAGTAATTAATGACTTAATTTTCATTTTTGGGTGAACTAACCCTTTAAGAAAGTAAATGGTGTAAAGTTTGATTTCATGTTTTATTTAAAATTGTCTGAATGCCATGTAGGTTATGTTCACTAGATGGAGCTAAACTGTTTAAAATCAAAAGACTCTGTAAAGCAGCAGTTCTCAACCTTTTTGACTCCAAGGCCCCCTATTGTCCAACACAATATTCAAAGTATATTGGCTAAGATATTTTCTCAGGTATTTCTGATATTATTTATATGCCAGTGCTACTTGTTTTCAGGGCTTTTTTATTAACAGAAACTGAGAATATTGATGTATTAAATTAATTGACAGGGATTCATTTTGTGATTCCAGAATATTCTGTATGATCTTCAATAAAAACAATAGTTATTCTCAACTCCATGGTTGAGAGTAGGGATGGCCCGATACCGATACTGGCATCGGGGATCGGGCCGATACTGTCCTCATATACTCGTACTCATAAAAAATTGCCGAAACCACGCACCGATACCACGTACATTTTGCGAAACGAAACTGGCCGCCGCGAGTGCTTTGTCGAGGTGAACTGAGGCATAGGAGAGTATAATGTCGGCAGTTTGGGCTCATTTCAAGATAAAGGATGATGACAACAGCAAGGCAGACTGTAAGTTATGTTCCGCTAAGGTGTTGAGAGGAGGGAAGCAATCTAATAAAACATCTGAAGACGCATCATAGTGCTGAATACACACAGTTTAGTAAAGCTAAAGCAACTCAGCCGCCAACATTAACAGGTTTTACTGAAGCACGAGAAGATGCGAGATAATCAACGGGCACTAAACACAGAAGGAATTGCTAGGCCTGTAAATCAATAGTCAAATCGATAGTGAATAAATAAATTAATCGCACGATAAAAAAAATTAGCTCGATAATTTTTTCGGCCGCGATAATTTCCATTTGCATGCTTGTTTGTTTTCCTCGTCTCCTTCTACCAAAGAGATGATTGGATGACAACTCTGGTTCCTTAGCACAGGAGGAATGATATTTCCCGACACTATCCTCGGGCCGGGCCCTTGAGAGACGTGCACTCAAAGGAGTGCGGCGCGGCACTAGATTTGATGGCCGAGTGCGGGCGGTAATGCACTCAGTCTGTGTGTGCGGGTTGCGGGAGAGTAAAACGATTCGCGGGACTCCCGCAAACTAGAAATATCTATGAATAAAACATATAAAAACGAATAGATTTTTATTCATCTGTTGCAGAAAAGCAACAAGAACAACTAAAACAAAATAGAAACGATTTACAGGCCAGAGTTTCTATTCATAACATGTCTGCAGCGTTGAGCGATGTAGCCAATCACAGACATATGTGTTGATTTCTTGAACGTAATGGCCAATCAGAAGCATTTAAGATAGACTCCCCTCACCGCTCTAAACTGACTTTTGTTCAGTGCTGAATTTTGTATGCTGGCAAATCCTCTAATTATAACAAACAAAGTGTGGATATTATGAAAGATTCATTGTGCAGTCAGCTTCATTGATAATTATAGAGATGTGTGAGATCGCGATGAACTGTCAGCTTTTTAGGAATTATTAAGGGAGCGCACTTTCCGCGCATTCAGTCATGCAAACCATGCATGACTGATGCGTGGTTTTATGTTAAATTAACAGTGGTTTGTGTGTTAATACATTTATTATTTTACTCATTATTATTTATTTTTAGACTTGTTAAAACAAGCAGAGAAGAAAATAAAAACAGTCTTCTAACCTGTGTTATGAAATAGTCTTCTGTCTTCTTTTCTGGGAGCCTATAGTTACCGTACTTTTGCGGTAGAAATATCGGTACTCGGTATCGGCAAGTACACAAATATAAATACTCGTACTCGTATCGGTGTGAAAAAAAAAAAGGTATCGGGCCATCCCTAGTTGAGAGGCCATGTGCTTTTTTCTTGATTAAAAATGATCTGATTTTGCAGAATTGTAAATGCTCTGATGTATTATTTATAAATTATTATTTATCTTATTACACAAACACAAATGTGATTTGCAAATGTTACTTTCAGCTAACTTTTTTTGTGCATATCTTTGATTTATAGAGCTGAAGAGGGTGTTGAGAACTATAAGGTAACGTTCAAAATTTTTCAATTTTACTTTTGCTTCTAATAAGAGTGGCACATTACTGGGATTTTTGTGGTGATGTTTTTTCTGTATCCACATGAGATAATGCATCTTATATTTAGGCAACACATTGCAATATTATTTGTTCTTATAAAATATAAACAGATGAATCATTGCATAGAATTGAGCTGAAATTATGTTGAAGGTCTTGCTGAATTTATCATGATTATATTTTCACCCTCAAGCCCCTTGAGAGGAAGTACGTGCGTGTGTCAGGGGAAGCCACTGTCCGTCATGTGGAGCTGTTTATCAGGAGGAAGATGGAGCTGAGTCAAAACTGCAAGGTGGAACAGCTATTTTTTTCCCTTATATTTTATCTCACCCACAGATTTTGAACGCAATGCATATTTTTAATTATAAACCATACTCTGTATCAGGGTAAAGTCTTGGTCTTAAACAGCTTTCTTTTCATTAAATCCTGCCTCAGACAGTCAGCAATGTCAGAGGTCTGAAAGATATGTGGGGTAAACACCCCCCCCCAGCTGTGCCAGTCGCTCAATCATTCATACTGACTGGACGGGCACTACCCTTCACACTGAGCAAAGATATGTGGAGTCATTTAATGCAATTTCCTCCTTATCTGACTAAATTCAGCTAAATGATTGCTTGCCGTCTTTAGGGTTTCTACCATAGGTCATCTTATGAAAGTGTGATTAAAGAAATTATGTCATTAGGATGTTCCTTTTCACTCTCAACACTTCAGTGACTCTGTCACGCTTAACAATCCTGCCACATTGCTGTTTAATTACTTTTCTTCTAATCCCAATTCCGGATAAGGATTTGAGTCCTTGAAAAGAACCACAGCTCAGTCAAGCATAGAAATGAGTGTCTGCAGTTGTGAATAACAGTGTTTCTGTTTGAAAAGAAAATCTAGAGCCGTGTTTTCATTATTCAGCTGTCACTTATGCAGACTGACAGAGCTGTCTCCAGTTTGAGATCCATATATTTCAACGTTAACACTATTTTACAGTGTCCTTGTTATAAGTTACATGTACTTACTATGATAATAACAGGAAATTATGGCAATCAACCCTAAACCAAACCCTTACCCCGTAGGAAATACACTCACCTAAAGGATTATTAGGAACACCATACTAATACTGTGTTTGACCCCCTTTCGCCTTCAGAACTGCCTTAATTCTACGTGGCATTGATTCAGCAAGGTGCTGAAAGCATTCTTTAGAAATGTTGGCCCATATTGATAGGATAGCATCTTGCAGTTGATGGAGATTTGTGGGATGGACATCCAGGGCACGAAGCTCCCGTTCCACCACATCCCAAAGATGCTCTATTGGGTTGAGATCTGGTGACTGTGGGGGCCATTTTAGTACAGTGAACTCATTGTCATGTTCAAGAAACCAATTTGAAATGATTCGAGCTTTGTGACATGGTGCATTATCCTGCTGGAAGTAGCCATCAGAGGATGGGTACATGGTGGCCATAAAGGGATGGACAGGGTCAGAAACAATGCTCAGGTAGGCTGTGGCATTTAAACAATGCCCAATTGGCACTAAGGGGCCTAAAGTGTGCCAATAATACATCCCCCACACCATTACACCACCACCATCAGCTGCACAGTGGTAACAAGGCATGATGAATCCATGTTCTCATTCTGTTTACGCCAAATTCTGACTCTACCATCTGAATGTCTCAACAGAAATCGAGACTCATCAGACCAGGCAACATTTTTCCGGTCTTTAACTGTCCAATTTTGGTGAGCTCTTGCAAATTGTAGCCTCTTTTTCCTATTTGTAGTGGAGATGAGTGGTACCCGGTGGGGTCTTCTGCTGTTGTAGCCCATCCGCCTCAAGGTTGTGCGTGTTGTGGCTTCACAAATGCTTTGCTGCATACCTCGGTTGTAACGAGTGGTTATTTCAGTTGTAAGGGGTATACAGTTAAAGACCCAGAACCAGATATGAAGAATGAAGACCCGGAGTCAGAATTATAGAAAATTAAAGAAAAGTTTTACTGAAGATGGTTTGCATTTTCATCAGCAGAAGTTAGCTTCAAGACTCACACAGGAGTTCGTAGGCCGCCTCGCTTACAGTTACAAAGATCACAGCAGTTATACCATTTCCAAGGTCTAAGCTACGTCATTGCTTACAGGTTGAATGATTCTCATTGGCTAAAAAACATTAAGAGCCTAAACAATTTAACATGTGAGGAGATAGGGGTGCCTATCGCCATTAGTAAAGATAGTTGTCGTCCACTCAATAGATGTAGGTCTGTGGTGGCCTCGCAGGTTAGAGAAGGGCGCCGGGTTGTCTGGTCCGAACGTCCAGAACCTACATAGAATGTCATACGCACACACACAAATAACAGACACTAGCAAATAACAGCTCCCATCGAGGCTGAAGAGAGTCTGAGCTCCTTATTATCAGTTAAGTATACCAAAACATAATGCTAAAACATTCACTCGTTTGGGAGAAAAACAGATAACTGGCATTTACTCCCAAGGAAGGAAATATACTGGAAAGAATACATTTTAATACAACAATTAAAGTTCGATAGTAACGCTCAATATAGCTTGACCATCTGTCCAGCGAAGGATCATCTGTGTCCACGCTGCCTTTAGGACCCTCTAACCTTTCTACTGATCCCAGAGAAAGGGACAAACGGCCTTGTGGGTTACATGGCCTTCGTGTCCTGCGTGTACTACGTGCAATCTCAACGTAAGATTGGAATGCACCTAAAATAAACTGGTTACTTCCATCACATGCATTTAAGAAAATATAATTTCACAAGCACAAAGAATATACAAATGAGTATGTGATAATGAATATATTGGATTATTGATTTTTGTAAAGGAAGTATATAAGCATTCAAAAGGATTTATGATTATAGATGTATTTGAAGAGGCAAGGGATTTTGACCAACCCTTCACAGTCAAAGTTGCTCTTCTATCAGCTTGAATCAGTCGGCCCATTCTCCTCTGACCTCTAGCATCAACAAGGCTTTTTCGCCCACAGGACTGCCGCATACTGGATGTTTTTCCCTTTTCACACCATTCTTTGTAAACCCTAGAAATGGTTGTGCTGGAAAATCCCAGTAACTGAGGAAATTGTGAAATACTCAGACCGGCCCGTCTGGCACCAACAACCATGCCACGCTCAAAATTGCTTAAATCACCTTTCTTTCCCATTCTGACATTCAGTTTGGAGTTCAGGAGATTGTCTTGACCAGGACCACACCCCTAAATGCATTGAAGCAACTGCCATGTGATTGGTTGATTAGATAATTGCATTAATGAGAAATTGAACAGGTGTTCCTAATAACTCTTTAGGTGAGTGTACATGTTAATTAATTTTAGCATGTATTAATTAATTGTATGATTTACAGTGTATCCCAAATAGTAGATTCACAGTCAGGAATATACTTCTGTATTCACACTATTTTCTATTTTCTGGGTTCAGTTCAGTTTAAGCTCAACCGATTGCATTTGTGGCAGAAAGTTGACCACAAAAATGAATTTGACTCTCCTACAACTGCTGCCATGACAATGTAATGCCATAAACCCCAACACCCTAAAAATGACTAAAACTGTTGATTTTAACCCATTTACTGATCAAATAATACACAAGTTTTAATATTCAAATTATTGTGCTATTATAAAATTATAAGCTTTCCATTTCTGCTCTTAAATGCTGCTCTGCTCAGAAAGTCAGTTCTGAAAAAGGGATAAGTTGAAGTTTTATTTTTTGGTAATTAACATGAATTGCAATATTCCTGTGTATGGCCACATGCAGCAGTTGTTAGTGAAGGCTGCTTGCATGTTGCGAGGCTAACAGTTGTATCTGGATTACTGGCTTAAGGTTTTTTCATGGCTAAGTCTGATCTGGCCCGGCGTTGAACACCTCATAGTGCCAGGGACATCTACAGGGATAGAGGTGAAAGAGGAAACAAGCGTTTGTGTGCTTTGCTCCAGGACAGCCTGCTATGCTCTGCTCCACATACTAGACTCTAAAAATTGTCTAATCATTTAGGCTGAGTTGTGTATATATACTATACATATGGTGAATTGAAGTTCATTTCCATCAGGCATTTTAGGGTCACTGAAAAAGAACTCCTCTAAATAGCTTTATTAGTGGTCTTTGCTATTGCTCAGTTTACTTGTGATATGTGATATTTTGTGAAACTTTGGTATTGTGCTATAATCTGAAACAATTCTTCAAATCATGCAATGTTTTGAGGAGAGGTGTGCTATTACTTTTCCAAATTGATCAGATTAAAAGCATTTGCATTGTGCTTTATTTGGCAGGTTGATGTTGTGTGTGGAGATCATCTTCTTAAGCAATACCAATCTTTGAGAGACGTTTGTAACACCATGGGACAAAATGCATTGCAGGTGAGTGTCTGATATAACATTTCCTTTTTCATATTTTTGCTTTTCATGCTATTTTTGCCTAATCAGTGCATAAAATTAAATGTGGATATTGAAATATAGCCTAGACATACAATAGGCACATAGGCTACTGGGAATTGCTCAAGTCCGTAGCGGTTTCACTGAGATGTTTTTAGAGAGATTGAGCCTGAAGTAAGTTGTTAATAAGTGTGAACTACAGGCGCCTTACACAGTTCCTGTCTTGCTCTTCACACAGAATTACATTAGAGCCTTACCTGAAGCTTTAACTGCTGCTGCCTCTCAGAAAAGCGTTTTTACAGGAAACTGGTTTAGAAATAGGTATTTTTTGCAGTTTCAGTTGTATTAAGGTTTTCTTATCTTAGGAAATGAAAAAAAAATTGTTTTTTTGTCTTTTGATACAGGAAATTGAAAATGTTTGGGTATCTCTTGCTTAGTTCTGTATGTGTTGTAGAGCCGTCATTAACAGTCACAAAGACTTTACACAACAACTTTTTTTTTTTTTAAATGATATCTGTTATTTATTCGGGTATCAATATATAAATATAAATATTTTTTCATCAAAAATACAGTACAAATTTTTTATATTTTAAAATATATTATTGAAATTTAAAACACCTACTTTCTATTTTAATATATTTAAAAATGTAATTTATTCTTGTGATGGCAAAGCGGAATTTTCAGCATCATAACTCCGGTCTTCAATGTCACATGGTCCTTCAGAAATCACTTTTAATATAGTGGTGCAGGTATGACGTCACTTTGTAGGCCAATCGGCAGTTAGTATCACACTGGTTCTCTCAACAAAAATCCCACAGGGTTTTCCCATAGGCTTTTGGATTATCTCTAAAAACGAGCTCTGTGATCAACAAAAGTTTATAATACTTGCTCGTTTTGTCCATCAAGGTAATTATCACAGATAAACACAAGTTTTATGAAGTTTGAAGCCTAAATGCAGTCGCCAGAAGTAAAAAGCTAAAGGTAGGGTATAAACGAACTGCACCACGGTCCCACGACTTCAACGTCACCACCTCTGAGCTTCTGACAACTTTTCAGTTTTTATCTAAAAACATTTTCCCAGAACGTGCGAGTCAGAATAGTTTATGAAAGCACAATTATAAGCATAATGAGGCTGTAAAAGTGGACCGGAAGTGCTGAAATGCTAACTCGTTTCTGCGTTTTTGGTCTACAAAGTGATGTCACACATGCACCACTCTATATGCTGGTTTAATGTTGGATCTTGTATTTTACATTTCTTCTTCTTATTATTGTTTTCAAAGTTGTGCTACTTAATATTTTTGTCTACATCTTTTGTAACAATCTAAATGCCTTAACTGTCTTTTTTGATCAATTTAATGCGCACTTGTGAAATAAAAATAGCAATTTCTTACTGACCCAAAACATTGCTGTATACGTTGTATTCCTTAATACACACATTTCTTATTCTCCACTTTTAGGATGGCATGCTGGTTCTGCACTTCGGACTCGTTCTTCCTGCTTAGTAAAGAAGGAAGATACAGAAAGACCAACTACTGTGAAAACTACAATGCACATTAGTTTTATTTCAAGGGCTAAACTGAATTTTAACATCTTCCTGGATGCCTTCTGCTCAAAAAGATTAAGAATATGCCAGCATTCTCTCTGTCAAATGCATTAAGAAACAAGCACTGAGTTATTTCCAACAAATACTTATTTCCACAGCCGTAAGGTTTCTGTAGATGCTCTTTTATATGTTTGCTAGGGGAAATTAAAGTAATTTTTTACACCTTGTCTCAGAGAATGTCATGAATTGACATGAATTTAATTGCTTGGTTTTGCATCTCATTTTGTGGTTAAATGTGTTGTGCATTAAAGTAAATTGAAAAAAAAAAACCCTGGACAATACCTAAATTGTTAGAAGTATTTCTTTCTTTGCAAGAATGATGTTTTTTTTCCTTCTTCTCACCTGTTTTATGGCCTTTTAAGTGTTTCTGGTTGTTCTTTTTTTCTTTGTTAAAATCAGATGGAAATCTTTTTTTACTTTTTTTAGCCAAATTGTGTAATAACATGGCCTTTGAGGAAAAATTACCTTTCAAATATGTTTTTTTCATATTTTGTAATATTAAAATTGAAGTCTTTTTTGTTTTTAAAACAGCTTCACAACTAAATGTAAATCTGTGCATGACCAGACAAGAACTTAATGCAAATAAATACTATGCAACTATTATGCACTCATTTTCATTCTGTCATCTTTTTAGTTTTGCAAAATATTTTGACCAATTCTAATTTGCTCTTTGTGTGCTGCTGATTTCAAGTTGCTAGACGGTCTTATTTACACTTAAAATAGAGCATTAGCCTAACTGTTATGAATCATCTTTCACCTCATGTAATGCTAGTCACCTGTAGGAGATTCTTTGTTAAAACCATTATCAGAAAATACTCTGGAGAGTCAGAGGCTTGGTGGTGCAAGAGTGAAAGTGCTCACTAACCCTGTTGAAAATGGTTTCCAAGAAAACCGCCTCAAACAGCCTGCAGGATTTCGGTTCAGACATCATTTATCACTGAAGTGTGTGTAGGATTGCAGGTCCAAACTGTTTATCTGATATCGCTTTTTAATGTTTTTCAAGTGGAATTTAACTATACCGGTATATTATATAATATTATATAATTAACCATGATTTGATGATCTGGGGCCGTATTCACAACGAATTTTAAGGCTAAAAGTAGCTCCTAACTGGCGAATTTAGGAGCAACTCCTAAAAATAATGGGCGTGTCACTCGTAACTTTAGGACTCCTAATTTTTTTGACTAAGAGTAATTCACGAAGCATTTTAGCCCTAAAAGTAGCACCTAAGCCTGGGACAGCTTAAAAGAAGTCGAGAGGACTCCTAACTCACTAAGACCTATTCACAAACCGCTTTTTGTGGCATTTCACGTTGCGATGTTTTGAAATGCGTATGCGGCGGCTACAGGAGCTTCCAATCGCGAGGGAACAATTTTGCATTGTAGGCATAACTATGCAACAACGCCACCAACAACAACCAAAACAACTCACTGCATGTAAAGTAATTGTTTCATTGTGAATCAAATTAAAATGTTCTTCTCTTTGCAAACGTAGGCAGAGGCATATAGTGACAGATTAATTCAATAATGTTGCAAAGATATTGCATCAATCCATATGTTTCATTAGGCTACTAGGCTATTTGTTTTTTCTTACTCTTTATTCATTTAGGCTATTAATTCAGTTATTCATCATCTTCCGTCCTTCGCACTACTTGTGTAGCGCACGCATTCTCAGACCTGTCACCTGTCACTCATCATCATAGGGGAAGAGTTTGGAATCATTCCCGCGTTACAATCATCAGCCAATCAAGGTGGTCACTTCAGTCAAGCTCGTGCATGAGTAATGACGTCATCCATAGCAACGAAGACTCACTCTTAGTTTAGGAGTTGTCATTTTTCTTTACTAAGAGTAGGTCTGAAAGGCGTTGTGAATAACTTTTAAGAGAAAACTCCTAGCTAAAATCTTTTAGTGCGATTTAGGAGTACTCCTAGTGGTAAGATAAAATGCTTTGTGAATATATAGCCAAAATGAATAAAGAGTAAGGAAAAACAAATAGCCTAGTAGCCTATTGAAACATATGGATTGATGCAATATCTTTGCTACATTATTGAATTAATCTGTCACTATATTCCTCTGCCTACATTTGCAAAGAGAAGAACATTTTAATTTGATTCACAATGAAACGTTACAATTAGTTTACATGCAGTGAGTAGCCTAGTTTTGGTTCACAAAGCAGAGTCCATAACCTTAAGTGTGGATGGCTCTGCTTTGAAATTGCAAACTAAACTAAAAAATCTGTGGGTGATATTTGACGCCAATTTAACATTTGACCATCATGTTCGTAACACAGTCAAAACATCATTTTTTTCATAAACATTGCCAAATTACGCTCTATGTTGACCTTCTCTGTGGCTGAAAAGTTAATCAACACTTTTGTTTTTTCACGTATTGATTATTGTAATGCTCTGCTGGGTGGGGTTTCTAAAGCTACCTTAAGTAAATTACAGTTGGTACAAAATTCGGCTGCTAGGGTTCTGACTGGGACCAGTGCAAGGGAGCACATTACACCAATCCTGGAAAAATTGCACTGGCTTCCTGTTAGTTTTCGTATTGATTTTAATATTCTCATGCTCACCTATAAGGCCTTGAATAACTCCCTCAATATTTGTGTGAGCTCTTAATCCCATACACCCCTACACGTGCTCTACGCTCTTCTGAAGCTGGTCTTTTAACTGTCCAAACAAAACGGCTAAAAACTATGGGTGATCGGGCTTTTTCTTCTTTGGCTCCTAAATTGTGGAATTCCCTGCCCTCTGAGATTAGGAATGCAGAATCCCTTAGAGTTTTTAAATCGTCCCTTAAAACTTACTTTTTTAGGGTGGCTTTTATGTGATTCGTGTGATTGCTGTGTTTGTTATTGTATCGGCCTTCTATTTTTAATGCTTGTTTAGTTTTTACTAAACTGACTGTTGTGTATCTTTCTAATTTCATTATTTTTATGTAAAGTGCTTTGAGAATGCTACTTTTAAAGGCACTATATAAAATGAAGTTTATTATTATTATTATTATTATAACCATAAATGTCACGTGTCTGTCTTGTATTGCACTTGGGTGTCTTTGTTATGTTGGGCCATGTGCTCTCGTTATTGTTTGATCCCTCCCCCTTATTACCTGATTAGTGTTTGAGTTCTTCCACCTGTTCCCTCTTGATTTGTTCCCTTTTTAAGTCTCCTCTTGTTTGCAGTCTTTGTTGGATCGTTGTCATAGTTTTCCCAGTTTCCATGTGATGGTCTTCGTGTTCAGAGTCAGTGTTTGTTCTTCAAGTTCGGTTTTGTTTAATGTCTCATTTATTGTGTTTTCCCCCTTGTGGGTTTTTGCTTTGTGTTTTGTTTTCTTTTGTTAATAAATCATCCATTGCTGCACTTGAGTCTTCCTCTCCACTTTTTGTAACTAACGTGACAGAACGATCCGACCATTTGAGGACTCAGCAGCATGGATGACGATGATTTTGACTGGATGGATGATGACGCTTGCATGGACGACGATGACTTGGATTGTCCAGACAACACAATCGCTACATTTGGATCGACCCAGTTTTCCACTATCTTTCATGACGGAATGACTCCGTCCTCTAACGAATCCGGCAGAATGAATATGTTTCAGGCCCTTGCTTTTATGGTTCATCAAAGGGAGGAGTCGGAGCGTCTGGCCAGGTTCTCGGGGACCCGTGGATGTCGTAGAGGAGGAGAGGGGCGAGAAGAGGTTCAACACCACTCTCCATCCTGCCCCCCCTTCGATCCTGGGCCAGTGAGGGACAGCTCAGAGCCTACTTATCGCCGTCACGGACGGAAAAGGAGGAATCGCCCGTCCGCCCAGCGAGAGACTGTTCACGTCCCGTCCGCCCAGCGAGAGACTGTTCACGTCCGCCCAGCGAGAGACTGTTCACGTCCGCCCAGCGAGAGACTGTTCACGTCCCGTCCACCCAGCGAGAGACTGTTCACGTCCCGTCCGCCCAGCGAGAGACTGTTCACGTCCGCCCAGCGAGAGACTGTTCACGTCCGCCCAGCGAGAGACTGTTCACGTCCCGTCCGCCCAGCGAGAGACTGTTCAATGTCCCGTCCGCCCAGCGAGAGACTGATCACGTTCCGTCTGTCCAGTCTGGGACAGAGCCAGAGATCCCCTTTGGCGTGGCCGCCAACGTTGTGACGGACTATCTGGAGCGTCTGGCTCGGATCTTGGAGATGCCAGTCTCTGCTGTTCCAGAACCAGAGGCAGAGCTAGTGTCTGCTGTTCCAGAGCCGGAGGCAGAGCCAGTGCCTGTTCCAGTGCCTGTTGCAGAGCCGGAGGCAGAACCAGTGCCTGTTCCAGTGCCTGTTGCAGAGCCGGAGGCAGAACCAGTGCCTGTTGCAGAGCCGGAGGCAGAACCAGTGCCTGTTCCAGAGCTGGAGCCCATGTCGGTTTCGGACCCAGTGTTTGTTTCTGTATTTGTGTCTGTCCTTGTGACCATTTCTGTTTTAGTGGCTGTTCCTGAACCGGTGTCGGCAGTTCCTGAGTCAGTGGCTGCTGTTCCAGAGCCAGTGCCTGTTCCAGAGCCGGAGCCGGAGGCAGAGCCAGTGCCTGTTCCAGAGCCAGTGCATGTTCCCGAGCCGGTGTCTGGTCCCCAAAATGCATCTCCGCCCGATGGGTCTTCTCCGCCCTGGCCGCCCGAGGGTTCTTCACCGCCCTGGCCGCCCGAGGGTTCTTCACCGCCCTGGCCGCCCGAGGGTTCTTCACCGCCCTGGCCGCCCGAGGGTTCTTCACCGCCCTGGCCGCCCGAGGGTTCTTCACCGCCCTGGCCGCCCGAGGGTTCTTCACCGCCCTGGCCGCCCGAGGGTTCTTCACCGCCCTGGCCGCCCGAGGGTTCTTCACCGCCCTGGCCGCCCGAGGGTTCTTCACCGCCCTGGCCGCCCGAGGGTTCTTCACCGCCCTGGCCGCCCGAGGGTTCTTCACCGCCCTGGCCGCCCGAGGGTTCTTCACCGCCCTGGCCGCCCGAGGGTTCTTCACCGCCCTGGCCGCCCGAGGGTTCTTCACCGCCCTGGCCGCCCGAGGGTTCTTCACCGCCCTGGCCGCCCGAGGGTTCTTCACCGCCCTGGCCGCCCGAGGGTTCTTCACCGCCCTGGCCGCCCGAGGGTTCTTCACCGCCCTGGCCGCCCGAGGGTTCTTCACCGCCCTGGCCGCCCGAGGGTTCTTCACCGCCCTGGCCGCCCGAGGGTTCTTCACCGCCCTGGCCGCCCGAGGGTTCTTCACCGCCCTGGCCGCCCGAGGGTTCTTCACCGCCCTGGCCGCCCGAGGGTTCTTCACCGCCCTGGCCGCCCGAGGGTTCTTCACCGCCCTGGCCGCCCGAGGGTTCTTCACCGCCCTGGCCGCCCGAGGGTTCTTCACCGCCCTGGCCGCCCGAGGGTTCTTCACCGCCCTGGCCGCCCGAGGGTTCTTCACCGCCCTGGCCGCCCGAGGGTTCTTCGTGTTCCGCCCGGGTCTACCAGGACTAAACGCTTTGTCCCTCCCGTCCCGCCCTGGTCTCCCAGGACTAAACGCTTTGTCCCTCCCGTCCCGCCCTGGTCTGTCCCGCCCTGGTCTGTCCCTCCTGTCCCGCCCTGGTCTGTCCCGCCCTGGTCTGTCCCTCCTGTCCCGCCTGATGGAGCGTCTGGTAGACGCTCCGTAGGGAGCGGGTAATGTCACGTGTCTGTCTTGTATTGCACTTGGGTGTCTTTGTTATGTTGGGCCATGTGCTCTCGTTATTGTTTGCTCCCTCCCCCTTATTACCTGATTAGTGTTTGAGTTCTTCCACCTGTTCCCTTTTTAAGTCTCCACTTGCTTGCAGTCTTTGTCGGATCGTTGTCATAGTTTTCCCAGTTTCCATGTGATGGTCTTCGTGCTCAGAGTCAGTGTTTGTTCTTCAAGTTCAGTTTTGTTTAATGTCTCATTTGTGTTTTCCCCCTTATGGGTTTTTGCTTTTTTGTTTTCTTTTGTTAATAAATCATCCATTGCTGCACTTGAGTCTTCCTCTCTACTTTTTGTAACTGTAACGTGACAAAGTCTTGATAATAATCAAGATCACTATGCTTAAAGTAAAAGAGTTGCAGATAAATGTGCTAAATCTGAGTCTTTGAGTTTTAAGAATAAATATCCATTAAGCGCTGTAAAGTAACATTCAATGGGACAGAAACGATCAGTGATGTTGAGAGTGATTTATGAATGAAAAGACATTACTGAACAAACATTTTAATTACTGACTTTATTATAGTTAAGGCATGTGTTACAGTTAATTAAGTGGTTGGGTCCCTTATTTGTAAAATGCCATGGTGCTTTCCAACAATATATAATTCCAACCATCATAAATAATTGTGCATTTATCCATAATTGTTTGATCAGTGTTAATGCTGGCTATATCCTTCCATACTGAGGCTCATTTTTATAGTCCTAACATCATCAAAAGGACAAAAATACTCTCTGAAACTACAGGAACTAGGCCTATGTTCTGGAGTATTAAACCAACATACTGTAGAGATGGTTTCTAAAACATTATATCAACATAACAATTTCTTAAATGTGTTACCAATTACCATAAACAACAAGTGGCAGTTTTCAGCTATAGCAGTGATTGCTGGCCCAAACACTCAAAATACTGCTGGGAAAATTGCTATGAAAGCTAGATTTAACAACCATAATATTCTAGTTAGAGTTAACATCAACAGCATCACTCTTTTCTGCCTTCTTAATCACAGCGGATTCCTCCGTGTTTTCCTCCCGCTTGGCTGCTGCCTTGGATTTGCCGTGTACCTCCTCCTCTTTCTCTTTTTTGGGATTGCGGGTTGAGGTGAAAGCAGAGCGGCTCTGATACCCATAAGCGATGCTGGGTGTGCTGGAGAAAGTCACTCCAGAACTGAAGTGGGTTTCTTCACCCTCCAGTAACTTTCTATGAGGACATGGACAAAGAGTGGTCAGTTATTATTCATTTTCATTCTCATGCATCAGTTCTTTCCATGTGCAATAACACTGAATCATTGGTGCTTTACCTGTACGCGGCAATTTCAATGTCTAAAGCCATCTTGACATTCAGAAGGTCCTGATACTCTCTGAGGTGACGGGCCATTTCACTCTTAGTATTTCTAAGGTCAATGTCCAGCTGCCCAATTGTTTCCTGGTTAATGGAATTGAAAAAAATACATACAGCGATATTAGCATTAGCACAAAAATATGGAGGAATAAGGAAATGCGTTACATGAAACCATCTTGCACTTTTCACGTTTACATAACCGTCTCACCGTTGAGTATTTAATTTAGCTCAGCACCTAAATTAGACCATCCTGCTTTTAAAAGCTGATGTGAACCTTTATCTCTTGACATTGACTTGCCATCTCGGCACAAAGTTCAGAGACGCTAATCTGATTTACAGTGGCACTTCTTTCACTCTTAAGAGAAGACAGGTCATAGATCATGTCTGGGAAAAACCTTACGTCAAAATGTATTGGATTATTGATATGGCAGCGTATTAACTAAAGATATCTTTCAGGTTTCTGTCAGCGAGTGAGCATGACCTTGCAGAAATCTCCCTTGCAAAATCCTCTTTATCAAGAGACTCTTCTTAGTGGAATTAACCTCGGCCACCTCTTGTGTGCGATTAGTTCAGCACCATGGACAGAGACCCGGGTAGTTGACTTGGTATTTCAAGCAGTTTCAGCCGTGTCATGTGGTATAATTCCTCTCAAACTATTTTAAACAACATTTTTACTGAGCTCCTTACATTTTTCATGAGCTCATAATAATTGGGTGATTAAATTACATATTTATATTTTAAACCTTTATGTGTCACACAGCAGGACCATTTAAATGAACTAGTGAAGGCAAAGAGGTTATTAAAAAATGGTGCAAAACAGTCACATCACCTAAAACATACCCTCTACCTTCATGTAAAATCTCAATATTGTGTTTTAAAAAGTTTATTATGTCAACAAACCTCCATAAACCATTGAGTTAGTCTACATGATTTGATCACTTATTCAATTATGAGTTACATTTAAATGTAAAAATAAGTAAAAATACAACAACTTAAAGGGGACTCCTCAAGAATAATACATTGTTGTTTGAATAGATATTCCGATATAGATATATAGACAGACAGACAGACAGATAGATAGATAGATAGATAGATAGATAGATAGATAGATAGATAGATAGATAGATAGATAGATAGAGATAGAAATGTTTCTTAATATTATAATGATCAAATTGTTTTTCATTTCTATGTTTATTCATACATGCTCAACTTCAATATGAAATGTAATTTTTACCTGATAACCTGCGACCTCGGCATTGTGCGCATCTTCCATCTCGCGGATCTGCCGTTCAAGAGATTCGTTTGTGCCGCGCAAGGTTTCAATTTCAATGGTTTTGGACTGTAGTTGTCGCCGGTAGTCGTTGATCTCCTCTCTCGTGGCTCTCATAGCCTCGTTGGTTCTAGTGGCCTGTTCATTGAGACTGGTAAACTTTGATTTGTACCATTCCTCAGCAGACTGAAGGTTCTTCGACGCGAGGGTTTCATACTGCCCACGGATCTCTTTGAGGGCCGAGGTCAGATCAGGCTTGGATAACTCCACTTCCACAGATATCTGGGCTGCCTGGATCATATTAGTCAACTCCACCACCTCTTCATTATGCACCTTCCTCAGAAAATTGATCTCGTCCAAGAGGGACTCGACCTTTCTCTCTAGGTCCACGCGCACCATGGTGGCATCATCCACATCTTTCTTGTAGGATCTGAGCGTCTGCTCTGCCTCCTCGCGCGCTCGCATCTCATCCTCGAACTTCCCTCTTAGTTTCTGCAGTTCTTCCTCGATACAATCTCGTTCAATGATAATATGTGATTTTTCATTGTTTATCTCGTCCACCTGAGCTCGCAGATCGCGGATCTCCTGCTGATAGAGGTCCGCGAGTCTGGACGGCTCGTTCTGCCTCTGGCGCAGATTCACGAGCTCGGTCTCCAGCACTTTATTGTGCTGCTCCAGATTGCGCACTTTCTCGATAAACATCGCGAAACGGTCATTGAGACCCTGAAGTTGTTCCTTTTCATTGGTTCTGACGATTTTAAACTCGTTGTTTAACACGGATGTTTGAGAGAAATCCACGCTGTCGAAATGGACCGGTGAGAAGGAAGATGACCGGCCCGATCTCTTGTAGTAGCCCGCGGGAGAGGCGCTGCTGCGGGATAAAGAGTGAGACCTGAAGCCGCTGGAAGACAAGGAGCTCATTCTAGAGGTGGAACCGGTAAAACGAGGGTTTTCCCCGAACATCTTTCTATAGGAAGAGGACATGTAGTGATCTGATCCGTAACTCATCTTCGTCACAACTAAAGGAGTCTAAAATGGGTGTGCTTGTCATTATATAGCCTACCCGGCGGACTGTCCCATTCAACAGCCTATCATGTTCCCTCTGGTGACTGGTGGTGACAGTAAAGATGAAAATAAACCTTTTTCGAGAGCATTAAAACATTAATTTAGATATCTTTTCAACAGGTTTGACATTTGGACATAAAAAATGATTGTCTGGCCATTAAAAACAGCTGTGTGTGTCGATGGAACTGTCCACAGGTTTGCGCAGTGCTGAATGGACCAGAAATTCAACAGTTAAACACATTTGATTTGAGATCTTGTTTTTATTTGGGGATTGTTTTAAGGGGGATTTTTTTTGTTGGTCTCTAGTCTGACCCAAAATGTAAACATTAATTACACAATACAAAATAAATAACGATCACTGTCTTTATTCTACTCTTAACTCTCTTAAACTTAAACCAGTCGTTTTAGATGGCTTAAGCTAATCTTCCACCGTAGCTTATTCAATAGTGACTAAAGCCTTCTAAAACCAGCAAAGAGACAAGGATGGGAAACCGTCTTGACCAGCAAAACAGATTAGGCTGGGCGGCAGGGTTACAATGAAACATTTCAGACGTTTTCACAAATGATTTCATGAAAAAACATTCAATGTTAATTGTCCTCAGTCCTCCACCTGCATGAATTCCTTCCCCCACTGAATAAGGAAGAATGAGTTGTTTCCTAAGAAGAATGTTAGACAACGTTAAATGACACATTTCATAAAATTTGACACCTCATTTACATATATTTTTAGAAAAAAATGTATACAGAATGTTTTTTTGTTCTTTTGTCATTTAGCTCTTGATTCCTGATATGAATAGTTCAAATCATAACAAAACTAGCCTTGTTTTAAAAATCTGGCAACACGTCTAAAGTTGACCACCAGTAGATGGCGATATTTCTCTTCCAAGACAATCTTTTCTGTGGTGAGTGTGATGTATCATATGCCGCTTTTCCACTACACAGTACCAGCTCGACTCGACTCGGCTCGGCTCGGCTTGGCTCGCCTTTGTTTGGTTTTCCACTGTGTAAAAGTTGTACCTGTACTTGCTTTCGGGTACTTTTTTTGTATCACCTCCGGCGAGGTTCTGAGCGAGCTAAGGCGAGCTAAGAGGCTTGTTCGACTTCATGCAGCTCTGCGCAGACCGATCGGTGGCTGACTTGAAGCAGTGCACACCGGTTAGAAATTTTGTCCGACTTGATGCAGCGCTGACTCCACGTGACTGTGACGTATCCCATAAAGTACCGCGAGAGCGATTCGAGAGTAGCCGGAGGATTCAGCCAGCGCAGTTTCTCAAGAGCGGCTGCACAAGCTCTGATGACGACACAGCTGTTCCACGATTCGCCGGATTCACCGCATGACAACGATCACGTGCGTGTCGTGTTTATTCTCACACCTTTAGTTCCACTAAAGTGCACAAATCAGTTTTTATAACAGTAAACAGTCTTTTCATGTAGTCGTGATGTTATATTGAGTCATGTTTATCAAAATAAAACTGAATAAAAAACGTTGACTCCACTTCATTGATATGCTTATTTTGAACTTTATTCTAGTTCAAACAGATGCTGTATGAAGCAGTAAAGTGTTGAATGAAAATGTGTCTGAAATATCTGTGTATTTGGCAAATATTGCATTTATTTCATTTCAGCTGTGGTAAAGTATGCAAACACCACGTGAGAGGTCACTACGGGAACCAGAAAGTGTCCGACTTCACTTCTCCGTTTGCAGCTCCTCCCCGCCTGCACGCGGCTACTCTCGCCGATCGCTTACATCCAGCCGCAGCCGATGTCAAACACACCTAAAGTGGTACTAAAATGTCACGTGAAAACAATGCTGACTGCTGATTGGTCAGAGTGAATCGTCACCATTCACTGCGTCATCATTACACGCGCCAGATGGAGTATCCAGAATAACCCCGCCATTTTTAAATAGTTTGGCCAGAGATAGTTACTAAACTTACTACTATTAGCATGGCAACTCGGAAGAATACGCCGTGGTCAAACGAGTAGGTGCAGACTTTCCTTTGTTTGGTTGCCGAAGAGAGCATCCAGCGAGAGCTTGATAGGGCAACGAGGAACGAAAGGCGTCGCTATGACGACCGGGTAGCTACTAATTGTGGCGGTACTGTCTGCAATGGAAAACGGAGCGAAAAGCGAGCTGAGTCGAGCCGAGTCGAGTCGAGCTGGTACTGGTAATGGAAAAGCGCCTATAAAATGAATTCCACAGTAAAAAAAAAACCGTTGTAACGGTCACTTTTTGCTTTTATGGTGATTTGAGGTAAAATGAAAACTGCGCATGCGCGTAGTGTCAGTTATAGATTTTGACAGGTGAGGAGAAGAGATAACCGCTCTACCGACTTTTTGTACTTTCTTTTATTTCCTTTTATATTGTGACCAGAGTTGGTTGTTTGTTTGTATACTTTTTCTCACTCGATCCCCATGTATGCAGACGAGTGTGACGTTTAAGTAATTTTATTAAACACGGGGAAAATATTTTCCCCGTGTTTAATAAAATACGCCATTTCTCGTCCCTCGTGCATCTTTTTCTCAGACACCTATTGTTTTTCACTCTCTGCAACATCTCAACAACGTAACAACGTATTACTATCAGTTACACTTCAGAAGCATTAAAAATGCAATAAAATACACATTCTTTGTTTTATTCATGTCTCTATCAATAAAAAAATTGAAAATTAAATAAATATATTTTTACTAGTTGTTCCGTGTGACAGGGACACCGTTGTAACATCCTACAAGTAAAAAAAAAATTAAAAAGGATGACATCTAGTCGAAAAGGACTAGTAATATTCACGTTAATCAACGCTGTAAAAAAATCCGTTAAATTTACGGGAAAAAAACTGGCAGCTGTGGTTGCCAGAGTTTTCCTGTTAAAAATGGTAGCAACATTTTAGGTTTTACAGACTTTTAACCGTTTATATAATTTTACAGCAATAAACCGTATTTCATTATCTGATATAATCTTAAAGGGGTCATGACATGTTTTTTTTTTATTTTTTTTTATTATGTTCCCTTAGGTGCAATTATAGTATTACTATAGTTTTTTGTACAAAAAAAATTTAAAAATGTTGTGATTTATGACCTTTTCCCACCCTATTTCTCCCCCTCTGATTCAAACAGTCTGTTTTGGAGGTGTTTCCCCTTTAAGAGTTCAGTGTTAACGCCCACTGTTATGATTGGCTAACGTCAGTGCTGCTTTTAACATACATTTTTAACGTTAATCATTTTGTATCACATGTAGGCTACACAGTGCTCCATCACATGAAACTTCGGTCTTCGATCTTTTACCATCGTGTCAATTCTCAATTGATTTTGATTCATATGCGCGAGGGAGGGAGAGAGTATGAGGCGCCGGACTGGACAAAAGTATGGGAAGCCAAACAAACCAAAAGTGGGACGAGACAGCAGGGGGTTTACAGAGCTCGCGCAGCACTGACATGTCATCTGCGCGGGTCAATGGTCCAAGCCGCGCGGCCGAGTTTTCTAGCGACACCCAATGGGCAGCGCGAAGCGAACAATCCTCACCAGCGCTGCGCTGACCAATTTAAACAGCGCAGCGCAAACCATACATACATGCAAATAAATGTACAATAAAGAAACCCCTCCTTCCTTACAAAAAATTGGTTCTGAAGAACTGCACATATATACGATATTACATCAGAAACTCAAAACTTTATTTACAATATATGGATATGCTTACAGGATATGCTTACACACGATATGCTTTGTGGTAGCTACATAATGTTATTTAGTTAAAATACAGTTAATAAAATAATAAAATATTGATTGCGCCTCAGACTGAAAAGCTTCAGGTCTCAGGAAAAACAATGTCAGGTGTCAGGTCTCGTACAATTAGGCATCAGACGAAACAGCCTCAGACTAAAAGGCATCGGACGAAACGGCATCAGACAAAACAGCCTCAGACAAAAAGGCATCGGGCATAAAGGCATCGGACGAAACGACATCAGACAAAACAGCATCAGACTAAGGCCCTGTTTACACGAAAACGATTCCGGGTGAAAACGTAATAATATTTTATCGGATGTGCCTTTCGTTTACACGGCGACGGCGTTTTTGGGGCTTAAAAACGCAAAAAAGTGAAACCACCCTCCAAAGTGGAAATCTTAAAAACGCTCCACCGTCGCGTTTCCGTCTAAACGGGTAAAAACGCAAATCTGCTCATGGCGGCTCTCGTCGCGTACACATTTACGTCACAGGCATGCGCCAGTACAGGAAAATAACAACCAACATGTCGGATTATTTCCATACGTCGGACCTTCAAGTTGCCCTAGCAGCTCTGATAAACGTCCAAGAGTCTTTTCAGCAGTTGTACAAAATATTCTGAGATATTGGTGTTGTTGTGTGGCAGTGCTTCACATTGCCACCTAGCCGCCTGGAGTGCATAGGCTACTACATCGCATTTCTAACACTTTTGCGTCTCCATATGCACGCAGATTTCCCCCCCATAACGCTCGTCTAAACGCAGAATAAAAAGTGAAAACGAAACGCCACTTTTGCGTTTTCTCTTCAGATCGTTTCCGTGTAAACATGGCCTAAAAGGCATCGGGCGAAACGGACTCAGGTGGAGTTTAGAGGTTCTCTTTGCTCCGCCCCATGTGACGTCACGTCATTATTTTTCGACATAATATCTGTTATTTCGATATAATATCTCGTTATTTCGACATAATAACTTGCTATTTATAATGGTTTTCTATGGGAGGAAAATGCTAAAGGTTTATTTAAATGCATTGCGTTCATATTCTGGCCTCATCTGATTTTTTTGTAGTAGGCTATAGCCTTTATTATGATTCATAATGATTAATACATGCACGCACAATTATCTGTGAACTGGATAAATGTTGCAGATATGTTTTATGCATGCTATATTGCATAACTAGCTATAGCTTGTATGTTGGCAAACTATCGATAGTTTTCACGATCGTGAAGTTAAAGCGTTCTTTCGAGCTATTAGAATGAAATCTCATTCTAATTTTTAATCTAACTGTATTCCTAATCGTTGTTAAATTAAATGATTTTGCATTTTGCACTATATTCGCGTGTTTCAGTCAATTCAAGAATGGATACAGAGATAAGTAGGCCTATCCTCCATTTAACTGGCTTGTGTGTCTATCTAAATATATTATGCTTTAATTGCTAAATGGTATAGGCTTCTATCATGTTCTGTTTCAAATGAATGTTGAAACTTACTTCAGAATGAAGAAAAAAAGTAAGTAATGTGCCTTAACTTATTTGTAGATGAAATTATAAAGTTGCTTTTTGACAGTGGCTTCAAACAAAGAGAAATGTGCTCTTTTCTTGGTGCTTCTGGATACAGAATCAGGTAATCTTTATTATTGTAAATCGTACTGCAGTGCCCAGTACTGCTTTGATAATTCTGATGTTAAATATACAATATCCCAATACAAATGAAAAATGTTCACAGCAATGTTCAATCAAGCAGTTTTAATCAAGCTGTCTAATAGCTCGAAAGAACGCTTTAACTTCACGATCGTGAAAACTATTACTTTTACTGAATTACTGAACTATTTTAACTTTAACTATTACTGAATGGTCTATTACTTTTCGTTTTGAATTTTTTTCGTTTAAAGACATTTCAAGCACTCTATATAGCCTAGAAATATTTCTGTGAGGCATACACTGAGTTTAACTTTATGATGAGGTGCGCAGTTCGCGTGCACTGCAAGTGACCGCGCCGGCGCCTCCATGATTATATTGTCTGCTATATGTGCTTAATATTTATTAAATCCAGGCAATTGGTTGATGAAAAAATTGATTAAAATTAAGATACAATTTATACAAAACGAAATTCACTTTAAAGAAAGGCTTTCTACAAAACAAAACTTAATAAAGTGGTTGTGCCGTCCTCGATATGTTAACTTGATATCCTGACAGCCAGCTAAACTTTTTCCCCACACCAAGACTCTGAAGATGAATACTTAGTTCTACAGGTTTATTGGAGTTAAGGAAAATAGTGAAACTGCAACACACAAAAGAGCAACGAAAAATTATACATGAATAAAGGCTAATTTGCACAATTACTTGCATTTTAGAATGTACAAATTTTAACACTAATAAAGAAATACATGTGAATTACGTTATGGACGTTATAGCACCTTTACCACGCAGCTAGTAACAAATGAACATGTGAGCTACAGCCGAAGTGAGTTCAAACCATAAGCAGATTACACTCTACAAACTTACAATTATTGACAAAAATAAAAAATAATACTTCCAGTATAATCTCACAAAAAAGGTATACATACCGACGATGCTACGTCGGACATGAGAAGTAGACAGATGCGATTGAAGCACCATGAAAATAACCAACTCGAGCAAACCACTGAAACACGCATGAAGAGCGTGAGTATTTACTTCCCTAGTACGGATCACGTAATAGGACATTAAGCACAGCGCGATCTTAAAGAGACCATGACCTAAATACAAACACGTATAAAATGCATATTCCTGGAACACATTAGAATAACCTACTGAACTGCTGACTAAACGTAAAGCAAGTTTATCTTCTGTAACTGTATAGACTTAATGCCTATTTACTTTTACCTTTTTACTGATAACAAAACACTCCCCGCCTGACGTGGACACACGTCACCCCACAGTCCATGCACAGTCCATTACTGTGCCTCTGGAGGTAGGAGGAGAACTATTTCATTGACTGGCCTGAGAAAGAGGCTAGTCCCGCCTAGTTTGATGGTCTTCACCTCAACCTGGCGCACTGTCCCATCTTTGCTAGGGAAGGCTTGTGTAATCAGTCCAAGAGGCCATTCATTCCTAGGTGCTTGGCTGTTCTTAAGGAGAACAACGCTTCCAGACTGAATGTTTGGCTGAGTGGACTGCCATTTCTTGCGGGCCTGCAGTGTTGGGAGAAATTGTTTCCTCCAGCGGTCCCAGAAGGTGTTGGACAGGTGCTGAACCTGCCGCCACTGGGACTTGTAGAGGTCTGCAACTCCAAACTCACCAGCAGGAGCAGGCACGATGTTCGTCTTTTGTGTGAGAAGAGCAGCTGGCGTGAGTATGAACGAGTTATCAGGGTCCATAGTCACTGGAACAAGTGGCCTGGTGTTAATGATTGCTGCGACTTCTGCCATGAAAGTCACCAGTACTTTATGGGTGAGCTTGTCTTTCAGCTGGAGGAACATTGCGTCCAGATTCCTCCTCGCCAGCCCTATCATTCTCTCCCATGATCCACCCCAATGGGATGCATGTGGGGGATTAAAGGACCATATACAGCCCTTGTCTGAGAGGTAAGTTTTTACGGCAGTGCTGTCAATGTTTGAGGCTATCTTCAGTTCCTTACAGGCGCCAATGAAGTTCGTGCCGCGGTCGGAACGAATGTACTTGACTGGCCCACGCATTGAAATGAAACGCCGTAGCGCGTTGATGAAACTAGAGGTGTCGAGGGATTCTATGACTTCAATGTGCACAGCTCTTATGCTCATGCACGTAAAGATCACTGCCCACCTTTTACTTTGAGCGAAGCCGCCTCTGGTCTTGCGTGAGGAGACGTTCCATGGGCCGAACACATCAAGACCTACGCTGGAGAACGGAGGATCTGTTAAAAGACGATCGGCTGGCAGGTTAGCCATTTTCTGGAGGCTGAGTGGAGCTCTGAGCCTTCTGCATGTTATGCATCGGTGGATGATGGTGCTTACTCTTTTTTTTTCCCTCCGACTATCCAAAGACCAGCTGAACGGACCGCCCCCTCTGTAAAGTGACGGCCTTGATGATGGATTTGCTCATGGTGGTGTCTGATGAGCAAAGTTGCGATGTGATGCTGGCCAGGAATAATCAGGGGAGTCTTTTCACTCTGATCGAGACTTGAATGATGAAGACGGCCTCCAACTCTGAGAAGGCCGTGTGTGTCAATGAACGGGTCCAGGTTTTTGAGAGGACTTGTTTTTGGCATCCTTTCCCCTTTTTGAATGCACTTTATCTCTTGGCTGTAGACTTCCTGTTGAACTGCTTGGATGATTACAGCTGACGCTTTCTCTGATTCCTCAACTGAGAATCCAGCTTTGCAATGATGCCAGCCCTTGCATGCTCTAGTCTCTCTGTGAGCTGTCTTGAAATGACAGGCTATGTGAACGAGGCGAGTGACTGCACGAGTTAATGACTTCCAGGTAGAGAACTTAGCAAAGCGTTGTGAATCCAGTTGCTTGTATGAGGTTGTAGTGCTCAAGGCAGACACCAGAGGGCGGATATCTGAGTCTGTGCTCGGGTCAACAAGGTCATACGTGGTCTCAGGAATGCTGGGCTCTGGTTTGGAGAGAAATTTGGGCCCACTCAGCCAGTTGGTGTGTTTCAGTTGGCCAGCAGGGACAGAACGTGTTGCGTGATCTGCAGGGTTCAGGTCTGTTGGCACGTAGCGCCACTGGTCTGGACGGCTGGACAAGTTCTTCGATCTAGTCTGGATGCCATAAGCACAACTCCCCCAGGCACCCCTCCACCCATCAGTGCCCCTGAGTCTTTAAGTTCTATCTCTTCTGTGTTTTCCATGCTCTCCTCTGTGAAAGCACCTGGTGTCAGCACTAGCACAGGTAGTAATTCTCCATCCTCCAATGTCTCAGCACCATCTACAGCCACTCCACTTCAGACTATCCTGAAAACACTTTTTGGTAAGAAGAAGCAAGATTCTGATGTCTCGTTATCACCTTCAGATCAAAGAAGCTGTAGATGTCTCTGTGCCCATTCTGGGTCCAATTGTACAGCAGTTTGCCGTAACCAAGGGTAGAGAAGTAGAAGTACAGGATGATAGACCATATGATCCTGAAGAAGAATATGACCCAGGTGTTTGCTATGGTACTGAAAATACCCATAATACAACAAAAGTATCTGCTGTCATTAAGCAAACAGAGGTCACCTCTATGATAGATGATGTCGCTTATGACCCTGAGGATGACTCTAATTTTAATGATTCTGGGGTTGATCCAGGGGCTAAAAAATAACTGAGCATCAAAAAGTGCTTGAAGATAAACAAATTGAGGAACAGAAGCACGAGGAAGCAGCTCATCAGCAAATACCAGAGACTTTGATTTCTCAGCCTGTTACATCTCTGTTAGCTAACAGTCAATTGCTGCAGCTTGGTAAAAAGGTTGAAGAGTTGGTGGCAAAGAGTTCAGCTGCTCCAGTTATTAACCAGAGAAGAGACCCAAGGCAGAGTAGAGACCCTAGACAGGCAGCTGCAAATAGAAGACAGACTTCTGATTCCACAGAGACAGAGGAGGAATCTCCTGTTACTACAGATAAAACATTTCCACAAGAAGCTACGGTGATAGAGACATCACTAACACAAACTTGCTCAGCCGCAGACACCCAAACTGCACAGCTGGACTCTACTGAAGATACATCAGTAGAGGATGCAATCGCAGATATTCCCCTTTTGCAAGTTACTGCCACCTTGGATTCAGTGCAGCCTGCCATCCTGCACCCAGAAGCATCTAAGTCTGAGGAAGAAGGTGAGGAGGAGGAAGCAAGCAAGAGTGAAGTGGTGCCTTTTCTTGATATAGAGAGCACAGAAGTTTCTATTCCATTACTAGGAGAAAAGATTGACCCAGAGTTAGTGGAAAGCTACATGGAAAACGAACCTGAAGAGGAACACAAAACGAAGGATGATCCTATTGAATCTGAGATTAAAAGTTTTGAGGAGGTTTGGCCTAATTCTGCCAGTATTTTGAAACCTGATTCATCCATTGGACAGTCTATTTTAAAAGCTGACCCAGTTTCATCCATTGGGCAGCCTATTGAGACCACTGCAACCACATATTATAACAGTTCAACAATCAGTACTTTATCTACATCTGTACACTCAGGAGTGGCACACGATGTCATCCAAGACAACTCATCTTATATGGATTCTCACAGTTCCCATATACAGCATATACCAACAACAAACCCTGCTAACATTCCACCCCCAATGTCTTTTCCTCCTCTAATTGGGCCTCCACCTATTCTTGGTCCACCTCCAATGCAAGGCCCACCACCAATGAGTGTTCCACCACCCATGCATCTCCCTCCGCCAATGCAGATTCCCTCAATGTAAGGTCCACCTCCTCCCCGTGGGGATAAGGATCATTCTCAATATCCAGTACCTGCATCATATCCACCTTTCCAGAATCAGTGGGGTAGCAGTTCTCAGTTTGATGCTGCTCCAAGAGGTCCACCACCTCCAAATTTTACCCCACGAGGACCACCTCCATTCCAACCAATTGGTCAGAGAGGTCCTCCTCAGATCTTTGATAATTCTATGAATTCAATGCCTCCTCAGCATATTGGACCAAGAGGCCCACATCCAGGGCCTCCACTACCCGGGCCACCCCCTCCCAGCTTTGATGGACAAAGGTTTAATGGGCCTCCACCCCCCTTTAGCTTCTCTGCACCTAGGGGCCCACCTCCACCATTCCCCAGTCCCCCTCCAAACCCTTTTGTTAATAGAGCTCCAACACCATCCCACTTCTCAGGGCCAAGAGGCCCACCTCCGCTTCATAATATTGGGGATCATGGCCCTCCATCTAAAATGTCAAGAGGACCTGGTGATAATTTTGAAGATGGTGGGAACTCTTATCATCAGGGAATAGAGAAGCCCCAGATACCCTCACACGGGCCTCCTTTTAGGGGACCACCACCAAACCACTTTGATGAACGAAGAGGACCTCCTGGTCCTACAGGTGAAATGTCAGGACAGCGATTTCCACCTCAAAACCAATTCCGTGGTTCACCTCAACACAGGGGATCATTTGATGAACCACGGGGAACTTCATCTCAAGACTTTGAAAGGCACCGGGGACCATCAGTTCAACAGTTTGGTGGCCCGAGAGGTCCACCAGTAGGACATTATGATAAGGAAGCTGTTGGCCCGCCAGCACGATTTAACTACAATGATGATAGCCCAAGTGATGTTAGACCTGTTCGTGGACCTCTGCTTCCAACACCACCTGAAGGTCCCATCCCAATACAGGGTCGTATAGGTGGACACAGCCCAGACACCCGCCGCGATGACCACTGGAGACGTCACTCACCTGAAATGAGGAGGCGAAGCAGTTCCAACAGAGACAGTGCAGAGCCACATAACCGTCCAAGTAGATTTGATGGTGGTTCGCGTGACAGAGATGCTCCCTCAAGAATGTCTGAAGAGAGGCAGCGTGACTTGTCTGAGGATAGGAGGAGAGACAGAGACAGAGAAGGTGGACATGGTGGAAGATCATGGGGCTGGAACAGGGAACATGAGCATGAACGGGGCAGAGAAAGGGATCGTGAAAGAGACCGGAGCAGGGAAAGAGAAAGGGAGCGGGGTCGCAGCAGGGACAGGGAAGGAGAACACAGTAGGGAGAGGGATCGCAGAGAGTCTGACCGATACGGAGATGGAGACAAGAGGAGAGACCGGGATCGAGACCGAGACCGAGACCGTGGCAGGGAGAGAGGTCAAGACCGAAAAGACCATGACCGAGACAGGGACAGAGATCAAGACCGAAAAGACCATGACCGAGACAGGGAGAGAGATCAAGACCGAAAAGACCATGACCGAGACAGGGACAGAGATCAAGACCGAAAAGACCATGACCGAGACAGGGAGAGAGATCAAGATCGAAAAGACCATGACCGAGACAGGGACAGAGATCAAGACCGAAAAGACCATGACCGAGACAGGGACAGAGATCAAGACCGAAAAGACCATGACCGAGATCGAGCAAAGAACAGAGACAGAGATAGAGACCGTGACAGAGATAGAGACAGGAGAAGAGAACGCTCAAGGAGATCGGGATCGAGAACGTGGAAAAGACCGTGAGAGAAGAGATCGGTACAGAGAACGGGACAAAGACAGAGGTAAGGAGAAAGACAGAGACAGACGGGACAGAAGCAGGAGCAGAGAAAAGAAAGAGGAAAGAAAAGAAAGATCTGACAACTCAAGGGCAAAGTCTACAGAATCTGAAAACCCATCATGAATGTCATTCATCTTGACTGTTGGTGTCAGTCAACAGTCAGTCAACAAACAGATTTTTTGTTTCTTTCTAAATTTGCATGGGTTTGAACGTTGCGTTTGAAAGTCCCTTTTGTACTTTCCTTGCTGAATATTTTATGATTTTTACTTACAAGTCCTTGTTGTTGATAACATCTTCAGGTGTACTACTTATGTGGTGATAATTTTGTCAGCACAACATACTCTCCCTGTACTGCTATTTTAATGAAAACTATGGAAAACTTCACAGATCTTCACAGATAAAAAAAAAAAAAAACAAGACATGTAAATATGTATGTTTGTGTATATACAGGTATGTTTTTAACTACTTTTTTTCTAAATAGAGAAGTCATAAGCCATTTAGCTTTAAAATTGTTTAAAGGAAATGTCTTTATATGGTAAAAGCTTAACCACCGTTTCATGAATATGTCTGAAGGCTATTCACGAGTTCACACTTACAAATAAGTCAGATAGAATAAATGCGTGTTTGGCGTGCTGTCCGAGGAGAGGGCTCCGAGTTAGGTATTCGGCCCGAACCCAGAGCACTCCCCCCGTATTCCTGGCTGTGAAATAAATAAATAAGATAAGCCAAGAGTGAGGAGTCGGGGTGGTGGAGGGATGCTGAAACTGTCAAGGAATGTTAGGTGAGTTGACAGAGTGAATATTTATATGCTCCTTCTCGTGCTGATAGGGTAGACATGGTAATTGTTTGATGACCAGATGATTGGAATGATTATTTGAACGTGCTCCTCCCGAACTTTGTTTATAAAACATCATTTGTTATTGATTGACCTGAAGGCACTCCAAATGTTCATTTCATTTGTTCAATAAATTCTGTGATTGTAAAACATTTTTTTTTTCTTTTAAGATTTTGAGAAGTTTAAATAGTTTAGATTAGAACATTTTATACATGGTTAACTTGTATGTAGATTAGATTGTATGGATTAAAATAACTTGGTCTTTAAATGGTCCTAAATTGAGTATATCAAGCAGGGCATATTTAAATTCTTTGCAATTGTTTTTGCAAAAAATCATAATCCTAAACTGACTGGCTAAATCTAAATCTCACACTTATTTTTATAGGACAATTATTTCAGTATATATGGTCAGTTTATGTATGACATTTAAAGCAACTTGCAGTGTAAATTTACTTGAGAACTAAAGTAAAAGGGTTAGTTCACCCAAAAATTTAAATTCTGTCATTTACTCACCCTCATGTCGTTCCAAACCCGTAAGACTTTCGTTCATCTTCGGAACACAAATGAAGATAGTCTAAATGAAATCTGAGAGATTTCTGTTCCTCCATTGATGGTCTACAGAACTACCACTTTGATGCTTCAAAAAGTTTGTGAAGAGATTGAAACCTAATCCATATGAATCCAAATTTTCTGAAGAGATGTGATTGCTTTATATGACAAACTGACTGAATTTATTCACATCTAAACAGTCATCACACACATTAGTTACGGTAAATGGAGGCTCAACCATGCTTCATAAGTCAAGTCAATGTAACCTGCAAAGAAACTGCTAAAAAATCCCCACCAATAACACACAGACCATTTCTCAAGATCAGGTACACCAATATTATTTATATAAAATATTATTTATTGAACAATAATAGTTAATGAACAATAAGCTATTCTACAAGAATAGGAAGAAGCAACAGAAGGAAGCAGCCAAAGACTGAAAATTCTGTGACATCCAGTGCAGGATCCGTGGCAGAAGCAGCTTTGACAGGAACTTCTGGGGTGGCCAAGAGAGGAATTCTGACATGACATGCAGCTCTGACATTCCTCTTAATGTCTTATTCTGTGACCTGAAACAAACAAACAAAACAAACAAAACAAGGTTATAGTCATAGATTACAATTAGAAGAAAACATTTTTAAAATCTTTAAAATGAAAAGTGAATATATCTTAAAAATCATTTGTAGCTGATCTTAGGCTGACCTTAAACCATTCATGTTGAAGGATTTTCCTCAAACAAATCCGTTGTCGTGGGCTATCCTTCAGGAGGGATCGAATCAGGAGGCAGCATTCTGTGCAGAACGATAGAAGTGAGTCAGATTATTACCTTATACCCCTGCTGTCTTTGTATTAAGCTGTGAGATTCGACTATTCAATACTGTATGGTCAGAAAATCAGGAAAAATTCTTGTATTATCCACATTATCTATCTTTTATAAAGCCACTTGGCTCAGGTGTTACTTTTTCCTTGTTTCTTTGTTTTGTATGATTTAAATTACAGTTGGTCTTCTTTGTTGTGATAAATGCCATCTTACCGTTTGACAAGCCAGGCTCAGACCAGATGTCATCATCAATCATCTGCCTGTCTCTTGGTTCTGGAAAGCGTCCACACACCAACAGGAATAAGAGCACTCCCAGAGACCACACAGTAGCTGGTTTACCGTGGTACTTGCCCTCTGTGCAGTACTCAGGTGGGCGATACTTTAGAGTGCCTGCAAGAAAAAGATTTGCCTGATGGGTAAGCACCATAGCATGAAATACCATAGCATGTTTTCTCGGTAAAAACATCTGGTGTTTTTAATTTAAAAAAATGCTGCCACAAAAGTGATATATGGTTTATATGATACCAATTTAACTAGTCACTAGAACTTAAGTCCCAAACTACAGGTTTGATTAATAATTCATACCACAGAATCTTTCATAGCCAGATTCCTGCAGGAGATCCCCACACCCGAAGTCAATCAGTTTGACCTCAAGCGTTTCTGTGTTGATCAGCAGGTTCTGCAGCTTAATATCACGGTGAAACACTCCACGGCGACAGCACATATGAGCAGCCATTGTTGTCTGCGCCATAATAAATCGTGCTGTGTCCTCATTTAGGATGCATCTGTGACCATTCCAAAAATTCCACAGATCTTTACAAGGTGAGGGACACTCCAAGACCATGATATATTGATCAGGCTGGTCCTGCCAGTCCAGCAGCTCAATGATCTCTGAAACTTTAGGGCCACTATTCGCTAGGATTAATAGGCCGACCTCTAATGGGAAGGGTGCGGGATGACCAGGCTGGAAGAAAGATCATTGTTATATGAAGGTGTTGTCATTATGTTGACATGTTTTAATTTGAAAACAGTGAAAAAAACAGCATAGCGAGTGTAGCCTACTTACAATGTAGATGTATTTCATGTTCTGCGGCTTTCTGGCAATTTTCACTGCCACCTGATCAGCCAAAAAAATAGTTTTGTTAAATTTCTAACATGTCAAATGCAGTAAATGGTGAAAAAATACACACTAAAAGACTTGAAATGGACATAGTGAGACAAAACAATTTGTTGGCTAAATATTGTAAGAAAATAAATTACAGGAACATCTGTCTGTCTGTGTGTCTGTTATTCGCATATCTCTCGAATCTTTAGTCCAAATGATTTCAAACTTGACAGGTGTCTTGCTACGGGCACGAGTAAGTGCAGTGCCAAGTTTGACGTTGTTTAGATTAGAAATGCAAAAGATATCGGTAAATATATCGGTAAAAGAAGCACTTAGAGGGTTGTGGTTTAAAAATAAACATTCTGACATAAACACTCTGTCAGCTAAACATTACTGTTTACCTCTGAATATTATATTTTATTCACGGCCATCATTTGTAGTAGCGCGTTGCGTTTTTTTTTCGGAGTTCACTGTGTACCCTGCTCCCTGAATCGTGTACTTCAATTTTCCACATTTATTGAATGTCATTATGTCAGTATCAGTATTTGCTTTCTACCATAAACAAATAAAAATGTCACTGAACTTTTGTTGTGTAATTGTAACAACATTTTGGTGTGTTTTGGGGACACTCAAACACACCAAACCAATAATTACTAAAAACACACACAAAAACTGATTTTGCACGGGCACTTTGCACTAGTTGTAAGAAAATGACGATACCTCAAGGCCATCCTCCAAGCGTTTCCCTTCATAAACAGAGCCAAATCCACCCTTACCAAGCATTCTGCCGATTTGATACCGGCTCAAAATGTTGTCTGAAAAAAGATGATTAATTTTAGTTGCATGGACAGCAGTGAGTTTAATGTTTGAGGTTATGGCCGTAAATTTACCCTCAGTTGTCACCACTGCTCTGTTGTTGTGACCTGGTGCTGGACTGACTGGACTGTGATGGACTGGAGCTGGAGGGGTTTGAACCTGCTGATCTTCAAGACCACTGGATAGAGCTTCCTGAAGACCATGATCCTCTAGAGCACAGGCACTGTACTGTAGAGCGTTTTGATCTAAAAGCAGGGAATATCAAACAAAAGCATGTTTCAATCAGTTACTACATGAATTCTTAAAAATAAAAGTTCTGTTTAAATATTTAAGACAAAAAAAAATCTTTTTTGGCACTTCATCCAAGGGAACAGAAAAATTCCCCTAATTCATTAAGTTCCCATTAATGGATATTTATGTAATTAATTCTGTAGACTTTATGATGTACAGAGCTCTAGTAAACAGAAAACAGTTACACATTTTTGAATGGTCTTATGATTTACCCTCAGTATGTCTCTTATTTATCGCTGTGGTATATTGGTCTGAGCTACCGCTCCAGTCACAGTAATGAAGAGATGGCAGCTTCTCAAAACTATCCATCCTCCTCATCTTTCTCATTGGCCTCTCATTTTCCTCACCAACAGGCTGATGGTTTTCAGCCGCATCGGTGCTGGATGTTGAGGATGTGCTCTGACGGGAGTCGTACACCTGAGCACTGCGAGAACTTTGTTTTCTCTTTCGGCCAATGATAAAAGATGTCTGCTTGGTTTCATCTGTGTTTAAAGATATATGACATGTCCTGGAATAAAAATCTGATCATGGCCTTGATCTAACTTCAACTGATTTCTGATAAAATGTGTGATGGTGTGGATTTTTAACAAATTGTAATGAATGACACTAGGTTCCCATTAATGGATACTCATATCTAGCTGAAAATGATGTAGACTTACTGATGTACAGAGCACTAATAAACATAAGAGCATTTACACATTCTCAACTGGTCATTTGGATTTACCCTCAGCGTGTCTCTCACTAATGGTTGCAATGGTCTGATCCTCCACTTTCTGACCCTGACCTGAGCTACTGCTCCAGTGAAGAGAGAGGAGCTCTCCAGAACTCCAGTGAAGAGAGAGGAGCTCTCCAAAACTACTCTTCTTCCTCTGTCTCTCCTGACTATCACTTTCCTCATTAACAGGCTGATGATATATATAGAGCACATAGAAGAGATTTGACCTTGATTTCTTCCCATATCACAATAAACAAAGAACATTTAAAACAAATGCACAAAAGGTGACAAAACTATCCAAATATTAATATATATTTAAATTAATTCGTAGCTTATTAGGGCCAATACCTTAAACCATTTATGGAAAAGTGCTGGACTGTGGTGCATTGGAGCTGAAGGGGTTTGAACCTGCTGGTCTGCAGGAGGAAGGACTTCAAGACCACTGGATAGAGGTTCCTGAAGACCATGATCCTCTAGAGCACAGACACTGTACTCTAGAGAATTTTGATCTAAAGCAGGGAATATCAAACAAAAGCATGTTTCAATCAAATAATAATACTTATTAAACATTGGATACTCATATTATGGCTATTCGTCTATTAAAATATATATATTTTTCAACTTTTATAGTTTTTTTAAACAATCCTTGTTTAAATATTCATGACATGTCTTGTCAAACTTCAGTTGTATTTTGATATAATATGGTATGATAATGTGGTAATTAATGACTCTTCAGTGATATTCTCCAATGATCATTTTACCCTCAACACTTCTCTCGTTTATCGGTGCAGTATTCTGGTCTGAGATGGTGCCGCTCCAATCACAGTAACGAAGCTTCACAGACCTATCCATCCTCATCCTCTTTCTCTTTGGCATCTCATTTTCTTCACCAGCAGCACTAACGGGTTGATGGTTTTCATCCGCATCGGTGCTGGATGAGGATGTGCTCTGATGGGATTCGTACACCTGAGCGCAAGAACTAAGCTTTCTCTTCAGTGCCATGATAACAGTTGTCCACTTGGGTAACTCTATCATATGAACTGCAGAATAAGCAATGAGAAGACTGAGAAAACTGACAGTATACGGCGTCACACAATGTTCTATTTCTTTATTACGTCATCGCATTCCTGAGTGCCGCTTTTCGAATGCGCGTGACATTGTTCACAGCTGAGAAAAGGCTTGTTTTCTATTCTTACCTCAATTATTTGTTATGTAGGCTATATTTAGGAAATGTTTCTATTATAGGCGGAGCGTGTGTAAGGCCATGGGAAGGCTAATCCTTAATCAAAAATTAACTAGGGCTTTGGGCAAAAATGCACCTGCACAAAACTAAATCTTGTATAGTGAAATTGGAAATTATATGAAACGCGAGAGTTCTCGAGTTTTGTTCAGTGCACGAGCTGAACTCTGAATTCTGCACCCTCGCAAATACTCTCATCAACTGATCATGAACTGAATTGGTACAGATTTGGAGATTGTGCTCTTGAGGGCGTCGAAACGACTTTAATTGTTCTATTTACAACGTTTGTTTGTTTGTTTGCAGCGTTGAGTCAATCACAAACATACCTGATGATTTCTTGAACGCAATGGCCAATCAGATTTAATCCCATCGCCACTAACTAAAACCCTCGAGTTTTTTTCCCCCAGTGATGTGCTCGAGATCTGGGGCCGTATTCACAAAGCATTTGATCTTACCACTAGGAGTACTCCTAAATCGCACTAAAAGATTTTAGCTAGGAGTTTTCTCTTAAAAGTTATTCACAACGCCTTTCAGACCTACTCTTAGTAAAGAAAAATCACAACTCCTAAACTAAGAGTGAGTCTTCGTTGCTATGGATGACGTCATTACTCATGCACGAGCTTGACTGAAGTGACCACCTTGATTGGCTGATGATTGTAACGCGGGAATGATTCCAAACTCTTCCCCTATGATGATGAGTGACAGGTGACCGGTCTGAGAATGCGTTCGCTACACAAGTAGTGCGAAGGACGGAAGATGATGAATAACTGAACTAATAGCCTAAATGAATAAAGAGTAAGGAAAAACAAATAGCCTAGTAGCCTAATGAAACATATGGATTGATGCAATATCTTTGCAACATTATTGAATTAATCTGTCACTATATGCCTCTGCCTATACGTTTGCAAAGAGAAGAACATTTTAATTTGATTCACAATGAAACGTTACAATTCGTTTACATGCAGTGAGTAGTTTTGGTTGTTGTTGGTGGCGTTGTTGCATCCCTAGTTATGCCTACAATGCAAAATTGTTCCCTCGCGATTGGAAGCTCCTGTAGCCGCCGCATACGCATTTCAAAACATCGCAACGTGAAATGCCACAAAGCGGTTTGTGAATAGGTCTTAGTGAGTTAGGAGTCCTCTCGACTTCTTTTAAGCTGTCCCAGGCTTAGGTGCTACTTTTAGGGCTAAAATGCTTCGTGAATTACTCTTAGTCAAAAAAATTAGGAGTCCTAAAGTTACGAGTGACACGCCCATTATTTTTAGGAGTTGCTCCTAAATTCGCCAGTTAGAAGCTACTTATAGCCTTAAAATTCGTTGTGAATACGGCCCCTGAACAGTACACACTCAAATCCTCCCGTTATAATTTAACTTGTAAGAAAAAAGTGTAGACTTTATGTAGGCTAAATATATTTATTGTACAGTCAGCTTAATCGATTTAGAACTTTGTGAGATCGCAATGAATAAAGATGAGTGACAGTAACGTTAGTGATTAAGGGAGTGCTTTTATGCACGCTTCCCAGTCGATAATCCATTCAGAATTTGAAGGGGGGGAAACGTGTGTTTTACTGCATTAGATAATGCCAGGGTAAGGCAATAGGCTATGTATTATTCGAACTGACTGCCATGGAATGCCAGTAACCAGATGCGAACCATTGACTTCCATACTAGTATCTTCCCAGTTCCCACCCCCTCCATGCTATGGAATCAATGGGGCAGAGCCCCACCAAAATATTCATCCAAAAATAGACCTCTGTACACTGAATAATTAAAAAAAAAAAATCTAGATTTTAGACTATTGAGGAGGATATACAATTACAATTACAATTATATTACAATTATCGCATGGGCAGGCATACATGATACGAGCCCTCCCCAGCTACAGCGCCACATACATTTCCAATGTAAATCTGTGGTGAAAAATGGAACTGCAGCGCCACATAGAGAGCCATTGGGGCAACTTTCTGGCTGCCCCGCTTATTTTCACGTGACTTTACTTACTCAGGCTAAATCGCTCCAGACCAAGACGATATCAGTCTGCTTCAGCTCTGTCTGCATCAGGTCAGTTCTTCCCTATGTGGAGTATCAAATTAATTCGAGTATAAATATAAACCCTTTAGTTTAACGTGCTCATGTGAATAACGTTAGCTTTTATACAGAAGGCTAGTTATGTTGTGTTTGTTTTGTGTTTGTTCTGAGATTAGACATGACTTGTTTTCCTCACTGGAATTTCTAACTTGTAATATTCTAAACTACATACGGACGCAGTAAATATTACATTAAGTCTATCCTTTTGTCGTGTTTACTATAACGTCTGTCAATCATCATTAGAGCGCCACCCTCAGGCTGAATAACGCCTGAATAAATAAATAGAATTCTGCCAAAAGTGTGTCTGATGTGTCCAGCGATTACGATAATATAGAGCTTACAAAATGTTTATCATTAACTAGCGCTAAGACCCAGAATCTGGAATACCTAAATGTATGGCCCGGAGCCGCTACTGCTATCCATATTCTACATACAGGTTTGGAACAACTTCAGGGTGAGTAAATTATGACAGAATTTCTGGATGAATTATCCCTTTATGCTGCAATATTTTGACATGGTAGAATGTTTTGGGAAATCTTGCATATTCCTCTGCTACACAATCAGTAGTAGCCTATCTATTTTTCTAAACAAAAAGAGTAGCCTACTTTATGGCGTAGTATAGTAGGCGAACTGAGTCGCAACAATTTCCTTCTCTTTGTAAGATTGTCACGACTCACTAATGACTAGCTGATGCATTTTCAGTTATCTTAACCGTGAGCTTCTGTATAGGCCTACTTTATTTGTGTCACATACTGGCAATGCTGTTGTGTCATTAAGAGCTTTATTCATTGAAAATGATCAGCACCATGGGATTAAACAAATGAAAAACAAAACAATAAAATGAGACACAATAGCCTACAGAAATAGATTTTCAAAATACAATTTTCAAAATTTTCAATTTTCAATTTTCAAACAGAAGTATGAATCAAAATAATTTTACAATTATTTGATCAAATTAATATTTTATGTATCGTCTTGTAGGCTAGAAAGGTCAGATAGGGACTGTTTGATGTTACGCTGCCACGCCAGAAAGACAGACAGAGAGTAGTAATCGAATTTAGACAGAAGATAATTACTACTGTGCATCCCTACTAGGACATTTTTTCCATGTCATTGCAGTAGCTCGTCAGTAGGTGGTGGTAAATGCTCACAGAGGAAACTGTGAAAGAATGAAATTGCTCCACCCCAGTAACGAAATTAAATCCATCACCCAACAAACCTTCTTAATTTGCAGGTGTAATGTCCAGATGGTGTATGTTTTCATCATTTTTACTCAGTTTGATGAAAAGATAGGATACATCTTACTAGATTAATTATCACTTTGAAAAAGATGAATCTATAATCTCTGATTAAATTTGAAGAAGCAGAATGCACAAAATGCAGTAATTATCTAGCAATATTTGTCTTTTTGCAAATGTCATCTTATGTATTTTGATATGTAACTGTATATCCTTGTAACAGGATTACTTTTCCCCTGGTAGCAGCACAATGGCTTGTGATATCTATCAATCCTGCCCTTTTTAAGGTCTTTCAGAATGATACCCTCAATGTCATTTCAGTGTGGTTCAAGTGTCTTATCATTTATTACAGGCAGACTGTGTAAAGAGCAGCAAAAGGCCCACAGAATCCAGAATAAAATATAAAATATAAACCTCTCCATCATTCTGTTGAGCTGAGTTTTTGTGGTTTGTCTCACGTAGATACCTGCATACGCACTCAGTGTGTGACCTTTATCTGTGCCTGCGGATGTGAATTGTGCCATGACATAGACATAGACGGTGACATTCTTTACGTTGTATTTTTTACTATTCAGCATCTTAAAGTTATGTGGATATTATCCTGTCCTTGGGGGACACATCAGAATGGCATTAGTGATGTAAACACTGGCAGATGTTCCCAGACATGTTCCAGAGTGTTTGTGTTTATGATGGTGGTGATGGTTTTTGTTATGGTTTATCTTGCTGTTTTACCCCCATGTTTGGCCCTAAACAGTTAGTTACCCTTAATAATGTTTCTGGCCTTGGACTTCCTCCTACATCTGTGTTGAGAATAAAGGTCGATGATGTTCGGATGCCCACCTTCACCCCCAAAAACATAAAAAACAGCTTTAACCAGTCTAAACTAGTTTTCAGGTCTTTAAGGTACAGTAAGCGATTCCTGAGAAACACTGTTGATATTTGAAATCAACCCAAACAAACACACCCCTCCCTTCATTGCTTAGCCCCCAAAATGAACAAACATCCAATGCAATAGTGGATGCCTCTTTATCATAGCTGATGCGAAGCAAAATAATCCTTCGTGAAAAATATAGCTAAGATGACGAACAAACAAGGAAGAATAAAAAATTGAGGTGAGATACGGGTAAGTTAGGGATATGTGGTAATAGGGTTGGGCGATATCTCGATATTTAAAATATATCGAGATATTTTTTAAACATGATATGGATTTTGACATATCCTATTGTAACGTTCACTTTGTGTTTTATGGCAATCTGAGCTAAAATGAGAACTGCGCATGCGCGTGTCTGTTAGTTTTTGACAAGTGAGGAGAGGAGATAACCGCTCTGCCGACTCTCTTTGTATTCTTTCTTTTATTTCCTTTAATATTGTGACCAGAGTTGGATGTTTGTTTGTATACTTTTACTCACTCGATCCCCATGTATGCGGACGAGTGTGACGTTTAAGTACTTTTATTAAACGCAGGGAAAGTACGTCACCTCTCGTCTCTCGTGCATCTTTTCCTCTGACACCTGTTGTTTTTCTCTGGGCAACATCTCAACTTTGCGTTGCACTATCTATCGATATATTGTTTATATTTAATTCTGATTTCGCCACTTTGCCTTCTCAGCGCTGTGCTCGCCCCCGCCTCCTTGCTTTTGTTCCCCCTCCCCTCGCGTGTTGTCTCATTCAACATGGCGGCGTCCGCAACTAGCCCGTTAAAAAACCCCTCTAATGTAGTTAAAACTGGGTGGAAATACTGCCTTGGTGGCACTTTTTCCGGTTCTCCACAACTATAGGGTCCTGGAAATGCGTTCCTGGGACTGCGGTTCTTCGACTCGGTAGGTGGCGCTGTCACAAAAAACTAGGGTCCTAGAAATGCGGTCCTAGAAGTGGGGTCCTGAAAATGCAGCCTCCGGTGCAGACAGATAATATTGACGACACCGGCTCCAGGTCTGCAGCCTCCCCATATAGTCGGAGCCAGGCGAAAGTATAACGTTAAACAAGGCTTCACCGTCTCCTAAGCGCTGTCTTGCTCTATCTCCCTGGCACATATTAATCAAAATAAATCGAAACGATGGTAAAAGGTCGGAAGATAGTATCATGTGGAGCATTCGGATATATTATTTTCCTGAATTACCGCTGGGTGTGAATTGTGCTAATTCTGCTAAATACCTTATCTTCTCTGAAAAGCATTCCGCACATTAAATCTTTGCCGTTATCCGCTCGGCAAAACTCAGAACTTCCTTAAAAACTTCTCCGAAAACTAAAAAAAAACTTTTAAGAATGATTTCAGTGCTGTTCCCAGCTGCAGCCACAGCCCGCCCGGGGTTCCTCTTTCGGCTGTTGTTGCAGCCAACTGCACAACATATTGCAGCAGGCATTACTGAGACCGTCGGTCGTAAAGATGGCGGCGCAAAGCTACAGTGACGTCATGTGACCCGAACGAATATGTATCACAGTTATTTACCGTCCGTAGGCCTATATAGTAAGGAAACTTTCTGTTATCCAATTAACAGTTGTTCACTGTAGCATTTTTACAGTCTTTTACCGTTCAAATCACGATATTTTTTTACAGTGCAGCTGTTAATCACCCAAATGCAGCTGTTAATCACCCAAATGCTGTTCCCTCAAATAGTGCCCTATTTTAAGTTTTTTGCCTTTTAGTATGAATATGTTAGCCTTGCTGTTATCTATAGCGAGTGTGCTGCAAAACAATGACAGAATTTGCATTTAGAAGACCAAACCCGATGTTGAAAATGAAAATCAGGTTGATGTCAGAATCCAACGTCAGATTGACATTAATCTCCAACGTTGGACAGACGTTGTGTGGTTGAAAATGAAAATTGGGTTGACGTCAGAACAACCAAGTCGGGTTCTGACGTCAACCCGACTTTCATGTCCAACCAAAATCCAACGTCTGTCCGACGGTGGATTTTGACGTCAACCCGACGTTCAACAGGCTTGTTTGAGATGAGCCTCGCCTTGCCCGAAATGTATGCGAGAGTATGCGGCTGCAGGAGGAGTGAAAATAGCGCGCCCTTACTGACAGATATAGTGGATCAGACACCTGCGAGATCAAAGGCGGATATCGCGGCTACACCAGAGCCATAGAGAGAAAGAGTTGCGACACTCCCATAGACCTCCGTTGTAAAAAAATGGCGGCGCTTTTAACCGCCTACTTCCGGGATATGGAGCTCGGATTAGTTCCAATTCAAACACTGGCATTTGGCTGTTGGACCCCATTCACTTACATTGCTGCGCGTCGAGTTGTTCCAGAGGTAAGTTGCTGAAATATCGACTTCTTTTGAATTGTCAACTGTCTATATTGTATCAGAAGCCCTTTGCGATGCTTATACTGGTCTTCATTTGTATATGCACAGCGTAATTATTTATTATTTTATCTTGGTTGTTCCAACCAATTTTCAAGCACTGCCTTATAGCTAGTTAGCTAGCGCGACTTCACCAGTTGTGAAGGTATAGCATCTAATTAGTTCTGAATCGCTAATGAATCGCTACCACCTTTATAGCAACTTTTATTTAGTTGAATTTTTGGTATATACTAACTAACTTTTCATTATGTTACGTGTTGGCTGAGTTTTGAGTGGTGAATGCTGCGCGTCGAGTTGTTCCAGAGGTAACGTAAGTTTCTGAAATATCTACCTCTTTTGAATTGTCATCTGTCTAACTTATATTGTATCAGAGGCCCTTTGCGATGTTTATACTGGTCTTCATTTGTACATGCAAAGCGTAATGATCACGAAGGTAGGCTAATGGCTGAATTGTAATTTATAAGCAAAATCACGGGAATCAATGGCCTAATACAGCCCAGTTGTGCTAAAATAAATATCATGAGACCGACGTCCATCATCAGATGAATATGGAAAAGTTAAGTTAGAGCCGCTAAAGCTACCCATGCGAGCACTAAGCTTTTCCCTCCAAAAAAAATTGCCTAAAACTTATCTAAGTAATATACAGTATTTCGTTGTCACCCTGCCTGTCACCCGTTGTCAAATGCAAAACTGACATTAACAAAATGCAATAACAGCTGAAAAAGTGCTTGGTTGTGTGTTTTATTTTATATTTACCGTTCAAAAATGCAATCGCTGCTGTCTGTCCCATAGAAGAACATGACAGCCAGCGTACGTTTTGAAACTATTGGGGCTTACATGAACCACGTGACAGCCGTCGCGGCGACATCAAAGAGTGTCGCAACTCTTTCTCTCTATGGATCTACACGGGATTCACGCTCGTGCACTGTGTTTCAAATAGGCCTACACTAGATGTAATTTAGGCTCTGTTACTTTTATATGAAAATAAATATAATGAACAAGACACCCAAAGTATAGGCTATTTATTTCCATTAGAAAGACGTGTTTATCAATGAATTTTACTTTAATTACAGACATGTTATAGGCTAGCCTATATTTTATACATATGACATCAATCAAATAACCCATATAGAGATCGCACTGTCAGAGAGTTTGGGAATATTCACATATAATTTATAACCTACACATAAAAAAAGGATATCACAGTTTTAAAATCAAACATTTTAAAAGAGAACAATACATCACAGTTGTTTAAACCAGTGAGCATTATAAGCTGTGTCGTCAGCAAGTCGTTTCCTATCATGCGTTTGATCAGCCAGTTGGTGTAGAGAAACCGCAGAATCCGACACGGCCGCCTTGCTGTCGCGAGAGTTTTTTGACATAGGCCTACGTCAGCATGAAATCATAAGGCTAAAAACCAGATTTCAGCTTTCTCTGATGTAATGGAGAATCAGAAACTCAAAACTTTATTTACAATATATAGATATGCTTACAGGATATGCTTACACACGATATGCTTTGTGGTAGCTACATAATGTTATTTAGTTAAAATACAGTTAATAAAATAATAAAATATTGATTGCTGGAGATGCCGCTGCAGCGGAAAGTCCAGGCCGCTGGAGATGCTCCACACAACCGATGGCTGCTGGAGATTTTTATTTATTTATTTAAATAAAATCATTAAAATAAAAATAAAAATTATTTATTTAAATAAATAAAAGTGGATCTCTACCGTTACGGTAGAGATCCACTTTTGCGGCACGACTGTCGCGTGGTGTCGTGACGCCTCCACACATTTGTACTTTGGGCGTTCCTTAAGTTTCCCGCTATGGGCGTGGTTTTGAGCCAGCGGCCAGTCTATAACAGAGGACCTGCGAGAGACTTCCCCCCCGTCTCCATATGCTCTACTTCTATTGGATAGATGCGGCGAGTTCAACGGATTCATTTGCATAAAGATGGGCATCGGCCAGCTTTTTGATGCGCAGCATTTTTCCAAATGAAGCGCCGCCTTCCCGGAATGCTTTGCGGGCGCGTTAAAGTCGCGTGACGTCACCCATAGGAATAAAGCGGAGCGCGGCGCGACAGAAGTATCGCACGGACAATTGGATACGCACCGGCTTGTTTGAGATGCGCCTTGCCTCGCCTGAAATCTAGTCGAGAGTAGGCGGCTGCAGTGAGAGGAGGAGTGAAAAAAGCGCAGGCAAGACGGACAGATCTCGGTTCTCGCAGTGGATCTGACACCTGTGAGATCAAAGGCGGATATCGCGGGATTCACACTCGTGCAGGTGTTGCTAATAAACTGGATGTAATTTAAGTTTGCTTGAATATTAAAATAAATATAATGAACAAGACACCCAAAGTACTTATTTAATTCCATTTTAAAGAGCCCTACATGTTTATGAATAATTTTTTCTTTAATACAGATATGTGTTTTTATTTTCAATAAAAAAAAAAAAAATTACATCACATAGATGGCCCTGTCAGAGAGTTTGGGGATATCCACACATAATTTATACACATAAATGATATCAGAGTTTTAGAATCAAACATTTTAAAAGAGAACAATACATCACGGTTGTTTAAACCAATGAACATTAAGCTGTGTCGTCAGCAAGTCGTTTCCCATCGTGCTTTTGATCAGTGCAGTCGGTGGAGAGCAACTGCGCGCGACTGCAGAATCCGACACGTGCGCCTTTTTTTTTTTTTTTTTTTTTTTTTTTTTTTTTTTTTTTTTTTTTTTTTTTTTTTTTTTTTTTTATTATTTTTTTTTTTTTATTGCACTTCAACCAAACAGTCAATGTACAGTCAGGAATGCAATATATACAAATCGGAAAAACAAAAAACAAAACAAGAAAAACCAGACAGCCAGGGGGGAGGCTAGATATTATATAAAAATATCAAAGGATTCACAAACAGAAATAGTTTTAATTGCTTTCTTATTATGGGAATGAAAGATAGTCTTGATATATAATTGCATTTCTTTTTCAAGAACCAAAAACAAAGGTTGGGTTTTATTGTACTTACATTTATGTATATGGAATTTAGCAAAAATTAAAATTAAATTTATAATATAGTACTCTTTCCTTTTATTTGAGGGAATATTATTAAAACCAAATATAACATTTTCTAAACACAAAGAAAAAGTGGGGTCAATGTTGTCAATTATAAATCTAGACAAATCTTTCCAAAATTTTCTAACATGAGCGCAATGCCAAAAAAAATGAAACAAGGTTTCAGCCAATGTATTGCAAAAAGAACAGTTCAGATCAATATCCTTTTTAAATTTAACAAGAAAATTATTTACTGGGTAGTACCTGTGTAAGATTTTGAAACTTATTTCCTTTATTTTATTTACCAATAAATATTTGTTTGGTAAAGTCCAGATGGCCTTCCAAAACAAACCTTGAACCAGTCTATTCCAATAACCAATACAGTTTGGCCTTGTGACAATGTCTTTTTGAAATAACGAACGTATAATTTTATTAACATTTACGACTCCGGGTGCAAAACAAATTTTTCCAATTACAGTATCAAATAAATCAAAGGAGGAAGGGGGCGCAATACTGGTTTGGGTATTAGCTCTGAATAATGCCAAGACCCCTGTGGGGATCGCATCCATGACAATCGAAAACTCCCTGGGCGTCACTGGAATTTTATGGAAATCTAGAAACTCAGAGTACGTTAGCATCATACCTTCTTGATTTAGTAATTGATCCACTCGTATTATACCTGCTGAAAACCATCTTTCAAAAAATAAGGTTTTATGTTTAAATAATAAATTGTAATTGTTCCAAATTAAATATCTATGGGGTGAAAAATTATGCTTATATAAAAGGGACCAAGCAAGCAACATTTGTTTGTGAAAGCAAGACAAATTTAGAGGGATTTTGTCAATTTTATAATTGCAAATCAAGAGAAAATCAAGATTACCTACTTTGGAGAAAACAAAACTGGGTATGAAATTCCAAAGGGAATTTGGATTTAGAATGAAATGTCTAATCCAATTAATTTTAAAAACATTATTTAAAGTACTAAAATCAAGGAAGTTCAAACCACCTGATTCATAAGTATTCATTATTATAGATTTCCTAATATAATGAGTTTTGTTTCTCCAAAGAAAATTAAATAAGGCAGAATCAATGGCTTTACACATCACCTTAGAAACAGCGAGTGAAGTCGCAGTATAGACTAATCTTGACAGTCCCTCAGCTTTACATAACAGAACTCTACCTTTTAGGGATAAATCCCTCAAAAGCCAGTGATTCAGCTTTGCTTTAGTCTTCTGGAGAATGGGATCAAAATTTATCTTACATCTAGATTTTTGGTCTTTCGAAATAACAATCCCCAAATATGTCACTGACTCCTTTACTGGGATATTAGCAATTTGTTGTAATTGACAGTCTTTTACAGATAACAGTTCACATTTGTTAATATTTAAGTAAAGGCCGGAAGCTTTAGAAAAGGCATCTACTACTTTAAGAGCAGCTGGGACTTGATGTTGATCTTTCAGGAACAGTGCAGTATCGTCTGCTAACTGGGATATTATAATATCCCTACCAGCAATAGAAATACCTTTTAATTGGCTTGATTTAATATGAATATTCATAAGCTGAGTGCAAAACAAGAAGAGATAAGGGGAGATGGGACAACCTTGCCTTATACCACGTTTTAAATAGAATCTAGAGGACGACCCACATTTAAGTTTAATAGAACAGTTTGCGTTCCTATACATTGTTTGTATAGCTATACAGAAAAAGTCTCCAAAGCCAAATTTTTGTAAAGCCCTAAAAATGAAAGCATGCTCTACCGTATCGAAGGCTTTATAGAAATCTAAGAAAAGAATAAATCCATCATCTGTACTTAAATGTGAATAGTCCAACACATCTAGGACTAATCTTATATTATTTGAAATATGTCTTTTCTTTAGGAAGCCAGATTGAGCCTCATCTATAAGGGGGTCCATAACTGATTTTATTCTATTTGCAAAGACTAAGGCAAATATCTTATAATCATTGTTTAAAAGAGAGATTGGTCTCCAATTATCTAATAGCAATGGGTCTTTTTTTGGTTTTGGAATCAAAGTAATTAAACCTTGGGTTAAAGTAGGTGGAAGACATTGATTTTCTATACTCTCTATATAAACTTCTTTAAGAAAGGGGGCAATAAGATCAGAAAAAGTTTTATAAAATTCAGCCGTGAGGCCATCAACCCCAGGGGATTTGTTAACCTTAATATGTGCGATAGCGTTTAATACTTCCTCAACAGTAATTAAGCTATCACAAAGTTCTTTTTGTACAGGGTCGACAGATTTACAATTTATTCCAGAAATAGAGTTTAGAAATAGAGAAGCCGAATGATCGCAAAATTTAGATGAATATAAACCATTATAAAATTCTGTACAAAATTTTGAAATTTTAACTTGGTCATCTGTAACATCCCCATCTATTTTAAGTTGTTCAATTGTATTATTTCTATAGTGAAATTTCTCCAGACCAAAAAAATATGCAGAATTTTGTTCCCCTTTCTCCAACCACCGCTTTCGTGACCTAGTGAAGGCTCCTTCTGCCTTATTCTTATATAAATTGTCCAACTCTAGTTGAAGAGTGACTAACTCAGCCTGTTCATCTTCATTTGGACATGATTTTGAGGAGAGGGCAGCTAATTTTGATATAATATTGTCCTCTTGAGTACGTCTTTCTAATGCCATTAAGCTTCCCTGTTTTCGAAAGTACTTAGCTACCTCAAATTTCAATAGCTCCCAATTACTGCAGAATTTGTTTTCTGAAAGTGCTTTATACCAATGACATAAAATAAGATTTTTAGCCTTTGTTTTAATATGTTCATATTGCAGTAATGAACTATTAAGTTTCCAATATGAACTTCTACCCATGGTGTGTGGAGAAGTGCTGAACTTAATAGAGATAAGAACAGCTTTATGGTCACTGAGCGGTGAAGGAATCACATTAACAGAGACATCTGAAGATTGTATACTCGCAGACACTAACCAATAATCTATTCGAGATTGCCTGTTACCAGATTTGTTGCTCCAAGTATATGTTAACGAATCAGGAAATGTAGACCTCCATATATCAACCAAATTGAATCTCTCCATGAAACGTTTAAGGTTTGTATTTTGATTATAAGATGATCTTGCTGGTAAACAATCGAGAGAACAGTCCATAACAGTATTAAAATCACCCCCTATGATAAGAGAAAGATCCTGGAATTGCGACAGTCCATGAAGGATATGCTCTTCTAAAGTTTCAAATAAATGATCGTTTTCGCTTTTAGAATTATATCCATAAACATTCGCAATGAGCAATATAGAACCATGAATTTTGAGAGTTTGGCACAAAAAATGTCCAGATCCGTCACGTTGGGTATGCAAAATCTCCCCGGTGAATCTGTTCTTTAAAGTGACGACACCGGCGGAGCGCTCAGAACCATGCGCACACCAGATGTCGTTACCCCATTGAGTCCTCCAGAAACGCACATCATCAGGAATCGAATGAGACTCTTGAAAAAAGCAAAAATCAGTCCTATGTTGTTTAGCAAATAAAAATAAAGCTTTCCGTTTAATATGTTGCCTTAACCCCCTGGCATTTAGTGTAACTATAGACAATGACAGAACGAAAGTGAAAAGTGATCCACAAAAATAAGTGAGATTACAAGAACAGGTGGTAGGAGAGACCGCGTATAGGCAAATTAGTAGAAAAAAAAAAAAAAATAGAAAAGCGAAACTCGAAATTCTAATGGCCACGAAACCTGACCTTGTTCAAACAAAGTAACTATGAAACCAGTGTTTTCATTTGAAGACAAATATGTGTATAAATCCCAAGTTGGCTTATAAGAACAAAAAAAAAAAAAAATCAACCATTCAGTAAAGGAAGCAGAATTGCTGCATATGTCCTCGTTCATCATAGTGGGTTAATTCCGGTCCCGATGGCAAAGGCAACCAAGAGAAAAAAGGGGTACCTTTCCTTATCTCTCATGGTGGGTTAATTTCGATCCCGGCAACAAAGGCACGTCCACCAACAAAGTAAGCAGGTTTTCCTTGGAGACGGGCTTCATTTACTGCAGGCCATAGCTGGAGACGTCGTGCTCTGTCCATCTTAGATAGATCTTCCGCAAAACGCAGACCGTGACTCCTCAGGTATTCAGACTTTTTTGCCGCTTTCCACACAGAGTCGCGAATTACCCTGGATGTAAACTGAATAATTATTCCTCTGGGTTTATCGATATTGGACATCTCCTTTCCCTTCTTCTGGCCCAGACGATGCACTGTGTCAATGAGACTAGGAAGTTTAGCCTTCTCTGCAGGTAGGACAGCTTGACATATACCAATGGCTTCTTGTCGCACATCTTCTTTATCTGCCTCCGGTACTCCGAATAAACGCAGATTCCATCTTCGTGAATAACTCTCTAAATCTGCTATACGCAACTCAGCTGAGCCCAGGCGCGCATCATTGTTGGCTATGCGCTTTTCGAGAACTGCAGATTTCTCCTTAATGTCCTTTATCTCAGCACATGCAAAGTCAATAGTTTTCTTAAGTCCCTCAATTCGCAGGGTGTTGTCAGAGACCAGTTTCTCCAACGCATCAGATCTGGAGTTAATGAGTTGCGAGAGTTGTAGGACTATATCAGAGGAGCTCTCCCTTACAGCGGCTGAAGTAGGTAACTGCTCCGATTTACCTTTCTTCTGAGCAGGTGATTTGCTGGGGGTGACAGGTATGGCTGTAAAGTCTTCATCAGCCGATATATAGTCGTGGAAATGTTCCTCGCTAACGCTATCTGATGTGACTGCTGTCTTAGATTTCGAATTTGTCTGATTTCTATCTCTTTTTCGATCAGAGGTCGCCATTCTGTCAAATGAAATGTTGTTTGAGAGCCAACACGTTACACTAGATATAAATGAATAAAAAATTAGACGATCACTACTTAAAATAACAATTTAAATTCCGCGGCTCTCCTTAGACCATGTGCTTAGGGCGCCATCTTGAGCCTCCCTCCGACACGTGCGCCTTGCGCTCGCGAGAGTTTTTTGACACACGTCAGCATGACATCAGAGCAAGGCGGACCGCACTCGGACATATTTCTAACCGGCATGCATCTCGCGCTGATCACCGGTGATCGGTTCTGCGCAGATTTTGCTCATCTCAAACAAGCCTCTTGTTTGAGATGCGCCTGCCTCGCCTGAAATGTATGCGAGAGTAGGCGGCTGCAGTGAGGGGAGGAGTGAAAAAAGTGCAGGCAAGCCGGACAGTTCTCTCTTCTCGCATGGATCCTGCTAGATCAAAGATGGATATCACTGGATTCACGATTGAGCACAGTGTTGCTAATAAACTGGATGTAATTTAAGTTCTGTTGCTATATGAAATAAAATATAATGAACAAGACACCCAAAGGTCTTGTTATTTAGGCCTAATACATTCCAAATACGTGTTTATCAATATTTTTTTCTTTAATACAGACATATGTGGGTTTTAAATTATTATTTTTTTTAAATAAAAATTACATTGCATGGCTAACCATTGCACTGTCAGAGAGTTTGGGAATATTCACATATAGGCCTATACATAAAAAATGATATCAGAGTTTTAAAATCAAACATTTTAAAAGGGAACAAACATCACGTTTTTTTAAACCAATGAGCATTAAGCTGTGTCGTCAGCAAGTCGTTTCCTATCGTGCTTTTGATCTGCGCAGTCGGTGCAACTGGCTTTGTGCACAGCTTCACTACTTCCTGAACTTCAGCCAGCCCTTTGTTTCCTGTCTGCCATTATTGGACAATCTGATTAATCCAGTTGTGCCTGGCCTCAGTAACAATAATCAGGCACACCTGGATTAATCAGTTTGTCCAATAATGGCAGACAGGAAACAAAGGGCTGGCTGAAGTTCAGGAAGTAGTGAAGCTGTGCATAAAGCCGGCAGAATCCGACACGTGCACCTTGCGCTCGCGAGTTTTTTTGACATATGTCAGCATGACATCAGAGCAAGTCGGACCGCATTCGGACACATTTAACCGGCATGCATCTCGCGGTGATCACCGGTGATTAGTTCTGCGCAGATTTTGCTCCTCTCAGACTCAGACTCTGACTCAAACAAGCCTATTTTCAACCCGTACTACGGCTTTTGTTAAATATGTCCGAATGACAAAAGCCTTAGGCTAGCCTACTGTCCACCTCTGTTTTTAGATTCATTATTCGGTTTACATTAGATCATGCAATCTATTATTTGAATGACATCACTTACACATACTATCAACAATGAAGTGTTCATATAAATTGCATTTAAATTAGCTTTTAATTTTGTTTTTAAATGCAACATCTGCGCATGCGCAGTTTGCAGATAGCGCAGAGCTGCAGCTGTTGTGTTGGGGTCGTGAGGTAAGTAACGTACTGACTCTGTGCAGAGATATAACGCGTTTCAATAATCAGTAGTTCTGTCATTAAATCTTTGCAGGACTAATGTGTATATAAGTGTTATAGCCACATTCGTAAAGTATGTACCTCCCTTTTATATAGTAGTATCCGGTTGATCAAAACTAAAGGAATGTTAGTTAGCTAGCTGATGTGCTAACTTTACCATCACGGAACTCCATGAACAAGAGAAAATACTGCTCACATTTAGCAGTATAGCTTAATAATCCTCAGTAAATCTTTACACTGACTCTACTGAATAGTCTGAAGATTTAATATGGTCTTTATTTGAATGAAACGGCAATTGCTTTGAATTCAAAGCTCCTTTGAGTCTTAAATAAATGCATGAGACCCGCTCATTGTCTCTTATATAAGACAAAGATGACGAATATTGTGCATAATATTTTTTTTAAATGTATGTCATATTTTATTATTTGTGCGTTATTATTTAATATATTTCATTGGTGGTCTTCACTATTTGTACTTACAGCCAAATATTGATGTTGAGAATGAAAGATAATGACATTCATTTTGGTATTTAAGGAAAAAATACATGTTGTAGAATATTGTGTGGTTTTTGCGAAGCTGTCCTTCGGTGTTAAAGTTAGAAAATAAAGATTAGTTCAGTTTAAGGGGTATTTAAAGAAACATGAAGCTGGTACTTTACAATGGATTTAAACATTGTTTCAGGCAGCTTTCTGTGGTTATGTCGATTCTTCCTTTTCATCTTTTAGACAGGAAATTATGTTACACTGACATTATGCATGGAGCATTAGAATAGATTCGATTAACATTTTGAGATTCTGTTTAAAATGTTTCATATCTTATCTGCAGGGCCAGGCTGAGCTATTGTGCAACAATTGAATGTGGCGAACATTTAACCTCTGAGATGCTAAACAAGTGATGTGTATATTCACATTCATTGTATTGTCCAGTCTGCTTGCGTTGCATTATAGTTTATTATTCTTATTTATTAAAAGAACTATAACCATTATTTGGATTTTAGAAAGTGTTGGTATCGTTCTCAGATTTATAACGGTTAAAGATGACGACCTCTTGGAGTGACCGCCTCCAGGATTATGCAGACATTCCAGCCAACATGGATGGTTTATCCATGAAGAAGTACAGAAGAGAGGTGCATCACAGGTATTAATACATTTCACTTATGCCTTCAGCTTTGCAGGCCATTACCATTATATTGGTCAAATTCGATTATGCAGTCTCTTTGTGATTTGAAAACAAATCCATTGTCATACCTAAATTTACATGTTTCAAGACAAAACAAGTAAAATCAGGCAGTTGGTGAAATGACCTTAACTGACCTGCTGGTCTCCCTTCCAGTTAAGATTATGGTCCATAATGAAGACACATTCACATTGAGATATTTTATGCTCACAATTATTTTAAGTACACAGAAGAAAAATTGGTGTCCATCCAATATAATTTTAGATTTGTAATGATGTTTTAATTAATAAAAAAAAAAGTAGAATAAAAAAAGATACAGACATGGATAGTAGCATGTTTACTGTTGCCGTGCCATCATGCTGCTTCATGTGCAGACATGTCTGTCTGTCAAATTCCATCAACTTCATTTTTGAAGTGATGTCAGCTTGCATGTGTTGTAAGAAAGGATTTTATATTGCAAGTTTTTTTCTGAATTAAAAGAATGAAGTGTTTTCTGACTGTGCTCACTTATTGAATATTTAAAGAAGTATTAAAATTTATTTTTAAACAACCATTGTAATCGTGTATATGCACATTCTGATACTCATATCTCATATTTTAGTAGGCTAAATTTAATTATGCCCTTTGGCAGTTTAATTTGTCCTGTCAGCATAATACTGGAAAGTTCCTAAAATACTGTGTTTGTCAGGGCAAACAGTTGTTTCTTAAGAGCAATTCTTATTTATATGCAGACTTAATATGCAGTTTTCTGCAGAAAAAGACACGTCATGGCAGTCACAAAGTGCAATATAATCACAATGAATCTAATGGTAAGAAGACCTGAATTGTCAATTATTAGCGATCTGGACACAGTTCTTTATGTGGTGGTATTAGCTGGTTTTATTACTGTTATAATATGTAGTCCATGTATTCCTTTATTGCAAAGCTTACCACAGGAACTGGCCCACTGTCATCCCTATATGAGGTATGCCAAAGTTTTGTCGTCGACCTGCAGTGCTGATTGATCATCTCTTTTGTAATTGATGGTTTTTTCACCAATGTACTCATCACAGCACAGCACTAAAAATATAAGATGAACAAAACCATCAATGCTTTTGCACTGTGCTGTGACTGTATGTAGGTGTCGATGGGAAGACCCGTGATGGGATTTTAATCTGTGAGATCATTCCTTCATTCTCACTTCCTCTAGCTGTATCTCCCTCCTTCATGCTTTTAACACATAATTTCACTGTAACGCAACAGCTTATTTGTTCCTAGTGTAAATGCAGCTTTATTTTTAATGTTTCATTTCAGATATAGTTGGTTAAAGATGTAGTAGCATCAGGGGAACTAAAATAAAAGGAATTGTCGTGCACTGCTTTTAACATAATTTAGAAAACAACTGACAATAGTACTGTTTTAAAATGTAAAAGACAATAACAGATATATTTTATACTTAAAATGCAAAGTCTTATTTACCAAGGTGTAAATCTTTTTTTATCTCTTAACATAATGAAATGTACAAAAGCTTCTCAAATGCAGATATGAGTGCATATTTTGCAAGTAATTGTGATGAATCATAACCTTTCATATATTGGTATTATTCATAAATCTGTGTAAAGCTACACTAATGCAATTTCTTTTTGAAAGAAATTAATACTTTAATTCAGCAAGGCTGCATGAAATTAATCAAAATATTTTCAAATAAATGCTGTTATTTTGAATTTTCTGTGAATCAAAAAATGCTCAAATATATTATGGTTTCCACAAAAAATATTAAGCAGCACAACTGTTTTAAAAACATTGATAATAATCAGAAATGTTTCTTGAGCACCAAATCAGCATATTAGATTGATTCAAAGGATCATGTGACTTAAGACTGGAATAATGACTGCTAAAAATTCAGCTTTGCTATTACAGTAATAAATTGGATAATAAAATGGAACACAGCTATTTTAAATTGTAATAATATTTCAAATGATTTCTGTTTGTGCATTATTTTTGATCAAAGAAATGCAAATGGAAATGTGAGACTAAAAGCATAAAAAAATCATACCGTCATCAAACTTTTTAAAAGGTAGAGTTAATTTCAAAAATGAAAAGGAAAACTTGTTTGTCAGGTTTTTAAAACAGATTAAACAGCATACTATAAGGATGTTTTCTCCTGATTTTATTGTATTTTATTTTATTTGCCGTTCAGTTTTTGGTGTGTCTTGTTAAAACAGTGTCAATTACCTGCTAATTTCCACCTGAAATACTTGATTTAACTGAAAATCAAGGAATATTACCTTGCCATTTGCTCCACCTCATATTTTGCTGCTGTTGACTGAACTAGGAATAGATATAAATTAACCATATGCATAAATTCAGATTTATTGCTTTCACGGGTCACACTATGTCAGTGTAAATCATTATCTACACTAACCTAAACTCCCTGAGAGCTGAACAGCTCACAGGTTGTGCTCAAGCCAATGGAATAATACAGTCTGCTGAATTTAACACTGTTTGCAACTAAGAGAATATTGAATATGCATGGCATTACCCTTAAATTGATTGTATTTTTACGTCCACAGAGTTTTTGTCAACAGAAGTTTGGCAATGGAGAAGATAAAATGCTTTGGCTTTGATATGGACTACACTCTGGCAGGTAAGAAGTACTAGTCTTTCTATGGACTGCCTGTGTGACAGATGAAGTCTGCATCATGTCTTGTTTTTGAGTCTCATTTGTGAAATCAGTTCAAAAGCATTGCGAAATGGCAGTACCATAGGCTGGTACTGTAAGCTAATCCTTGATCTCATGTATTTGGTGGTGTCATGGCTCTGCAAATAGCACCCCTGTCTTCACTTGGCTCATGTCTGAGGACACGTGCTTGATTCCTTCCTCTTAAAGCTATAAACATGTTAGATGGATGGGTGCACTGACATCCATGATATGAAATGTGGTCCTTTTGATTGGTCAACTTCCAGTTTATGGCTCTGTAATGATAAACAAGTGATAATGTTCACAGGAAAATGTTTTAAGTTCTTTTCCAGCACACAGCCTAATATTAACACCAAATGTGAGCTGCTTAGTCTGAAAGATCAATGTGTGTTTGCTGTGTAACTCCCTTCTAATTGCAGTGCAGTGAATTTGCTTAGTGTGGCAAATGTTTCAGCAGATAAAAAGTGAAGAGAAGTGTTTGTAGCCAGACTTTGATCTAACTTATCCATTTGAAGGGGCCACCAAATAGGTTTTATTGCACAACTATTTTGACTCCATGTTGGTTAGTATCCAAGTGTCTTTAGTTAAAAGTAGTCTCTGATACTTAGTTGAACAATGAAAGCGTGATGATAGGACAGACAATTTGAGATATTTGTGAAGCTTGACCATAGGGTCGACTGCGTTTCATCAATGTTGACATTTACTTCCTCTCTTTCAAGCAGAAGTCTGTCATTTCTTTGGGAAAATGTTCATTTAGCTGATCTGGCTAATGTTGGGTTTCTTGCCAAAGGGGTTTCTTGAAAAATGGCACAAATTAATGTCTGGGGCCTATACAGGTCCCGAAAAAGGTTCACTTAAACCTTTTTGTTTCTACAGAAAATTAAGCAGTTCATTTGTCAACTTGAAGTCATTCACATAGCATTCATTCCAAATCCATTTATAGATTCATTCTAATTGAAGATGGAAATAGTATGCTGTGAAAAAGGCCTTGGTTTAAAATAGGAAATGAGAGGCACCATGAGCTAAAACAGGGTTCCCAACCAAGAGTTTATTTAAAAAATGGCAAAGTCCTTCATGAGATTGATAGAAATGCTAATAATGATGATCTTTTTTGTAATATTTTAAGTTCATTTTGACATGGAAATTATAAATGGGTTGTAGAAATGTCTTATACTTTTACCAGCAAAGGAAGACAATGGAGCATTTGGCAACAATCATACCATTTTTCAGTTATTTTTAATATATACACTACTGTTTACATGTTTGGGGTCAGTAAAATTTTATTTTTTGAAAGAAATTAATACTTTTGTGACAGTAAAGACATAATAATTCAAAAAATATTTATTTCAAATAAATGCTGTTCTTTTGAACGTTTTATTCCTGAAATAATCCTGAAAAATAAATTACTGTTTCCACAATAATATTAAGCTACAAAACAGTTTTCAACATTGATACTAATAAGAAGAAAAGTTTCTTGAGCACCAAATCAGCATATTAGACTGATTTCTGAAGGATCATGTGACACTGAAGACTTGAGTAATGATCATGCTGAAAATTACAGGTAATGGAAAATTACATTGTAAATTGTAATACCACCGTATTATTAATACCGTATAAAATTACCGTTAGTACTGTATTTTTAAACAATTATTGCAGGCAGCCTATGTGAGCATAAGAGACTTCTTTCAAAAACATGAAATATCTTGCTGATGTCACACATTTGAACAGTAGTGTATACAATAATATTAGTCATTTACTGCTTTCATCTCGTTCATGTGTTGTATTGGACTTTATCAGATAACCTTGCCTCTGTTCTCTCCTCTGTTAATAGTGTATAAGTCTCCGGAGTATGAATCTCTTGGCTTTGATCTGACTGTGGAGCGACTGGTTTCCATTGGTTACCCACAAGAGCTGCTAAATTTTGTCTATGACCCTGCATTTCCCACAAGGTGATTTGAAAGTTCCTTTTCCCAACATGCTACTATTCTGTATTTCAACTGCGTGTTTTGATTCACTCACATTTTCTACGTCTTTCAGAGGCTTGGTGTTTGATACAATGTATGGAAACCTGCTGAAAGTAGATGCATATGGAAACATCCTTGTGTGCGCTCATGGTTTTAACTTCATGCGTGGGTGAGTCAGCACTCATAATTCAAGAGCTAGTGGTTAGTAGGGCTGGGTATTGACACAAATTTCACAATTCGATTCGATTTCGATTCACAAGCTTGCAATTCGATTCGATTTCGATTACGATTCGATTCAATATTGATTATTTTGGATATCAGGTACAATACATGGCAAATTTTTGTCATGAATCTCTTAACTAATGCTGTAAACTATGGGAGTCAGTTGTAGCCTACTAGGCTTCATTAGCCTACTATAATTTTGAAGGTAAAAATTAACTGATTTGTAGCTATACAAACACTTAAATTACACTTATTTATTTTTATAATAAGAAAGTTATATGAAATATAAACATTTAAATGGTGGCTGTCATAAAAACTTGTCAGATTTATTCAAACATGCATTAAATATTGAAGAACATTAAAAATTATAATGAATATGTAATATGGTGCATATATTTAGCAAAATTCCCCTCTCTAGAGTTATTTTTTCTAGCTGACTAACTGACTAAGTTTAATGTTTTTTCTGAGGTAAATGTGACGTTACATGCCATTGTTTACTTGCTGTTTAACTGACGTCTTTCCACGGATGAAACACTGATTGAGCGATACCACGTTACATGATACGGATTTCGAAGTTGTACTCTATCTTTTAACACACTTTCAGATGCTCATTGATGTTTATTTGGCGCTGTAACTGGTATTATTAAGGCGGAGTAACTGGTATTATTAAGGCGGAAGAGGAGAATGAGATCATGTGCGCTCCGCGCTGCTGCTTCTCTTGAGCTGAGCCAGAGCGATCTCACACCACAGCGCCAAAACGGTATTTATGTTTTTGAATTTCGTAAGAAAATGGACGTAATTCGAAATTTGAGACTATTTCATAAGTCACAAAGCACAAAGATTATTTCGATTTATTGGATGGGATGCACGATACAATGTTCTGGGCGCTCATCAAATGAAAACAGGATGACTAATTGATTCATCAGATTTAAGAATCGATATCGGTTCGTAAAAATGAGAATCGATTAATATCGAGAAATCGATATTTTTTACCCAGCCCTAGTGGTTAGTGAAGCGTGGTGCTTCCTTTGTTTGTGTGTTTATTCGTTGACAGATAATAAAAGCTTCATTTTTTAGGATTTTGTTTTATTAGAACCCCTTTTTATTTGTAAGAACATGCACTGGTGCGTCATTCCCAATAAGACAAGAAATGTGCATCAAGGAAATTTATAGTGTAACTTGCGATTTCATGTAGACTTTTCTTGGTCACACCTTCAGCAAATGTGTGTTTTGTGTATTTGTATTTTTTGTTTTAGTCCAGAGATAAGAGAGCTGTACCCAAACAAGTTCATTCAGCGTGGAGATACAGAGCGTTTCTACATCCTCAACACACTCTTCAACCTCCCAGGTCAAAATCTTGTATCAACTAAAATCAAAAAGCAAAAGAATATATAGAATCTACAGTCTACGTATAGTCAAGTTAACGTTGTTTGTTTTTCTGTGTTATTAGAGACATACCTCTTTGCCTGCCTGGTTGACTTCTTCACTAGTTGCTCCAGATATACAAGGTTTGTTTTTGTGCCCTCATTTTAATGCTTCTGTTAGGGCTGCACGATTATGGCCAAAATGATAATCACGATTATTTTGATCAATACTGAGATCACGATTAATTATCACGATTATTTGTTGATTTTAACCAAAACAAATTTTATTGTCACATAGGCTAACTGCTTTCACATCCATATTGGGCTACATTCCTGCTAATGTGCAAATATGTGCATCAAAATAAAACAGGCCCTCTTATTCACCAAAATTCAGTGCATCTCCTTAAAGAATAAATAACAATGAATAAAACAAAGAAAATGTAGCAAAACTTCAAGAGGGGACTATTTTACATCAGTGTTTCCTCTAGGATTTTTTTCCAGCTGTGGTGGCAGGCCCATTTCCCCAGCGGGACGGGGCGTGGCCCATGAGTGATATTCCCATAGGCCACGCCCCCTTGCCCCAGGTGTTGAAACCTCCCCTAAGTATTATAATATGAAAGGCTCCAATAAGAGCGGCAAAGCGATTATGCGCATCCCGTGCGCAGAATGATGCACTTGAAGCAACGCGAAGTCACAGCGCGCAGCGCTTCGCATTGAAAAGTTCAAAGCACAAAGCGAAGAGAATATTATATCTATATATCTATGCTTAGTGTATTCTATCTATCCAACAGTTTATTGAGCCTTTTCTTTTAAGAGTTTTAAATGTCAGTTGCAGTGCGCATGAAGAACAATTCATAGCGCTCTCTACTCCAGTGCTGTAATCTAATACCCCTTTTCCACCAACAAGAACCGGGTGCTGGTTCAGAGCCAGAGCCAGAGCCAGAGCTGGTTCGGAGTTGGTTCGACTGACAAGCTTACTAAGAACCGGTTTGCCTTTCCACCGGCTTGAGAGCCACAACAGAGCCAGATCTTACGTCACTGCATACGTCTCATGTTGCCCAGCAACGCTAGTGCGGTAGCGCCAAACACAAACACGCCAGGCTTGTTCGAGATGCATCGGCTTCTCGCAGATCGATCGCCGCATGACATCAAAGCACTGCGAAAGCGATCCAAAAGCACAAGGAGATCTCCATGATCTCCAAACACTCCCGCAGCTCCGATCGGTCCGCGCCGCTCCGATGCATCTCGAACAAGCCTTCTATCAACAATGGCGGCCGTTGCATTACTATTGATGCTCATGGCTTTGCGAACCTAACGTACATCGGCATCCAAACACGGCGAATACAACGTGTTCGTGCAGCTCGCCGTAACTTGCATAAACGGAGATTACAATCGAGCTGCTATTAGCTCGATTAGCTGCTAATTCAAAAATGGCGGTCAAGTTTCTGTTCGTCTTGTTGGCCACGGTAACCCCGCCCCCCAGCCGCTGACGTAAGCGGTTCTTACTTCTAGACCAGCAATGATTTGGTGCTACTTAAGAACCACTTTTACTGGTTCGGAGCTGGTGCTTTGGTGGTCGAAAACCAAAGAACCGATTTGAAACTAGGCTCTGGCTCTGAACCAGCACCAGCTCTGCCTTGGTGGAAAAGGGGTACAAGACACCCGGGAGAAAGGAATATGATTTAGAAAGGGCAATAAACTCCAGACCAGCAAGATAAAGGCATTTTATACAAACCATAGACCTTTATCTACAAATAAAGTATAATAATGGGAACATTGATCTTGAACTGTGTGTCGTCGACTCGTGTTACTGTCAACCGGACGCGACGCGCTGTTTGAATGCTGACTGAGGAGAGATGAGTTTCCATTAACTTTAACTTAATGACTTAAATATTAATTTTACCTCACATTATGATATTGAATGACTTTAGAAGTCTTGGAATAAACTTGATTGTGCTTTACAATGTTTTTATGCCTTTAGCTTAACAATAACATAATAGAATGCACAAAATCGGACCTCACGGAGAAGCTGCAGCCGTGGCGGGATGATTTTAGGTGTGGCGGCCCGCCACGGCTGAATGAATGTAGCGGAAACACTGTACATAGTGTAAATATATTTTAGGAAGCAAAATATAAACTTGCATTGTACCTGCATAATGGATGTGAATAAAACTCAAAATATACAATCAATAATAAACAAATATTCCATAACAGAATGTAACCAAATGAGAACATTTCAAGGCAGAACAATGCACTATGGAAGTTCGATTAATGGATGAAATTCAGAGTCATTGTTATTTGACGCTTATGAAACGTAAAGCCTGGTTGTGGTACAGTGTCAGTGATTAGTTGTGAAATCTTACAGCATAAATTGAATCTATTTAATCATCCATATGAAAGTTTATGTGCTCGAATTATTTCTATTTATTAAACAATAGTTCAAAACAAGACGTTTGTAGTACTGATTATTGGAGTCCATTAATCGAACTTTCATGCCTCTTATATAGTAATTATATATTACTATGTACTATGCACCAATTTACTAATGCTCACACTCGGTCTCTCACGTGCACTTTCACTTGGTCTCTCTCGCACGCAGACACACTCGGTATCTCTCGCGCACTTTCGAGCGCGCTCTTGGACACAAGGTCTCTTGCGCACTGGGGCTCATGGAGGCACGTGATCAGACAGTGGTTTACGGAGCGCTAGATTGGCTTTGCAAAAAAAAAAACCCTTTGAAAAGGAGCCTTCTGTGAACGGAATGACGCATTTTAAATATCGCTCGATCACGCAAATTTGATCGTGGGAAGCCAAAATCGTGATCGTGATTTAAAATTCGATTAATCGTGCAGCCCTAGCTTCTGTTGCTACTCTGGCATGAGAATTGAATGGTGAATTTTATATATAATACTATTTTGCCTTCTCAGTTGTGAGATGGGCTTTAAAGATGGAGATCTTTTCATGTCCTACAAGAGCATGTTTCAGGATGTCAGAGATGCTGTGGATTGGGTCCATTTTAAGGTAAATATTCATTTATTTAAAAAAAGAAACCCCTTTCTGGACTCAAAATGAATGTAATACTTTGAATAATCACTTCTGTGTGATATTTTAGGGCTCACTAAAGGTGAAAACGGTTGAAAACCTGGAGAAATATGTGGTAAAGGATGTAAGTCCTCTTGCAGACCAGCATTTTTTGTTACCTTATGTAGCTTTGTATGTTTTTTTTATAATAAATTATAGTTTATAGATTACTGTTTTGTTTACATATCTTTTTTGCCTTCTTCATCTAGGCCAAATTGCCATTGCTTCTAAGCCGAATGAATGAAGTTTCCAAAGTGTTCCTTGTTACCAACAGTGACTACAAGTACACAGATGTGAGTTCATCAACCATCCGACATTCATCATTTAAGATGTGACCAAATATGTTGGATTTACAATAGAAATCATCATTTCCTCTCCTTTATTCTTTCAGAAAATCATGACATACTTGTTTGATTTTCCACATGGTCCAAAAGTAAGTGTTGTTTTTGTCATATTGGTACACTGGCATACCAGTGGTACTTTGTTGTTTTTATTTGTCTCAGATCCCCAATGAAAATGTCCAGCGACAAAGAACAGTACACATTTCACATATAATTTGTGTAGCAAGCTGGATTGTGTAGAAACCCCCCCTAAGGGTCAATTCGCCGGCTATGATGTGTCTATAACACCATCAGATTTTATTAAAAAATGTGCTATTAACAAATATTGGGAAAGGTAATCTGAACAAAAAGACAAGGAGTATCATAGGCCATATAAGAACTCATTGTGTTGCGTTTGTATTGCATACACAAAGACAGTGACAGATTGAATGTATTATTTCTTTATTACAGGCAGGTACACCCCATCAGCCCTGGCAGTCCTACTTTGACCTTATTCTGGTGGATGCCAGGAAGCCAGTGTTTTTTGGAGAGGGTACAGTGCTCAGACAGGTGGACACGGTAAGCTCCGTTAGACTCACTTGAGTAGATTCCTGTGATGAACTTGTTCCTGTGATTGATTCAGCCATGTCTCTGTTCTGTAGACCACTGGGAGATTGAAGATCGGGACATACACTGGTCCCTTGCAGCATGGCATAGTGTATTCTGGTGGTAAGATAAAACAGTTATGTCATTTTTCATATTTATTAAACAGTTCTTGTCTGAACTGCCTGATTAAATTTGTTTATTGTTCCTTCTCAGGTTCCTCAGATATAGTTTGTGACCTATTGGGAGCAAAAGGAAAGGAAATCCTGTACATCGGTGACCACATTTTCGGAGACATCCTGAAGTCTAAGAAGCGCCAGGGCTGGAGAACGTTCCTGGTCATTCCTGAGCTGGCTCAGGAGCTGCATGTGTGGACCGACAAGAGCTGTGAGTCATTATATTAGTTAACTAAAACAAAAATCATTAAAAAAAGGTTGCTACTTGAAATCAAATAAGCGTTAGCTAAAACAAAATAAGTTTAATTGTTTTATTTATTATTTTATTGTTGCTATTTGCCAAAGCAACATTTTCTTTTCGTTTAACTTGATGTACTAAAATAACTCAAACTAAAACTGAAATTAAAAATATATAAAAACTAGGGCTGTCAGTTAACCCTCTGAGGTCTAAGGGTTTTTGGGGTCCTTGAGGTGCTCTGACATTTGTGCTTTTTTCAGTTATTTATAAACATGTTAATGGCAAAGGTGTAAATTCACTCAATATAGCACAAACTGGGCTACCGTAATTTCTGAGCAACAATTATGAAACATGTTTGAATTTTTGAGAGAATATTGCTTATGCATGGTTATTGAAAAAACTAAAACTTAAAGTGTCTGAAATAAGGCCACAAAACACATACTAAATATGTGTCCACAAGACTTGTGACTAATCAGTGTTGTTGCCTAGAATTTTTGCTTCAAAATGATCTGAAAATCACCCTGCCTAATCATTTACACAAACACATACACTGATTTAAATTTTATCAGAGACCTTTTGTTTGGAAAGGCAATATGCGTGGAGGCGTGTTCACACCTGAGAAGACAAAGGCCGGATAATGTGCCGCATAATGAGCTGCATATTAATTATCCCTTTCACACAGGTGTGTCAAAGGATCCCAAAGAATGCAAGGACAAAAGAAATTATCTATATAGCCTATACATATTTTACAATTAGAAATTGTAACCAATTACAAATAGGTTACAATTACAACAACAATTACAATTTTAACAATATTTCAAGTGTATTTCTTTGTAAAAAGTATACATTTTTTCATACGTATTAAAAAAAGGTAAGGATTCATTAGTTTGAATATTGGAACAAACACTATAATAACATCTTAGTTGATAATTCAATATACCTACTTTATTTTTGACAAAACATCATACTATAGTATATTTAACTATGAGCAGAAATTGGTGAACAAAAGCGTACCTATTTAATGTGACAGTAGTCTTTTTTTACAGTCAAAACTTTATAATCTATCCAAAACTAATCACAAAATCTTGTCTAAACATTCATATTTAGTCTGTAATATATTGTGTATGATATATTAGTATATACATGTGAATTTGCAGCTTGTTGCTTATACATTTTATTTCAACATATTTCAGTCTATTTTTACTCATCTTAGTAGTCTATAGAAATATAGTTTGTATGTGTTCATGTAAACATAACGTTTACTAATGTAGGTGCGAGAGTGAATGAACAAGGCACAGACACGCGCTGTATAACTGTAGTAAACAAAGCGCGCGCGCCTATGCCGTTCACTCATCATTTAGCCTACACACAGACACGCAATTCATATTTAAACAGTCTTTTTGAGGTTTACAGTCCGACACTATTCAATATCACGATTAGAACAAAGCACTAGAATTAGGGATGCTCATTTCAGTTAATTTTCCTGACCGACAACCGCCACTCGTTATCCGAGTATTAACCGTTAACTGATAAGATTATAGTAGTGTTGTCAAAAAACTCGGTACTTCGGTACCAAGTCGGTACTAAAAAAATTAAACGGTTACGGTCCCAGCTTTTCTAGGTACCGAGTACCGGGTTAATCCGGTTCTTGATGCGCTGTCGGAAAGATGCAGAGGTGCGTACTCTTCATAAAAACACTCTGAGACACGGCGACCGGCGCTGCTAATGCGGTGGCTCTGAATCCACTTGTTGACAAGAAAGGAGGAAAGAGCCACATATGGAAATATTTTGAATTAGGCTAATGTCACGTTGCCATAAAGGGCCGTTCACACGTTTATATAGCGCGTTTTTTTTGCGCGTGCAAATTTCAAATGTAGGCGCGCGGCAAGCGCGCTCATAATAGAAGAGACGTGCGAGCTCGTCTTTCCAGGCTCGCCGCTGTTCATGGTTGCATAGCGGAGACACGGGAGAGCAAGCGCTTGTGGAAAGGAGAAAGCGGTGCGATCCGCTCTCCATGATGACGAGGAAGTATCAGAATTAACTGATTTCTAGCCCTTGCATTAGAAATCAGCTACAGGGTTCTCAAGCTTTGAAGACAGGCAAGAGTGACATTTTTGGATTAAATAAAAGTACAGTTAAGTCAAATAAAACATGTTTTATCTCCTGTATAGTTTGGTAACACTACAATAAGACACCATTCATTAATATTACTTAATGCAACATCAACACATTGAGTGAACAATATATTTTTACAACATTAGTTAATGTTTTTGAATGTTATTTAATACAAACACTTGATTGTTCATGTTTGTTCACTTCATTCATTGTTCATTAAATAATGTTAACAGATAAAACTTTTGATTTAAAAAATATATTAGTACATTTCTAAGTTAACCCCATGGAGAATAATTGCTACACTATATAACTGTTGTTTATTGTTAGGTAATTTTATCTAATGTTATCTAACAAATAGAATCTTATTGTAAATTGTTTTTAATACTACAGTTTCCATCTTTGTAACCGTGATATACACTTTAATATGTGTAAATTTAATCTAAATTAAGCTTTGGTACCGAAATTGGTACCGAGAACCGTGGATTTTCACTGGTATTGGTACCGAATACTGATATTTTGGTACCGTGACAACAACACTAGATTATAGTAGCCTATTGAATTAAATAAAAGTAAAATTGACGAGTGTCTGTGACCCGTTAAAAATACAAACCATTTTTTTTCACAGGTTTATTTTAACGTGCAAACAGCAGAACAGATCAACAACAGAACCCGGATTCACATCAAATGTTCACGCACTTGACAGTGACAACAGCGAAAAACAGAATAAAATGATATAAATAAAAAAACATAAAATAAGCCCACACTAAATATTTTTTTTTACTTAAAATAATTAACAAATTAAGATGACAAAAAGAAATCGCTGAATCCGTTTGAAGCTTTAAAAAAATCGCAAATTTTTTTTCCTCCAGACTTAGTTTTTTTGTCAAATAAAAATAGCAGGCTTTCCTCAGTCCACACAGTCTAGCTCTTATTTAAAAAAAGTAACATGTATACATGATGTGGGGTTAGTCTGGAGCGCAGCCGGTTGAGTTCGACCCGCGACAGAAAACACATGATCCGATGGCACAGATGTCCCGGGAACACAGAGATAACGTCTCGCTAGAGTGGCCAGCTTGTTTGTTTCGCAAGTGATATTGCATTGGACTTGTAACTGCTGCTGTATTTTAATACCGTGTAGCAGATTTTGCAAGTAACTTCGTCTCACACAGCACTTCTTTTCGCTCGCTTCAGTTTGCTTGCTCAGTGAAATATGTCTGTAGGCGTGTTTGGTTGCGCGTGTCGCCGCGCCCCGTGAGTTACAAATATAGGCGATATAGTATTTTTTTTTTAGTATTTTTTTTTAAACCATGCAGCAAAAAAAAAAAAAAACCTACCCAAAAAAACAAACATTTTAACTGTTAAACCGTTTAACTGATGGTATTAATCGGTCAAATTTTTTACTTTCGGTTAACGGTTAAACGGTCAATATGAGCATCCCTAACTAGAATAAATTACTTAGTACATCAGCTGGATCCGTTGCTCCTCGAAATGAAACTACCAGCACTTCTGGTACATTTTCCAGGGTTAGATAGTATTATTCCTCACAGCGAAAGGATACGCTGTGTACACAGCTGCACAAGATACTTACTAAACACGATGTGTTTTATAATCCAGCTGGTGGACGTTGGCATGTTTGAATGGCTTGTCTAAGATCATTTGCGTTTGAATAGCGCGCGCTCTCCGTGGGTGTGTTGTCCTTTAAGGAATTTCAGAGTATTTGTGTCATGTGGTGATGTCATTTCCTATTAAGTCACTTCCTGTTTGTCCTTCCTGGTACTGCATGGAAACAAGGAGACAGACATGGTGTGCTCTTGATGTTGAATCCACTTGCATCCACCTTAAAGCATCATAGAGGCAATGCTGTAAGTTTGTTTATGTGATAATAGACATGTTAAAGGTCATATATTAGTAGAGATTTTGTTAAAGTGATGATGTTTGATAAGATTGCTAGAAATGATGTTTACTCTTTGTGTACAAGCTCTCAGCAATGCTAATGGCCTGTATAACTGCTGCTACGAGATGGCATTGTATATTCATGTTGTTCACAATGTGATGTTCAAGAAATGGACACTGAATGTTGCTGTATTGTTTTTATTACAGTTTTCACCTACATGTAAATGAGGAAGTGTGACAGTAAATGAGCAACATTACTACGACTCTGTCTTCATTTGCAACGGTTTAACTAGTCAGAGTTTCAACACTGCACGAGAACACTACAGTGGGCGTGGCACATTAATGCGTAATTAGGTATAATGAGCTGGAAAGAAAAATAATGACATCTCTCTCTTTTCATACAGATTACATAAGCTGAGAATATTTGTTTTTTTTATATAAATTAATTCATTTAAAAGAGTTCAAGCTTCATTATGGAAAAACACTCGTGCCTGTATGACAAGTATTCGCGGAATTAGTTAATTTTCGGACGCGTTTCAGAATGGACTTAACTGACAGAGAAGGCAGAACGTTTGTTTGTTTTTCTTTATTTGGTGAAAAGCACAACACTTTGTTTTTATTGTGAGTATCCACAAAAAAATAGACACTTATCAGGATCTAATGATGTACAACACTTAATATGTTAGATCAAAATCAACAGAGTATTTTGAGTTCTTTTGCACTGATAAGAAAAAATCGAGACCTCAGAGGGTTAAACGCGTTATTAACGGCGTTAACGCAAACCCATTTTAACGGCGTCTTTTTTATCGCGCAATTAACGGTCTTTTTAGCCTAGCAAACTTTGTATTTTTTTTTTTTTACATGCTGTTACAACAGGACGCGGCATGCGCGGTGCTGCAATATGAAACCCATTCATTTCAATGGCTTGCGCCGCGCGAGGATGTTTTGTTGCTTCGTCGACCAAAGCGCAAGCGGATCTAGCTAGACCGCAAACAAAACAACAGGCGCGCCGCACACACTTGTTTGGGCTTGCGAGCAGGCCAAATAGTTGGTTAACGTTATGCTTTGAGTGGATGGCGAGCGCTAGACGCCTAAATGAATGCCAATAAGTAGGCCTGTCACGATAACAAATTTTGCTGGACGATTAATTGTCCAAGAAATTATTGTGATAAACGATAATATTGCCGTTCTGAGACCATTTACATCTAAAATAATGATAATGGCATAATAATGCAGGTACACCTTTTCAAAGATCAATAAACTTATTTCTAAAGACTAACACTGAAAATGGAAAACATTTTAAATATCCACAAAAATGAACAAAACAACCAAAAACAATAAAAGCAATGGACTCCCAGTCTCTGTTAACAAAAAATGCACTTGAATAAATGCCAAAAACAATAAATAAAACGGATGTAAACAAAACCCGACCCTACCCTATGATAAAGTATTTATTAAAGCATTAACATACAAACCACTGTTAATTTAACATAAAAGCAAGCAGCTACTGCGTGCATGGTTTGGCATGACTGAACGTGCGCAAAGTGCGCTCCCTTAATAATTCCTAAAAAGCTGACAGTTCATCGTGTTCTTACACATCTGTTATTATCAATGAAGCTGACTGCACAATGAATCTTTCATAATATTCACACTTTGTTTGTTATAATTAGAGGATTTGCCAGCATACAGAATTCAGCACTGAACAAAAAGTTTTGAGCGGTGAGGAGAGTCTATTTTAAACGCTTCTGATTGGTCATTGCGTTCAAGAAATCAACTCGTATGTCTGTGATTGGCTACATCGCTCAACGCTGCAGACATGTTATGAATAGAAACTCTGTCCTGTAAATCGTTTCTATTTTGTTATCGTTGTTCTTGTTGCTTTTCTGCAACAGATGAATAAAAATCTATTCGTTTTTATATGTTTTATTCATAGATATTTCTAGTTTGCGGGAGTCCCGCGAATCGTTTTATTCTCTCTCTCAACCCGCAAACACAGACTGAGTGCATTACCGCCCGCGCTCGCACTCAGTCATTAGATCTAGTGCCGCGCCGCACTCTATTGCTTTGGGAGTGCACGACTCGTCTAGATCAAGGGCCCGGCCCGAGGATAGTGTCGGGTCAAGTTCGGGCTCGGCCGGAGAATCTAAGCTCTAGTTCATTCCTCCTACGCTAAGGAACCGAGAGTTGTCTTTGGTAGAGAGAGAGAGACGAGGAAAACAAACAAGCATGCAAATGGAAATTATCGCGGCCGGAAAAATTATCGAGCTAATTTTTTTTATCGTGCGATTAATTGATTTATTGACTATCGCGACAGGCCTACCAATAAGATTCTGAATGGAAAGTTTACTTTTTAAAAAGTTGCCAAACGGTTCCATTGACGAGACCAAAGTGATCTGTGTGTTTTGTCGTTGTGAACTGAGCTATCATCATCGCAGCGCGTCCAGTCTGAAATACCACTTGATGGCCAAGCACACACACACCACACACACACAGCTGATGCGGATTCTCCGCCCCCTCGTCAATATCAGGACCTCGTCAGTAGCCTATTTCTTTCACCCTTTTATTAATGGACAGTTAACATTGAGAGATTATTTGCTCCAAGTGAGAATGTTAGTGTGAAATTGAACACAGTATATGTCAATGTTGTTTTCAATAAAAAAACATTTGCACAAAGCAAGCCGATCCACTTTTCCATGTTGATAAGAGCAATAAAATGAGAAAAAATAATGGGACAAAAAGAAAATCAAGAGACCTTTAGAATGGATAAAACTAATTGTGATTAATCGCGAGCTAACTATGACATTAATGCGATTAATCGCGATTAAATATTTTAATCGTTTGACAGCCCTAATAAAAACTATACAGACATTAAAAAAAAACTCAGATTCAGATTTGTCATCACTGATATGAAGAGTTTTGTTTAGCGTGTGTGCTTTCTGACTGAATTATGACTGAAACTCGCAAATACTCCCATCATAAACAACAAAGTGCAGATTCGATGTAAGAGATTCATGTCGCATGTCTTCCGTGATTGTAACGGGAGTGTTTGTGAGTGCTTAAACTTGGGCTGGACCCAAGTTATGGACAGCTTCACGATCGGTCTCATTCTCTGCTCCCTTTCTGTATACAGTTTATTCCAGTTAGGGTTAGACGGGAACGTAAGATGACAATGTTAGGGGAAAGTTAGATGACGAGCTTGTCCACGAGTTGCGCCAGTTGCCCAGTATCTTTTTAATGAATTTTGACAAAGCACGGTTGTGAGAATGTGATATGGCTTAGTGCGATCATCAAAACGCAACGGTTGTGATGTAATTATATAAATATAGTCTGACGGTTACGCACTATATGTTTCCGAGTAAAGCCAAAGCATACCACTGTTCATTTTCAGTAAATGCTATTCTGCAAGTGCTGTGTGTTTGAGTTGCTTATAATATGCATTTGGGAAAGCAACATGCTCCAACCATCTTCCCAAATTTGTAATAAGAATCATTTATAAATCTGTTGTTGTCAATAAAGAGAAGCGTTAAGGTCTCCCTGCAGTTTCCGCCTAAATAAAAGTTCAATAGTTTAATTTATGTTTGTCTTAATTTTTTTGTTGTTGCTTTCAAACGTTATAGTATTATAATTTTTCTGCTGTTCTGTCAAATAAAATAATAATGATTATAATAATTAGTAATATTGTTATTAATAATAACAAATCTAATACTTTTATTATGACATAAATTGAATTATTATTATTATTGTTAATAATACAAAAAAAAGCAAATCTATTTCATTATAACGTATTGCATTATAATATAAAATATTATTATTAAACACTTTTTTTACAGTACAATAGTGTATTACTGCGATAGTAAGATTTTTCTTTATTATTTGAATGAAATAATAATTGGGGGTGGGGATGCAGATGTACATGGTTCACGGAGTTCTCTCTCTTCGTTTTGCAGCACTGTTTGAGGAACTACAGAGTCTGGACATTTTCCTGGCAGAGCTCTACAAGTAAGTATCATCCATGAACTGCCACCATCCAGTGCTCGTGTGTGCTGGCATTCATAGGACACGACGCTCCCTCCCTGCTGTCTGCAGCCATTTGACATGCAGATAAAGGGGTGCGCATTCTTTTCTATTTAAAGACTGACAGTTCATGGCTTCAATTACATATAACTCCTTTGACACCGTTCTCACCCATCACATCCCCTGTCATTTTTCTCCATCCTTTCTTTGTTTTTGTTCACAGGCATTTGGACAGCAGCAGTAATGAGAGACCCGACATCAGCTCTCTTCAGAGGAGGATTAAGGTATATTTCTTTATACAAACGGAAGCAGTACGCTGTGCACTGACAATCCTGTCAGTGACATCGCGTTACTGTAGTGAAAAATCCATTTCCATGGGAAAAAAAAATGTTCAGGGCTTTCCACATTTATAATGTGGAAAAAGTGCACGAAAGTTCCAAAGCATCCATTTTTAAAAAGGTGCATGAGAGACAAATACTTTCAAATACTTTATAGAACGGCATGTGTAGCAAACAAATGGAGCGCATCAAAGAATATAATTACAGTCTTTTTGACAAAAATATTTATTTTGATGGAATTTTCTTTTTTGGATGCCAGATTTAGGTTTTATTGAAGTCCTAATGACACTAATCATATTTTAATATTGGGCAGAAAGTGAAATAAAGTTTTTTTTTATATACGATTAATTTTAGAAAGATTCACTAGATTGATTATCAAAGTAATTACACTACTGTTTAAAAGTTTGAGCTCGTTAAGATTTTGGAATGTTTTTGAAAGAAATCTCTCATGTTGGCTGAATGTATTTGATCTAAAATACAGTGAAATATTATTATTTAAAATAACTGTTGTATTTTAAAATAATATTTATTCCTGTGATAGCAGAATTTTCAGCATCATTACTTCAGTGTCATACGATCCTTCAGGAATCATTCTAAAATGCCAATTTGCTGCTCAAGAAACATTTTTTTTTTATCAATGTTGTGATGATAATAATAATAAAAAACAGTTGTGCTGCTTAATATTTTTGTGGAAACGGTGCAACATTTTTTTTTTTTTTAGAATTCTTTTGGTAAATATAGACTGTTTAAAAGAACAGCATTTACTTAAAGCTGCAGTAGGGAGTCTTGAGAAAACGTTGACTTAGCCTGAAAATTTGAACAAGCACAACTTCCAGGTCCCACCCCCTTGCTCTCTGCTGCGCTACAGCCCTCCCTCCACAGCTCGTCCTCCACAGCGGAGCCTGTCGTGAACGCGCAGGCTAGTAAACAGGCCCACCGATGATGGCGGATAAAAAGTTATATGGCACATTCACTAATAGGGACTAAACGTCAATAATATGCTTTACATTGACTATGGCCTGCCCATACTTTGACTACAAACTTGGTCCTCAAATCATTATGTATTTTCCAATAGCCTACATGTAACTTTATAACGTTGCACTCTTTCTATAAGTTATAAATAGCTAGTAAGATAACGTTAATATAACGGTAACTAACGTTACAGCATGTAAGTAATTATTCTAGCGATATATAATGCTAGATAAGGTGTGCTAGTACATTATTTCAGCAACATGACAAGCCAGTGAATTAGCAGGTTTCAATTGTTGCTTAGCAGAGTGCGTGACATTTTATCTACATGTTATGCGGCTAGAGTTTTGACACCGAGTCAATGGGCTCTGTGTAATTCTTTCTTTTTCGTTGTTTATCGTCATCAGTCTTTTTCCTTTTACCTCTTTGTTTTATGAGCAGGTGTCACTGGAGAATTGGCAGTTTAGGTTGTTTCTCCGTCATAAGCACAGCTGCAGCACGCCGGCAATCTCGAGTTTGAACGACGGCTCGCGCTCCGGCGCTCGCGCTGTGCAAGAGAGGGGTGTGATCAGCGCGTACACGAGCGTGATTGACACTGCTAAGACACTCCTCCTGGCTCTCATTGGTTGTTTCTGACCGGGAGCGTAGATTTCTTGCAAATGGCAATAAGACCACTGGGAGGAGCCAGAGAAGCTTGATTTTTACACAGATTATCTGTCTCATATTCTACTGTCAGGACATAATGACAGGTTTAGCAAATACATGTTTTCAAAAGTTACCTACTGGAGCTTTAAATAGAAATAACATTATACGTGTTTCTACTGTCGATTATGATCAATTTAATGCATCCTTGCTGAATAAAAGTTAAAAAAAAAGTCTTACTGACCATTACCTAAATCAAACTCAGTACCGTGCTGTTTCTGTATCTCTGATTTTCTCAGAAAGTGACCCATGACATGGACATGTGCTATGGGATGATGGGAAGTCTTTTCCGCAGTGGCTCTCGTCAGACTCTGTTCGCGTCTCAAGTGATGCGTTACGCTGACCTGTATGCTGCGTCCTTCATCAATCTCCTGTACTACCCCTTCAGCTACCTGTTCAGAGCCGCCCACGTCCTTGTAAGCTTAACAAACACAATGTGTACAGTTGATACATTGGTCATAAAAGTCAAGAAACCTTTAGTAGACATTTTTTTTGTCTGTGGTTTACAATCAGATGCCTCACGAGTCGACCGTGGAGCACGCTCACGTGGACATTAACGACACGGAGTCGCCCATGGCCACGCGCAACCGCCACTCCATCGACTTCAGAGACCTCGAGTGCAAGAGACACCAGCTGACCCGTTCCATAAGCGAGATCAACCCTCCACACCTCTTCCCTCAGACGCCACAGGAGATCACACACTGTCACGATGAGGATGATGACGAGGAGGAAGAGGAGGAGGAATAAGCCTGGACATTGAGTAGAGATGCGTCTACGGTTTAAACGAGTATGAGCATTGCATTCACACTCAGCCATATATTTTGTAGATATATAAGAGAGGATGATTATTTCTCACGAAGCGTATTACATATTTTAGAGTTAAAGGTTTGATGAGAGTCTGAAGAGTTCTAGCTTCTTATTTTTGAATGAGATTTACAGATTGCCTCACTTTAAAATGCATTGAAAAAAATTAAAATAACAGGAAGAACAGATTCCTGTTTTAACTGAATTACAGAATCAGTTAAAATTATATTTGCATGATATTGAGGGAACATAACAGTTACAAGGTACGTCACTGACTTAAGCTTGATAAAATAGCATGAATACTCCATGACGTATTGTAGACTGTCTTCAAACTTTGGAGATGAGCCATGTAGCATGCTGGTAAATGTCACACCAACAATACACCTTGCTCAGTATCTGTCATACTGCCTATTCAAGCGCTCTAACATTGCCATCTTCATTTCAAAACTGGTAGTATGCAAATTGCTGTCATATTATTCGGTAAAAAATGGAACGCATGCAACCGTTGCCAATTTATGCACAGTGAGATACAGGAACTAGATGTAATAACTGGAAGATGAAGACAACACTGAAACACTGTCTAATGCACTTTCCATGATCACTGTGTTATCATTAAACCTTGAATCTAGAGCTTAGATTCGTTATTTACTATTTTTATATCCACTGATCTACAGTTAATTCAACCAGATATATTTAAATCGTTTTGTTTGATATTAGTGTAACTATTAGCTTTTTGACAGTTGGCAGTGATTTAAGATTGTGAGTTGGTCTGAATGCATGGCACAAAGCCTTGTGGGTGGCATTGGACCAAAAGGGAGCTCATCCATGAGTCACACTCTGACATAATGAACATTTGTAACCCATACAGTGTTTTTGACTTGATCAACATCAGAAGTGGTTTTGTCTTTTGTTAAGGTTTTAAATCAAAAAGGGAATTTATGATGGGTCCGTGTTGCTTTGGAATACTTTAACATGTGCGCTCCTATATTTACAACTGTATTAGTTTATTTTGAACAGTACTGTTGAATTTGGACTGAAAGATGAGGGCCATGATTTTGTTTGTGCCCAAGGCCTGTGAATCCATGTTTTCAAAATAGTTTTCTTTTACTATTGTGTCATGTTTTTGCAGGATTTTTGTTCGTTTAGTTTGCCATTATTTACTGTAAAGCGAACTGTCATGACAGACTTTTTGGAAGGATTATATATTAATGTAGTTTAAATGTAGAAATACATCAGAAGGCTTTAAACTCAGATGTCTTTCATTTTTAATGTTATGTTTTGCGTTGTTTGCAACACACAGGATTGGTTTTCAGTGCGTTCGCTTGTTGCATATGAAGATAATAAAGATCCTGTCATGCAGCGCTCCCTGGTGGTCAATATCTGTATTTTGCACCTTCAAAAACATGGAAAAATTGTCCTCACTAAACCCTTATGCTAAAAAGAATAGCAAAAGAACGCAAAACCCAGTTAATTGTCTAGTGCAAACCTTAGTAAATCCCCTTGCTTGATTCATTTAAATAATCTCGTCTCATAAATTTTGCTTCTGATAGGAAAACTCCACGCCTCTTCAGCGCAAAATTTTCACATGATTTTTCACTTCGTGTCTTTAGTAAATCCTGTTTTTTTTTAACGCTAAAAGATGGTTTGCACTGTCGCAAGCTGTTAGTAAACCTGGCCCTATAAGTTTCTTTGGATAAAAGTGTGCCAAACGCATGTGTAAATACTCTCAGGGTAGTTGAGAAATTGATATAACAAAATAAATTAAACATATTTTTTTTTTAATCTAAAACCTGTGCAGCTGCCTTTATTTCCTTAGACACTTCAGATGCGCACTGTTCGCCATGATGGTTTTGAATCGTTTGAAATATACGTTAAGTGCAAATTGTGCAGCAGAAGTCTGTCATATAGGCTACATAAAAATATGAGAACATTAGAATTGTGTGCCTGGGACATGGCTTTTAATGGTGAGACTTGTTTTCGTAAAAAGGCTTTCAAAAATCATATACAATTTGGATTTAGATTTATCGGGCAATATATCGGGTTTCGCCTTTCGCCTTAGTTTATTATTTAAATAATAAACTATCACTAGAAGTTTTGTGTCCACATCGATTTTTGTCTTTATGACCCTAAATTAGAATGTCACATAATTTCAAGACAATGTTAACCAGATAACTCAAAATCAAACTTGACTCGCATCATAATATAAGGGCAGACAACGGAGGCTGCTTGACTGATAAACATTCAAGCCAAAAAAAAAAAAAACCACCAATTTTCTGTGTTAAAATGTTTTAGACAATATTATTTAGAGTAAGTATTGTGTAAAAAGTAAATTTGCAGCAATTTTGTGGCCGTTTTATTTGCCATCACTAAATTGCATTATATATTAAGCACAATCAGTTACATCTGCCGCAATACCCTTTAATTAAATAAAAATGCAGGCAGGTAGGCATAAAGTTGTCAAACTGTTTTATTATAGCAATTTCCATCTGCATTATATATATAATACGTATATTTAAATCTGATATAGCATTTTCTGGTTTATAGTATGTAAGCATACAATAGTATTCTCTGATTTATGACTGTACAATATCTCTATACACATTCAAGATTGAAAATAGCAGCAGTGTATGACAGACTCAAACGGCATGTTAGAGCACCACATTTTTAAAGACATTTCCTCTTTTCTAAGGCAGGCGATCCAATGTGAAAATACTGATCTGACCTGTAGGACATCACCAAATGCTTGAAGCGAAATGAAAGGGCGTTCCTCTTTAACAGTGTAAAAAAAAATGGAATAAGTGTTCGATAAAGAACAGGAATGAAGCCTTTGTTAGCGCTTAACAATCACTATTTCACATCTCAACAATAGTTATGTTACTCTAACAAACTTATTCTACCTCTCAGCCTCTTATTAAATTCTGCTAGTTTACTTTTGGTTATTTTGTCCTACCTGTGAGCTCATTAATTGGTCATGATTGTCCCTGCATAGCTGTTGCACTATTGCACTGAGAGGTTGCTACATAAAACACTTCAGACGTGAATGTCCTGATATCCAGCGGCTTTACGCTTCTGATGGAAGCGTCTCAGGAGGTTCTGATAAAAAAAACAAACAAAAAAAACACAGCGGATAAAAACATCCTCCAAAGAATCGTTCCCCTATGTATCAGGAGTTAGTGTAATCTTGTCATAATAAAACACAAATAAATACATTAATGCTGAATTATTTTCCTTTTTCGTCTGTTTTAAAATCGATACCTCTTTAACAATCCCATGGCATTGAGTCCTACATGAATAGCTTTTTCTCTAAAAAAAAAATGATAAAAGTAAGATAAAAGAGCAATCTGAATCTGAAGACAAATATAAGTTATGGTGTAAGTTCCTGAAATAGTCCTTTAAATGTTTTTTTAGGTCCTAAATGCAGCTTGAAATTATCTGAAGAAAGGTTGTTGTGACATACAAAATGTTTCTTTTAAAAATGAAGTTACACGATTACAACAAATGCACTGAAAATCAAAAAAGTATCGTTAATAAAGAGTGGTCCGACGTACATAAAAATGGAACCAGTCATGAGACAATCTATTCACCTTAAAATAGGTGACGCTGTACCTCAGCGTAATCAGGATTGATGTAAAAAAAAAAAAACTCTCTCTCTCTCTCTATATATATATATATATATACATATATAGATGAAAAAGGCCCTCATATGTAAACACATCTGATTTCTTTGTACTGCGAATGCTGTACAAAGCAAATCTGTACGTGACGTGGATTAACCTGGGCAGAAGAAATCACTGAAATCGTTGGTGTTATTTGGCACAGTCCAGGCAAATACTGTTTTGCCTGCTAATGCGCGTCATATCCGAAGCTGCTGTTTTGTAACAAATTCTCTTGAAGTTATTTTTCCCGTTATTTGCTGTCCTTGCCAAATGTCTTTGGTCATGAGGCCTCTCAGTTCTGCTCTGACAGGCTAAGACGTATCCTGGATTTTCTCAAAAGGCTTAGTGATATTGATCTCCATCGAGTGTTTCCAAGCCTCCTGGTCGCCGATATCTCACCTGTGGTTGCATCTACTCGGGCTTCCTGGGTCGAATGGAAGATTTGGGAGAGCTCCGTGTCGCCGGGGCCCTCGGGGGCCTCTAGATCTCCTTTGTTGACAGTAACCGAGCGCTGTCTAAAGGCACCATTATTTCTTTGTCCTTCTAGTCTCGTGTCTGGTCGAGGTGTGGTGTGGGTCGTCACCTTGCTCCTAAGTGAAAGTGTGCGAGTGTGAATTTCAAGTGTGTGAGTCCTCGAGCGAGAATGATTTTGTGGTCCCTGACTGATCCGCTGCCTACAAAAAGTGTTAAGGTCATTAGTGCATGCATTGTGGGATATGCGGCCCTTCACATTGTAGTCTTTGCGTACGGTCCCCTTTGAAATCGACCGTGATACGAGTTATATCAAGTGGAAGCTGCCCAGTGTACGAGAAGGCCTCTCTAATGGAGCCGAGCGCTCTCTCGCCATCTCTCTCCGCTGAGGGTGGTTAAATAGCCCCGTCGTTGTGGGCAGTGTGGTTGGGTCTGTGTGCGTTGGTGGTCAAAAGAGTGGCCGACTCATCCAGTGGTCCATCCTGATGCTCTGTGAAGGTCAACTCGATCTTGGTGAACTCGCTGTCCGTGGACTGAGGTGTTTTGTCCATGCGAGACGCCATCAGGGCGTTCTGATATTGCTGGCGGGTCACCTGAGAAAAGGGGAACAAGAATTAATGAGCTATAATTATTCTGGTCTATTTTGGACATTTTGTGATGTAGCACTGCTAATATCTGTAATTATTAAAAAAATAATTCAAAGTTGCTTTGAATAGAAGCGTCATGCTAATTCAAACTGAGATTTCCAGATTTTTAGAGCCAAGTAGATTTAAATTTTTTTTTTTTTACTAAGCCGTATTTTCTTTTGTTTTTGCAAAATGTATTTTTTTTTAGATCCAAGTTAAAATGTTTATTGAAAATATAAAATATGTGTAACAATTCTACCAAACACATCTACCAAATGTAATTCTCTTATTGTTTCATTCAGCTTTCTAAAGATGGAAATCATCAGATTAATCTTTTTTTAATGAAATTATTTGATTCTATCGACAACTCTAGTTTTTAATAAAAAATTAAAAAAAAAAAATTAAATCTGCTTATTCTCTCATGTTCTCCTTTGTGAAATATGTTCAGAAATCTTTCAGTGGTGAGATTCTACTCTTGCTTATCTTGCTCAAACTGTAAAACTGCTTTGGATGGATTTTTTTTGTAAAAAAAAAAAAAAATTGAATATAACTAAATGCCAATTCAGGCAATATGTTTGTCTTCATATGGTAACATCGTAAGATGTAACATTCTAATATTATGGACTCTAATACCTAAAACCTCAATACCAAGTAAATATATATATATATATATATATATATAAAAATAAAATATTCTATGCTCTGGTAAAGGGATTCCTAAACCTTTTTTATCAGCTGAACCCCTCTGATGTAAAATGTTTTTACATTAGTATTTTAAGAATTTAAAAACAAATTTGCATGCTTACTGGTTCTCTGGTGTCGGTTAATGGTCACATGGCATTTCTATTTAATCCTTTTTTGTTTTATTTTGGTGGGGTTGAGAACCCCAATTTGGGAAATCCTGCTCTAATGTAATTACAATATAAATAGCAAATGTTTAATTTAGGAAATTTGTAACACATTATATAATATAAATTGTATAGAAGTATAAAATACAGTTGTCTTTATATTGCAGAAAGTGGGGTATATCATATTTGAGGGTCCTTGGATTAAAAAAAGTTTGAAATCCTCTGCACTAAACAACAAAAGTACCACTGGACTAACGTTCAAGCTGCATGACGGCCCTGGCTTTGGATACAAGCTTATGCTAAAAATAAATTTAATACGACTGTCAGTTTTAGGCATAAAAATACATGATCACAAAGTGTCTCAAACTTCAGTTGAGGTTCTATAAGGCTTGCAATTCTATGCAATCCAAATAAACTAGTCTGAGTTGAGATTCAGAAGGGCAATGTAAATTCTCAGCAGCATTCAAACCTTGATGTAAAGCAGGTCAGAGGCGGCTCTCACGGTGTAGTCCGGCACATAGACCTGCAGGAAGGAGTTGAGCTGGTTGTTGCTGCTGCCCAGTGTGGGAGTGACCGCCTCCATCCGGTCACTCCTGTTCAGGGAGTCTGAGTGGTTGAGTCCGAACGGTCGTGGAGGTGACTTATTTTCTGTATAGCAAATAAAGGGTGACATGCAGGTCAGTGGTCAGCTGCTGTGATGTAAACAAACCAAAGAAAAGATGCTTGTCTGATGTTCCGTTCATTTTGGAAGCCCCATCTCTTCTCATGAACCATGCTGTTGAATGCTTTTGTGCGTTTAGACGCAAAAGTTGAGCTTCATTTATTTACAATCCAAATTTACAATGTAGCAGCCATTTAATGTGACTTTGATCTTTCTCTGCTAGAAACCCAGTGAGGATTTGCTTTTGTAGCCTAATAAATCCACATAAATAAGGGACAACAACCATTAGCCAGTGGCTTCTAGCAGTCTTTTGTCACTACCTTTTGTTCTGCTGATAAAACAATAGTTATAATCCACCGCATGTTTGCACATTTTTAAACTTTGTCAGAAAGTGACAATTAGGATTAGAACATCTGCTTACTCACATGTAATTTAGAGTTTTTAATCAAAATAAGATTAGGTTCTCCACTTCTTAAAGAAAAAGTTCAAAGGGTGTCTGTGGGGAAGCAGTACAACAGTCATTTCACTGGAATGTATGTAATCCCAGGGTCAGATGTCTAACTGTGTGGATTTTTTCATATTTAGAAAAATATACATGACCAATTTGCTAAATATGAAAATGAGTGAATAAATTACATAAATGGATAGCATGTACACTACCATTCAGAAGTTTGGGGTTGGAAAGAAATAAGTGAAACAGTAATCTTGTGAAATATTATTACATTTTAAAATAACTGTTTTCAATTTAAATACATTTTAAAATGAAAATTATTCATATGATGGCAAAGCTGAATTTTCAGCAGCCATTACTCCAATTTTCAGTGTCACATGATCCTTCATAAACACTTCTTATAGACTTTTCAATTATACTTTTTTTCAAGATTCTTTGATGAATGTTGCAAAAGATTTTGTTTTAAATTCTATTCAAGTCTTTACTGTTACTTTTGATTAATTTAATGCATCTTTGCTGAATACAAGTATTAATTCCTTTTAAAACCTTTGAATAGCAGTGTAAATGGATAAAATGAACAAAAGCCGTTTGTGTAAAATCTTTTTGCAAAATTGCAAATGTCAAAACTTTGTTTCAATTGATCCATCTTTTGGATGAATAAAAGAAAGATTCATCAAAAGGTGAATGCTTTTGAATGCACATAAAAATTGTGTCATTTGCTTATTGGCTCCCATGATGATGATCAGGGGTCGTATTCACAAAGAATTTTATCTTACCACTAGGAGTACTCCTAAATCCCACTAAAATATTTTAGCTAGGAGTTTTCTCTTAAAAGTTATTCACAACGCCTTTCAGACCTACTCTTATTAAGGAAAAATGACAACTCCTAAACTAAGAGTGAGTCTTCGTTGCTATGGATGACGTCAATTCTCATGCACGAGATTCCTCGCAATGATCACAGTGATTGGTTGTTAGATGACAGGGCCATCATGCGGAGCATAACACAGACGTAACAAATCATAGAATTACGATATCTAAATATACATGTTTGTGCAGGCCCCGGTGAAGTGTAATTCGAGAGAGAGAGAGAGAGAGAGAGAGAGAGAGAGAGAGAGAGACGTGAATTAAATTAAGTCAAGGTATCCTAATACCCTAATGAAAACCGTCAACTTGCCTAATAATGAAAACCGACACTTGCATTAACACTAGCTTGGTTAATTGACATCATATTAGCCTAAATAGAAAAATAAACTTAAAGCAAGGAAATGTTGCTCCTATTGAAGTGATGTAATAGTTGAATGACGGTGGATTATGCACTCGGCAAAACGGAAAAGAAAGCCCAACTGGACGCAGGATCAGTTACTGCTGCTGGCCCAGTTGGTGCTAGGAAAAAAACATAATAAAAGGGAAATTCGGCACTGGGATATCAAGCAAAACTAAGCGTGAGACATGGGAGAGGATTTGTTTGCAGATCAATGCAGCATTCCCGCTTGTGTCGCGGACCCCGGACGACTGCGAGAGGCGGTGGTATGCGCTACAATCCTTTGTGAATAGGTCTTAGTGAGTTAGGACTCCTCTCGACTTCTTTTAAGCTGTCCCAGGCTTAGGTGCTACTTTTAGGGCTAAAATGCTTCGTGAATTACTCTTCGTGAAAAAAATTGGGAATCCTAAAGTTAGGAGTGACATGCCCATTATTTTTAGGAGTTGCTCCTAAATTCGCCAGTTAGTAGCTACTTTTAGCCTTAAAATTCTTTGTGAATACGGCCCCAGATCATTAACAATTACATTTTTCTGTAAAAGAAAATGGAGGACCTTGGACAGAGAAAACTCATGACCCACTATTCAAATATTCAGATTCTGATGTGAAAAGATTATTCAGAGGAGAAACAAGTGCAGTACCTGGAGATCCTGCAAGTGATTCTGCCCTGCTCACCACAAAGGTTCGAGACAAGGAGAGAGGAACTGGAGAACAAGGGAAAGAAAAGAGGAGGAGGAAAAGACAGAAGGAAATCATGGGGAGGAAAACATGATTTACACAGAATTTCACCAAGAATCAAATGAGTAATCATTTGCATAGTGTGCATTTGCATAATGTGATTGAATCAAGAGAGTATTCCTCATGATCAAAAAAATCCAATAATAAATCTGATAGAAAAGAAAGTCATCCATGATTTGGTAGAAAGAGTTGTATGAAATAAAGATATCAGCCATACAAAAGTGTGTAAAAACTTCAGAGTTGACATTCTCTTTCTTTCATGACCAAAGAGCATAAATTTTCATCAAAGCCCTGACTTCTAGCGGGTTTGTGCAATAAGTGAGACTATGCATTGTTCAGACCTGGTGAGGAAGTTAGAGCCAGCACTCCATAATACGAGAAGGCACCAGCTTCAAACTTCATCCCCTCCTTTCCAGCCTCAACTTCCACCTTTCCCTGTGGGCCAACAGAGATACAGGTTTTTGAAAAGTGGTTGAATGTAAATAGATTTAAACTATTTGAGTTCATTTTCAGTACTGAATCAAATAAGTAGTGGATGATTTGTTTTCAGAAAGGTTGTCATTCACCATGTTTTCATCCACTTGTCAATCGAATTATCTGAAGTTCGGTAAAAAACCTCATGCAAATAAAGCTGGTGAAAGTGTGTTTCCATCCAACGGCTTTAAAGCGGATAAAAACCTGTGCGTAATGACGTCACATGCTGTTTTGCGATCAAATTGGTATATCGAATTGATTTGAGACATGTTAAGGTGTATCCATTCATTTTCTCACCGAATTGCACAACATTCAAGCCAACATTTGCGAACAAAGTTTTACTAGGCAAAATGGATCGTGCCATAATAATGTTTCCATCCGTGTTTATTGCATAAGCCGTGCATCGATCAAGATCAAATCCAATGAGACCGATCGTGTTTTATTTGAGTCGATATTCATGAAATTCAATCGAATTTACTGTTTCCATAAGGCATTTTTCATTCGATATCACTTAATGCGGATAAAAACGTGTGGATGGAAACATAGCTATTGATTGGCTAAAATGACATCTGCGTTGTTGCCGAGAATTTTGGTCAAAATTAGATTCTTAAAGGCAGGGTAGACGATTTGTTCCAGAAACATTTTTTGTTCTGCTAGTATGCTACATATATATCGTCTGTGGAAGGCATAGGACCATAAAATGTTCGTCCAATCATTGCATTCAGTTCAAATGCAATGGTACGATGTCCTACCTGCCTGTCAACGTATGCATTTTCATTCAAATCGAAGAATGAAACAGAACTTTGCTGTGAGTATATCGGGGGCTTTAGTAGGGCAGGCGACCAACCCTTTGCAAGCCTTTGCTAGGCAGCTCACTATGTTCAGAGCTTCAAGATTTCAATCGAGGCCATGACGTTGTACATAGATCAAGGTCTGCAAAGGTTGTGACCTTTCGCTCAAACAGAACTCGTAACATTGAGATACAGCTGAGGATGTTCTGACCTGCAGGATGAGGATGAAGTAGTCCACAGGCTTGTTGCGATGAAAGAGGTAGTGCTCTGACATTTTCTTGTTCTTGTCATCATATTTGAGCTCCAAGATGACGTTAGGATGTTTCAGCAAGCGCAGGAGGATTTTCTCTGACATTTGAGCTGCACTAAAGGACTCCACCTCTGGAGGAGAAGAAAAAAAAAACAAGGTTTAAGAACGCTTTAAGAGTTTGTGATTTTTTTTTCGTATTATTTTTATGATTATGAATGCAGAGACACATGTAGTTACATGCTGGACATCAGTACCAGTTGCCAGGAAACGCAGTGTGGCCAAAAGAAGCTGTGGAGATATTTTCACCCTCAACTCGTTATCTGTGGGTTTGAAAGCGGAGAAATCCTGTTTCTTCTCCCTGTGAGCTATCTTCTTTTTCGTCTTGTTGTCAGCTTTCATTGGGAATAACAGAAGGACATGGTTACATGTTTTGACCAGCATTATGAGATCTAAAATAAATGAGAATGGTAGAGCATAGAACCAGTAACACCAAGGTTATGGGTTTCAATTCCCAGGATGCGGATGTAATGATAATATGCATAGGGGTCAATCAAAGACTTTAGATATACAAAGGTGATGCACTTGTATTACTATGAATGGAGAAATTGAAACGTGCATATGGCGGAATAAGTCTCGCCTTAAGTAAAAGAGCCAATCGCCGATTTGGTAAAGTCACTGAGTCACTGTTGCTGCTGTTAAAAGCTCTGGTTCCTATAGAAACAGTCAGTGTTCTTAGATGCGCGCTTAGGACTGTGCATTAGCTTGGTCCAGCCTGAAAAATGCATTTTTTTGTCATGATTCAAGCATTTAGAAACAAAATTTATGAGACAGTTGTTGTCATATTTCAAATATGAAATGTAATCATAAGCTTGGCAAACCAGTTGGGAAAATTTTCATGTTTCCCCATTCAAAGAGATAGGAGCTGCACTTGACTGAAATGCTGCCCGAGAGGCGTTTCAAAGATGGCCGCCAAGTGAAATGACTAGTCTTAAAGGGACTTTGGGTCTATGACATTAAAGAAAGGAAAAATCTTTTAAATGTCTAGTTTAAAACACTTGTGCCAAGTTCTCTGAAAACATAGTGTTTGTATTAATGTTGATTCATGTGGTTTTGAATACATTTTATTCCATTTTCAAGTAAAGGTTCAATGTAATGAATCTTAAAAATGTCATGTGGTTCAATCAAGTAAAAAGTAATTTACCTTGAAAGTATGACAGAACACATTTTAATATTTATCAAGAAAAAAGTACATACAACTAATTTTATGTATGAATTGCACTTTAAATGTTTTTTTGAAATACGTAATTGGAGTCCATTTATTCTATTTATTATTGGCATTGAATAAATAGAATAGAAATAAAATAAATATAAATGTGTGCTTGGTTTGTAAATGTAAATGTTACTCACTGTATAAGTCTGTCTCATCAAGAATCTCAGATTTGATAATTTCTTCAATGACGTCCTCTAGCGTGACAATGCCCTGAACTTCATAGAATGGGTCACCCTCTCCTTCATTATTCACTCTTTGGACAATGGCCAGATGGGATTTACCTGCAAGTGCAAAAACAATATACAGTTGAGGTATCTCTCATTTCAGATCATATCAAACATGGTGGTCCTCCTGAACCCTCTACAACCATAAATGCACCATAGAATCTCAGTTTTGTTGGTTTATGATTAAAATATGTCACGCGTGCTTATCAAAATCTATGAGAGAGTTATTATTTGACAATTGTGACTATTCAAACAAGAAGTTCTCCGAGTCAGACAATGATCCGTCGCGTTTTCTTAGCAAATCTCTCATGGTTCCACATCTGTTTTCCCAGGACCTCCTCGATAAGCTGCTTAAAAAATTCCTGCTCAGCACTGTCAACCAAAATGTTAAAGAAAATTCTTTTCCTGTTTCTCAGCCAGTGATCATTTAAAAGGAATTTTCCAGAGCCGGAGCTAATATTAGATCTGAAATGAAGTTTCCATTCCACTTGGGCGATGCTCTCACCGGCGTGACAGTGTAGCAATCCATTATGTAGGGTGTCTGCATAAAACTTTTCCATAAATACCACTATATATACCAGCAGAAAGAAAAAAGAGAAAGAAAAGAGAGAGAGAGAGAGAGAGAGAGAGAGAGAGAGAGAGAGAGAGAGAGAGAGAGAGAGAGAGAGAGAGAGAGAGAAGGTTTCGTTAAAAACTACTGGTCGCCCAGACCCGAGTTAATGACTGACCAATCTTGGTCCGATCTTGTTCGGGCCTGTTTCATGCCAGTTGGAATCAGTAAGCAGTGCACCAACACTTGCCTAAGGAAATATAGGCTTATTTGCATTTAAAACCAGCATGACTTTTACAGCAGGAAAATAAGATTATTTTGTAAATAAACAGTTTAGACTGTAACAAAGAGGTGCTGTTAAACAGAGTTGGTTTTCAGAGGCCGCCCACATCCCTCACCCCTGATCTATCTGATCTTAGGAGAGTCACTTCTCAACACATGAACCATTTAAGACACAATAAATGATCTTTCATCAGTTCAGTAGAGTTTTAGCCAAACTGAGAACACAAGTAGTAGGTCCTACATCCAAATAATCTAGAGAAGAGAAGTCATTGTTTTGAGCTTCCAAGAAATGCCCACACAGTGTCAGAGGCTTTAACAGCAAATAATAGAAAATCTGGCTATTTAATTTTGACCATTTTGGGAAGTTCTTTCACCAGTCTAGTTTTTATGAGCTCTGAATGGTGCAGTTATGCTGACAAAATTACATTCAAAGTTTGGCATCAGTAAGTTTATGTTTTTGAAAAAAAGTCTCATGCTCACCAAGGCAACGTCTATTTGATCAAAAATACAGTAAAAACAGTAATATTGGCGAAATAAATAACTGTTTCTATTCGAATATCCAATCTTCAGTGTCACATGATCCTTCAGAAATCACACTAATATGCTGAGACAATTCTACCATAGCATCAAATAGCAGTTCTCAAGGCATAAGAATATGACCTCTTGCGTGCGAGAATAAGACACTAGCTTTCTGAACTTGAGACATGACTGTCGATCAGAAAACTTTTTTTTTTAAACAAAAAAACTCCAAGATGAATTGGAGTGCCTAAACTTAATTTGGATCAAGTAAACAGAACTTGACTCCAAAATGAATACATGGTTTCTAGACAACACATACAGACACATTTTGTACATTCCCACCTTATTTATGGAATGAGGTTTTTCCTTCGATATTTTCCGTGATGGAATTTCCCTATAAATAGTTGGTGGGACTGTGGGTGGCACGTCTGTGATGCTTCACTGGAACATCTTACATATCACCGGCACTTATCAAGGCAATGTTCCTTTTTATATAGTCCTTTTTTTAAAACAGTAAAATGACGGTAAATGTAGGTTCCCAAGGAAAAGACTTACATCAGTCTTATGAATAATATTTCACCCCGGAAATGGAAATTTCAGTGCAGTAAATTAAGCCCCAGTGTTTCTCCCCCATGGCAGGCCTATGACAGTTATTTCAAACACAAAATCTGATCAACATTTGCTTATTCAATAACAGAATCTCCCCAGACCTCAATATGTCAAGATATTTAAGCTTCCTGACAGACTGAACAAGAGCTGGACAATAATTCAATATATATCGCAATATTTTTTTTTTTTTCAATAACGGTAATATGATTTTTAAATACATTTCCGATATTTCAACATACATTACAGGCATGGGCTACATTTACATGTAACCAGATAATCCATTAGTAATCGAATTGATGGCTCAATCGGACTGAAAAGCCTTCAATTAAACACTCTAATCGATCTGATTGAGCTCGATCCGAATGAATTTCGATCGAATTGAGAGCGGTGGTTTAGCCTATTCCTTTTCTAATCCGATCGAGAGGACATGTAAACACTTGATGATCGGATTGAAAACAGAAACTGAAAGGACTGCGCATGTGCGCTGAAATAGCGCATGATGTGCGAACAAGCTGTTTTTCAGGGTTTCACCAACACTCAAAATGTCCCTCAGCAACATGTGTTTTTGTTGTTTTGTTGTGGGGGGTTTTTCTGCAGCAACTCTGAAAAAAGTGCTTCAGCCAGGATAAAGAATAAGAAAAGTGCTCAATCTATAAGAATAATATAATCCACCTATGTTAGCCTATAGTTTAAAGTTAAAGATATTAATAATTTGAGTTATGTTTATTTGACGGTGTTTTCACATTTCTTGTTTGTATGAAGGCTAAATACAAATAAAATATTAACAATAATTTATTTGTACTAATTGTATTTTTATTTCTAAAATATTATATCGTTTTACAGGAGGAGGTTTCAGAGACTTGGCAAATTAATCTTTCAGAAGTTTGTATGTACAGACATTCATTGTGGGCGTTCTTGGCAGTTTTTCCTGAGGCTTCTATACGGTTGATATCGATATCGGAATTATATCGTAGGCTATCGACCGAAATTAAGAAATATATCGTGATATAAATTTTGGCCATATCGTCCAGCCCTAGACTGAACACTTCAGCGCTCATAAACATGTTAATAAACACTTTAAATAGACTGTTAAAAAAATACCCCTTTATCTATACCTGGGGAGGGCAGAGATGAGCATTACAACCTATACATTATTAAAATGTGTGCTACAGAATAGGAGATTTGTAGTTGAATGCTTTTGTAAAATGCAAACAAGAAATTATAAATTAGTGCTGTCAAATTGATTAATCAATCACATCTAACATAAAGGTTTTTGTTTACATAAAATGTGTGTGTGTGTGTGTGTGTGTGTGTGTATATATATATATCATATACATGTCTGTGTGTGTGTGTGTGTGTGTATATATATATATAATAAATATGTATGTATGTATATGTGTGTGTAAACAAAAACTTTTGTTAGATGCGATTAATCGCAATTAACCGATTTGACAGCACTAATAGAAATTAAAAATTAAAATTCATTTTACTTATTAAAAAGAATTCAAATTAATTAATTTGCCGTAGGCTACATACATTAGTATTCAGTGTAACAAGATCCTTCAGAAATCATTCTAATATGCTGATTAATATGAACATTTCTTATTATTTTCAATGTAGAAAACAACGGTGTTTCTTAATATTTTGAGGAAACTATGAAACATCCTTTTTTCAGGATTATTTGATGAATAGAAAGTTCAAAACACCAGCATTTATTTGATCAACTTAATGTTTCCTGAGAATTATACATTTCTATAATAATATCTTACGGATCCCTATTGGGATTGGTTGTGTATATTATTCAAAATGTAGTATATTTTAACAAACAATATTCATAATATATAATACATTTATAATTATATATTTTTAAATCAAGACCTTTTCTTCCCATGGACCTTTCCTTGTATTGGTTTACTACTCAGTTGTAACTAACAAACAACAGTGCAGAAATCTTAAAAGAGCCTTTATTGAAAACTAGTGGCTTCGTCTTGTTTACTACACGATTTATTTTTAAATCTGCCAAATGCGCATTGTATTATCAACAACATAAGCATCAATTAACCCTGTGAATTCCTGACCCTGCTTACAGGATTACACATTCCAACCCCACAACATTTTGAATGCAAATACCTCTCATTCCTGAGAAGAGTCATTTTATAAGACTAGAGAAGCCAAGAGCAAAAAAAAGCCACAATCAAAGCCGTTTACATAACAAGCAACAACTTGAAAGCAAGCAATAAAGTGCATCGGAGTACAAAATGCTACAACAGCCAGATATAATATGCATAAGACCCAAGTGGAACACAAAAATAAGGATATAAATAATATAGATATAGACCATCAGAGTCCAACAGCTTAATGGACACTTGCCCTTTGACACATCAGGTGACAACATGCTTTCACCATAACAGCATATCACTACTTTTGTGTTGAGTAAACACAGTTTGAAATGTATGTCACAACAAAGAAATGGGGAGAAAGGCTTATGTGGGTGATACGGATTCTCAGGAGATGTTGGGGTTTCTAAGATAGGCTTTGTTGATGGACTCAAGCTCAACACTGTACTACACATACCTCAACTTTTGCCCAAATCTGTTTAAAGGGTTAGTTCACCCAAAAATGAAAATTAAGTCATTAATTACTCACCCCCATGCTGTACCAACCCCGTAAGACCTTCGTTCGTCTTCGGAACACAAATGAAGATATTTTTGATTAAATCTGACAGCTGGATCACTCCTCCATAGGCTCCCTAAGGGAATGAAACCTGACGGCCCAGAAAGTCAATGAAGAAAATGTTTAAATATTCCATGTGACAACAGTGGCTCAACTATAAGTTTATCAAGCGACGAGAATACATTTTTTGTGCGAAAAAACAAACAAAAATAGCGACTTTATTCGACTACTCCTTTTCTTCCTTGTAGGCCTGAAACGAGACTTCAAGAGATTTCCACGACGCACGCGCGAGAACTTAACTGAAGTAGTTGAAGGAGATCGCAATTCTCGCGCATGCGTCGTGGAAATCTCTTGAAGTCTCGTTTCAGGCCTACAAGGAAGAAAAGGAATAGTCGAATAAAGTCCTTATTTTTGTTTTATTTCCGCACAAAAAGTATTCTCGTCGCTTGATAAACTTATAGTTGAGCCACTGTTGTGACATGGAATATTTAAACATTTTCTTCATTGACTTTCTGGGACGTCAGGATTCATTCCCTTAGGGAGCCTATGGAGGAGTGATCCAGCTGCCACATTTAATCAAAAATATCTTCATTTGTGTTCCGAAGACGAACGAAGGTCTTACGGGGTTGGTACAGCATGGGGGTGAGTAATTAATGACTTCATTTTCATTTTAGGGTGAACTAACCCTTTAAGTCCATTTCCTGTTCAGCCACAATTTGTGGAATGTCAGGCCACGGTCCTACTATGATCTGTGTCCACAACTGCGTGACAGCGTGTTTAAAAATGACACCATCCAACATCGATACTTACACTCACATTGAAACAACTGACTAAACCTATTAAGACACACGTCAACTAAAACAATATCATTTACGCATATAAAAACATTTCTGGCATGGTAATGGTAATGGACATGACAATGGTGATATGTTTGGTCATGGCGGAAAAGACCTGCTATGCTGCTTATTATTGGTTGCTGCTTCAGAGCAAGTACGGGACTTACTACTGCCAATCCATACACGAAACGCTGCTGTGAGAAAGTAAGACATGCTGCTGCTGGACAATATACTGTAGCATACATGAATAACCCATAGCAGATCTATACAGGTGGAGCTGGGGAAGGTGAAGGGTTTCTGAAGGCGCGCTGCACTGCTAAGGCAAATGCTAATCAAATATTTGAAGGTTGAGCAGCGAGCTTATTGGCTACTGATACAGCAGGCAGGAACCAATCGGCTGTGCCCTCGAGAATGATGTGACTGCAAGCCCGGTTGAGTTAAGGCCATCTTAGCCTGCTCCATCTAGATTTTTATGACAGAACTTTGTATGTCACGACTGCATTCTTCTACAGAGCATTATGGCCCATAATAACCACTCATATTGCTGTTTGGTATTTCTGTCAGAAAAGAATTCACTGGTTCAGACATCATGTTCTGATTGCTCAGGGCAATGGGTGAAAATCACAAGCCAGAGTGATCATTACTCAGTGCCTGTTGAAGGAATGATTCCCTGAACAGCAATCGTAAAACAGCTTTATGGGATGACTGTGATGTTGTAAAATGAAAGCTTAAGCCTGATCATTCAACAGTCTTTTCATGAACTCCAGAGATCAATGTTATATCGAAGTCAGAGACATCACTGACAGTGAAGTTTAATTAACTCCTCTTGAACCGTCTTCATTGAATCCCACACATCAGAAAGAACAGATCATCTCATCAACAAGGTACCATCTTCAAGTAACATTTTACATTACAACCAATAATAACACTACTTGCTGATGCTGAACATAATGAAATCTAACACTTCCAATAGTTCTCTATTTTGTATATGTTACTTTAGAGCAGAGGTTAAAACCTTTAAAGACCCAGGGACCCTCAAAGGCAGACTTCATAATTAACTAACTTCAGAAATTAACTAACCACATTATAAAATGCTTAACAAATCAGAATACTACAATGAACATGATTTTCAAATGTTTTAATTAATATGAATTTTTTTTTGAAAGGTGAAAAGAGGTTCATCTCCCACAATCGAACTGTCGCCCTAGCACAGTTTGCCAAATATCTTCTTTATGTGATGATATGTTAATATAACGAACACTGATCAGAGGTAATAAACCAATACATATTAGCCTAATGGTAGGGTTATTTTTTTCGATGGTTTTGCCAACCGTCTCATATGAACGCTCTAGCAGTGTACTTTTGCTGTGGTTACCTCCTCAGGTGACTTCTGTTTCATTAGTCTCTATCTTTAGTGGTAACTGAAAGTTTGAAAATGTTGTTGAAACATTTACATGAACTTTTATTATAACATAGATTAATTATTATTTCAACATGTAATTAAAGATGTAGCTTTAAAATAAAACAATGAAATTATATAGGCCTACATCCCCCTTACATTTATAAACTCCTTGAGCATATTTGTATCATTAAAGCTGAATTCTTTAACAATTAATTTAAGGGTGTAACTTAAAAAAAGCAAATAATTTTTTTAACTCCTAGAGCATACTTGTATTATATAGCTGCATTATTTAATATTTAATGTAGCTTTTATTTTAAAAAAATTATGTGTATGTATATATATATATACATATATATATATATATATATATATATATATATATTTTTTTTTTTTTTTTTACCTTTTTTGAACTCCTCGAGCATGGCATCCAGCTTTGTATCATTGAAGACAAAATGCAGAGGGTGGCTGTAGAACTTGGTGATGGTTTTCAATGGCGTGCAGTCATCAGGATCCACAAAGGCCAGGTCCTTGACAAACAGCAGGTCCACAATATGACATCTCTCGCCCTCATACACAGGAATGCGCGTGTAGCCGCTCTCCATGATCTCAGACATGGTGTTGAAGTCCAGGATGGCGTCACCGGCTATCATGAAGCAGTCTCGCAAAGGTGTCATGACATCCTCCACAGTTTTAGTCCTGAGCTCCAGAGCACCCTGGATGATGTTGAGCTCCTCTTTCACCAGATCATTATACGGATCTGTCACCCTGAGCATCTCCAGCAGCTTCTCCCTGTTGTACACAGTGCCTATCTCCTGCCCCAGCACGTGGTCCAGGAGTTTACTGACGGGATAGGACGCAGGGAAAGTGAGGATCATAAAAAATTTAGTCAGGAATATTGTGTTTGCTCCCACGGCGAGCCCATGCCTGGAGCAGATGGCTTGTGGCACGATTTCTCCGAATATAACGATCCCTATAGTGGACACCACCACAGCGATCAGCCCCGATCCTGCGATGTCATCGAGCAGTATGGTCAAAGTGGTATTGACCAGAACATTTCCTAAAAGCAAAGAGCACAGAAGGTAGTTTCCTTGGCTTCGGACTGGCTCGATCTTCTTCGCGTAATTCTTCTCCTTCTCAGTCCCGCAGTTTTGGACAATCCGGAGCTCCATGGGATCCAGCGCCATCAGTCCCAGATTCAGCCCGCTGAACATGCCGGACAAACACAACAACATGGCAATAAAAATAACCTGCAGCCAGAAAGGCAGCAGGAACTTTTTCTCCTCCACCACGAGCACTTTAGTGTCATGCCCGTCGTGATAGAACCAGGTGTTCTCGGACCACGAGTCCTGCGCGCCAGGTGTCGTGGCGGCGATGCACAGGTAATACAATTTACTCTTCTCTGTTTTTCGCAGAGGCTTCACCTCTAGTTCAATAATCCCAGATGTCTTTCGGGTTACCTCCACGTTAGGAAGGATGATGATATCGGAGGATCGGATGCCGCAGGGCTGAGAGGCAGGTGCGTCTCCGGGGCTCTGGCTCTCTGCAGGTGCGCTGCTGCTGTGTTCCGTGAAGGCGAGTTTGGACCACGTCTCGTTGTTGATGTTTTGCCCATAGACCCTTAACCTGACACGAGATCGCTCGCTGACGCGCAGAATGCCTCTCTCCATAAACGACACCTCGCCGGTGTCCTCGAGCCGGATGCCAATGATGACAGTCTCTTCTGGCGCGTCTTTGCCATCAGTGCTACTGATCAGACAACTGCTGACAATTAAGAATATAACAGTCAATGATCTAGCCCGGTTCAGCGCCGCCATATTAGAAGTGGGCACTGCGGTCCATTGCTCTGCCATGTTGACAATGGGCAGGCTTTAGTCAATGAATGTAGGATGCCACAGTCAGAGGGAATCCGCGTCCGCCTTCATCCTCTCTATAGCCGTCCTGACATCAAGCAACAAGGCCGGCATTACTCACCGCGTATCGCTGCCTCTCTGCACCACGATGACACACCAACACACTCTATGTGAACTGCTGTGAGTACAGATGCCTGATGACGGACGTTCGTTTTGACCAACCCGGTAGCGTATGCAAATTGAGCCCGGGTGCATCCAATGACATCGCGCGAGATGTCGGAGGAGAGGCGGTGCTATTGGCCTTAAACCCGGTAGTGGGTGTTTCCAAAGACCAATCAGCGGGTAAAATGAGCAGTACCTAAAAGGTGGGAGTGGTCGCCGACGGCCAACTGTATCTCACCATTGAAAGTACTGACCAAAACATCGCATTAACGTACTGAAATTTCGGGGTTAATTCTGAAGAAGAGAGAGAGAGAGAGAGAGAGAGAGAGAGAGAGAGAGAGAGAGAGAGAGAGAGAGAGAGAGAGAGAGAGAGAGAAAAAAAAGTTTGATGGTTTTACTAGTGTAAATCATACATGAGGAAATATACAATAAATTAACCGAACAGAGTAAAAAGATTCTCCTTGTATTTGCTTGTATTTGCTTGTGCGTCTCTGCCAGATAAACAAACTCATAACGCCTTCTTCGTGCGTTCATTATGTCACATTCCAAAGTAAACAGTTTGTGATGTTTCAGAAAATGAAAAAAAGGCGGAAAATGAGGAAAGAGGAAAATTGGATACTAATACATTAATATTTCGATTTCTTTCTTAATTTGCCTTTATTAGCTGTCACCTTTTGAATAGACTTTAAATTGGATATGAAAAAACAATAAAGGCCCTATCTACTATATTTTTAATAGCTAAATTTATAACTACATGATATTCACACACACACACACTATTTTAAATGTAAACATTTCAAGTATTTTAATAAGTTTATTCACATAGAACGGAAACCAGACACTAGTCCAAAACAAATAGAATTACTACCGTAATCATTATAATACACCGGACACTGACTATACCACCATATAGGTAAACAAAATACAATACATAATAACAAAATCCAGTTTAGTTATAATTAATTGTACCTATTTTGTTTAGGCCTCCCTATGGTGGTAAAGTCAGTGTCCAGGTATTATGATTATTACGGTAATAAGCCTGTAAATGAGCGCAAGTGTATGCTTTTTGGCTTATTTCTCGTGTGTGGATATCCTTTTGTCATTTTTTGTTAAGTTTATTCACAAGATGAAATAGCACAAAACCGTCTTTGTAATCTCAAGATGACCCCTTTCAATTATGACAAAACTGAACCATAAAACAGTACAAATGTAAAACTGCTAAATAGGTTCATGCAAATAGACATTAGGCCTACGTTTGAGTGGATTTTAGTGCGCATCTTCTTGCTCTTTCCTGTTCCAGGAAACATTGTGACATTGACATAATAATAATAATACATTTTATTTATAATGCGCTTTTCTAAAACCCAAAGCGCTAGTAACTACAAATTTAATTTAAAAAATAAAATAAAAACGGACAGAGAAGCGGCAGCCAACATGCGCACAGCGTAGCACATTGTGTTGGAAAACTGTTTGTTTATGAATATATTGAATATCTATGTACAAAATAATTACCTTAATTTATAATAGGGCCGTCATTGTATCCTTGTAGTCACAAAGCCTGCAAACCTGTAGTCTCAGCCTCAGACGTCACGCCCACGGAACGTTGGCTAAACGTCTGATGCATCTGGTACACTTAACTGGAAACACTTCAGGAATGTCGAAGTCGTCATCTGATTGGTTGAATTTTATCGGATTTCCGGGGGGCGCGAGTGTCGCGTTTATTTTCGGTCCGCCGGGAAACAAAGCGCAGACGTGTGATTGCGGAAGAAAAACTGTTGTGTTTACATGAGTGACAATGAGCATTTATCAAGATCAGCTAAACGTACAATTCTCAAAAGTATGCGAGGTTCACGGGAAAGACTCTTGAAGTTTTATTCTCTTTCTTTGATTTTCTATGCTGACTGACTTGTTGCACGCAGGTCTGTTGTTGTGGGGACATTTCCACGCACCGAAACGTGACGCTGAACGAAACGAACTGTAATTGGTTGTTTTACATGTCGGTCAAACGGCCTTATGGGCGGGCCTTGGCCAAAGAAAGCTGCTATGAATTCCAGACCTTCAGCCGTCAGTCTGAAGGTCTGGCTACACGAGACTAGCAAACCTGTAATCTCCCCAGACTATTTATTTTCTCTATAATAATGTGTTTGGCTGCTGTTTTGCCTATAGAGGGAGCCAAAACCCTAACAATAACGCATTTTGACCTATGATTTTGACAAATCGATTTCCTTTTCAAAATCAGTACCACCTGAACATAAATGACAGTCAAACTGAGCAACGTAAAATGTGCAAGAGGAGGTTGCAGATTTGAAGGGCACAACACGAATATAACCATGCTTAGCTCTGTAAATATTTCTAGTTTTCTTTTGTATAGCCTACAGTGTCATATTTAGAATGAAAACTGTTGTTTTGCATATATTGCTAAATTAATAAAGATAAAACTGATCTGATAAAGAATATTTTGTAAGCCTATTTATTAGCACATAAGACATTATCCTTTTGAAAAACTCATTCTAATAGTAATGACTAATTCAAGACTTGCTTTAACACAAGCTCTTGGCAGGTGGCAAGACTACATTAATACAGACCTTGGTTACTGATAAGTTGAACTATGGGAGGTACAAAACATTCTTTCCAATTCAAGGTTGCATGATCCTGTGAGTATGAATGAGCAGATGTGCAAAGTGCAAGATCATTTAACAAGGACTTAAAATGAATTTGTATTTATTATAACTGTTGACATTGCATGACCAACTATTTAACACTTTTAAAAGGTTTTCATAATTTTCTTGAATTACTCGTTTTATTAAAAAGTTATGTAGCTGTCAACATATTATAAATGCAATTGTTACAATACAATGTGTTACTATTTTGAAGTCAGTATAGTTTTTGACCCTCACTTATATTTTGACTATAAAAAAATAATAAAAAATAATAAAATATATATATATATATGTGCACAAGTCTTGCAGATAAGAGTCAAAACTTTGTTGAAGTAGATAGTTATGCTCAAGGCCTCGCTCTAGGTCATGGACATCCATCTGCTTGCCCTTGCAGAGGAGCTGCTGATTTTGCATGTGGGATAAACGTTATCATTTACCTCCGTGTCGGACTTTCAACAAAGGACACATTTCATCCATTTGCCATAGTTTTCCACATAAAGTTGCTCCAAGATTACACACAATAAAGAATTAGCTAAATGTGAAGAAACAATTATGCGGGCCATTTTATAAAATATATTCAAATATAGCACAACAATAACAAATAAATTAACAAGAAAATACAATTTGTACAGTTGGTGTACAATGAATTCAAGATCTAAAAGTCTAAAAGCAAATGTTCTTACACAAATGTATGCTTAAAAGATGAGACAAAAACAGTGCAACCTGTTTTGACATTGTACTATCATTTCAAAAAGACAAATATGAATACTGGAAATAGTCTTTCACAGAAAATCCTTCACTTGAAGGTCTTATGCATGTTTTGCATGAGCATCCAGAAGCAGGGCATAAAAACAGAAGAGGATGATGACCTGTGCATTTTCTAAAAGAGCAATCTGCTATGAAATGAGCCATCTGCAGTCTCAAATTATGATGTGATCTACTGTTAAAAAAATCAATGAAAGACCAGAGTATAGGCTATATCCACAGCTTGATGTTAGAAGAGCTCCATTACTTCATCAAGTGTCTTAGCTGGTCCTGCAGGTTTTTGGAGTGTTCTACACTGTGAAAGACATTAAAGATGAAGAGTTATTCAAAGTAATTTTGTATAGATTTTAATTATGTAGGCTAAATATTATGACTTACTTCTTTTGAATGGCTTCTTGCCTGGATTTAAGAGGTAAATAAATATATTAGACAGACTCTCTCTTATATTTAGAAATTTATTTAGGGATTTACATAGAGACAAAAAAAGGTTAACTTAATTTTGTAACGAAATTCATACTGATGTGATGCCATCGTTTACTAGTTTTACAATTATTATACGCATTTACAGCCTTAGAATCTAAAGGTGTTCATTAAACAAAATCACAAGATACATAAGTGTGTCCAAACCTTTGACTGGTAGTGTACAAGATGATAATGAAGATAAATGCAGTATGCAATACACATATAGGCTACTTACTGATATTGCAAGTGGGTCGTTATAATAGACATTTTCCGTAGACTCTGTAAGAATAAAGATACTTGAAAAGTTAAATCTGCTTTACTAAAGATAAAATAAACATAATAAAACAAAATATAATAATTAAGCTTTTATATCACATACATCTTCAGAATGCAGAATAGCATCTTCTTGAATTACCATATTTCTCGCTGCCTGACTGAGTAGCTGTAAAGTAGAAGGGACCGATGCAAATATGAATATGAGTTGCATTAATACGGAGCCTTGTCAGGCTGCGTCCTAAAACCCAGTTTCTAGACAGAATGTCTGAACATCATATGCCACCGAATATTTGGGCCTATGCTATCCAAAAATGTTATCTAGGCAGCGTATAAGTTGAGGCTCGCCTCCGGTGTTAATTGTTATAAGAGGGAAACAGTTACAGAAACAATATGGCGTTAGAAAACGTTTCGTATATTTACTTCTTGGCTCCGGGATCCTTTCAACACTTGACGGGTTAGAGCGATCACATCTCCACTGCAAGAAGTGACTTTATCAGACAATAAACCTTTAACAGATTGACCGAAACGCGACTGTGTCTCGGAGGAAGCCATCACTGTTTACTACGGGTCCTGGAGAGGGACAATTTAAAACGTGAACGCGAATGACACAGTCTTTGACGACACTGACGAGAGGATAGGCTATAGGTTTTTAAAATGATATCTAAAAAGAGAGCTCTTTCGATCAAGTCGAGTAAAGTCACGCAATTCACAGTTTATTTGTCACATTTAGCCTATTTTTGTGTTGTGAAACCAATCAAATATAATCAATTATTTAACATAAAAAATAATCTAGCATTAAACGTAACAAATTTAAAAACATCCTATGTCAATGCTGTTACTCGAATTATTGTGAGGAAAAAATATTATTTTAAGATTTTATTATTCATTCATATATTACGTTTATAAACCAACACATAGACTAAACTAAAACTAATTTTAGTTATTTTTTAGTTACTTATTTCGTTCATTTGAATGTTTATACAGTTTGTTGTGTCATTTGATTATCACACAATATGTAATTGTTTTGTCTTGAAGTTATGTGTAGAGGACCACAATGGAAATAAGTCCTGGACTTTATTGTGTTTTAATCCTCGATTGTATTTTGATGCCTATTTTTTATGTTTTAAGGCTTCTTGATATAATTAAATAAAATAAATCAATCAATCAATGCTTATTTAATGTTATTGGCATAATGTTATTGAAAACCCTATAGAAAATTAACAGAAAACAAGACATCTTCAAGACAAGTCCATATAAAGTTTAGTTTCAGCTATGTTCATTTTCTAAAGTTTAACCACCTCCTTGCTTGACCATTTATAAAAATAAATAAATAAAAGATTTGTTCAAGATTTTGTTCTGCGTGGCAAAGGGATTTTGACTAAATGCAATACATTCTCATATGTAGGCTATTCTCTCATTATTTCATCTGACTCCATAAATGAAAAGGTTTTTTAATGATATCTGTGCATTATTAAATAAGCGAATGTTTGACTATTCCTTTTAATTTTTGAATGAAAATAATGTCAGAGTCTGTTAGAATAAAATCAAATGTTTACAATTTATTATGTCCGGTAATTTCATAATCAGTTCAAAGATAATCAATACAAAACATCAAATGCTCTGGAATAAAGAGAAGGTGAACCCGACATTAGGAAATACATGATGCTGAGAGTCCCGGCGGCTCTCAGCACTCACGGGCTGAGCTGGGGTACTGTCAGGTGTGGTGGAGGTGAAAGGAGCGAGGACTCAGGTGCAGAGATAATGGGTTCTTTAATGATAATAACAAAACAAAAATACAAACAAAACTACCCCCGTAGGGGACTTGACTTGACTTGACTTGACTTGACTTGACTTGACTTGACTTGACTTGACTTGACTTGACTTGACTTGACTTGACTTGACTTGACTTGACTTGACTTGACTTGACACAAGAGGTAACACACCAGGTACATACGACAACGAAACAGCACAGGACTGCAAACACAGGGAGAATAAATAGGGAGACCAAACAAAGGAGGTAACGAGGGAGGACAGGTGGGGCAAATTAATCAATAATCAGGTAACAAGATGGGAGGGGCTAGACAATCAACAGGAGAACACATGGCACAAGGAAACATACATGACAAGCCATGTGCTCACACCAAACGTGACTTGAACACAAGCACATGGCCAGTAAAACCAATCACCAGCCATGTGCTCACACAAAACGAGACATGAACACGCAGCTAATGAAAACACTCATAAGCCACGTGTTCAAACAAAACATGACAACATGAAAGCACACAGCTAGTGTAAAACACAAGCTGTGTGCTACACAGCACAAGACACGAAAGCACATGAAACAAGGCACAGACAAGATAAAACAGGTGTGTCAGGGCTCTGTCACAAAACCAAGAGATCGACTAGAGAGAAGTGACAGAACCCTGACAGGTACAGTAGGCCCAGAGCCCCTTGCTACATTTCATTTATAGACAGAAACTTCTTTCACATAGAAACATGTGATAACAATTATGAATATTTGCATTCAGAGGCTACACCTTTTGAGGGTAGGAGACCATTTGTCTCCTTTTGTAGAGACCACATTCCTTTGTGTGCCACATGGGCGTCAGTTTGGTTTGAAATGTGCTGGGGACAGAGACGTATTCGGAAGTGCATTTTCAAAAGTGCTGGGTACAATGAATGACATTATTTTTTTCTCTCTCTTTCGCGCAGATCATGTTTTGAAAGACGATGTAATGTCGCTTAATGTAAATAAATAAAAATGTATACAAACATGTGATGATGTCTGACTCGTTTTATGTTGAACTTGAAAGCCTTAGGTTTTTAAAAAGCATTAGACATACGAGTAGCCTATGACCCACTATTCTGCTTCATAAGATAAGTAACATTGACAATATGACATGACGTGGTTTAATGTAAACAATGATTACCAAATTTCTCTCTCATATTGCTCCTCATAACAACTGAAAACTGTCCAAAAAAAATCGCCAATTGACAACACAACTTCTGCGTTCTGCACTACAATTTTGCCAAGATTGAAAAAGCAAAAATATGTGTCGCACAGATGAACGATGATCACACCATGATCTGACACTGCATCCATCCAATCGTATCACCATTTTGACCAAAACTTGAAAGCACCCCGCCTCCATCATCATCCTCATCACAACTATTCCAGAATTCAGCAATAGATTCAAGCAATAATTAAACAAGATACTGACTACTCCACGATCATCTCCGACTCCACCAATGCTTGCTGTACGAACGCAAACCGTAACTAAGTTAGCTGAGTAAGTTGGTGGCTAAGGCAAGGCTAACATGATGTATTGCAAGAGAAGAGTTAAAACAGCTGATCCGTTGTGTACAAATGCACAAGACTATAGCCACAATACCAGCAAAACTTAAGTAATAAACATTGTTTTAACTTTCCACTGTTTATAGGAAAATGCAAGTAATCGCGTCGGCGCCTCCATGTCCACACTCCGCACAAACACTTGGATATGCGCCTAACAACAGTGAACATATATATCTAGGTTTACGTTAGAGAGCGAGCGTTTAGACGGATAAGTCCTTTTCACGTTTAACAAATCAAATCATGCATTGTAATTTGTCTACATACCTGCGAGTAAGCGCTGCTCCAGTTTGAAAAAGGCGAGACGGTAAAAGCATGACGTTAGCCAGCGATCGCGTAGCGAGAGAGGGGGGTCTGGGATGCAGAGATATTTGCTGCGTCTTTATATTAACATTCCTGATTGTTTGAATGATCAGCCCTCGGGAGCCCCCTTAAAATGCGGAACCTTGGCCGGAAATTCTCTGCCTCGGCTCATCCCAGCAGACTATGTAGTTCCCGCTCGTTCACTGTCCATGCTAAGCTGTCAGTGTCAGCTCATTTAAAAAATAAAGGAGTTTAAACAACAAAACACATCCACTTGCATATATTTGACAATCGGAATATCAGATATGTCATGCTATAGCAAACAAATTTGTGAATATTTTGAATAAAAAGGGAAAATGACAAAAGCAGATCATTCATTATTCAGTGCTGTTGTGGCTGCGGTGTCTCACGTGACAAGCGATGACACGTCACCATGGAAACCAGAGTGCAACATTTCTAAATAACGGTCGCCTAGAAATATTCACACTGGGTGGTCAGCCAGAATATTTTAAACTTGTGTGAAAGCCAAGGGTTAAATAAAGAAGCGCGATAGTCAGCGAGAATAAAACCAGCATCCAGCATCATGCCAAAAAAAAGTGGTGGGTACAAAATGACTCATCACGAAATCTGGTGGGTACGCGTCCCCACCGTCCCCACCGAAATCGACGCCCCTGGTGTGCCAGTTATCTCTAAACTCTTTAAAACCTTATTACCTTTTGTTTGACTTATTTTGGAATGAGACACTTGTACCAGTCACACTCAATTTCAAATGATACCAAACATGTATAAAACTGTATGATAATTGTTCACATTAAAACCATATATATTCGTGTGTGAGTTTTGGTGATAGAACGAGTGGGGGATGAGGAGAAGAAATGTATAGGTTAGGTGAGACTTTTGTCTCAAATGGTGAGTTCAAATGGTAATTTCCAGCAAGGTTCTTTGTCTTCTCGAGGAGTGGTCGTTCCTCAAACAGTTCTCAGTCTTACAGATCCAATCAGCAGCTTTGTTGAAAACAGCCCCGATGACACTTAGATAGATGAAGCTAAACTATTTCAGGGTCAGGGAGGTGGCATTGAAGATTTTGCATAAAAGTCTCCTTCGGCTTGCACACATGGGCAGTGCTGTTTTGGATATAGAGCTGGTGGACAACTCGGTTGAATGTATACTGACAATGTCTGAACCACTCATCCTGCCATGGCTTCTCTGTTCATGTCTGTTATCTGCAGTAACTCTGGCTGCGCTGTATCTCAAAAGGAAGATGAATGGATTTGTGCCAGGGAACAGATCTCCTCCAAGCCTCCCCTCGTTGCCCATCATTGGGAGTCTCCTCAGCCTCGTGAGCGACAGTCCTCCACACATCTTCTTTCAACAATTGCAGGAGAAATACGGAGATATTTATTCCCTCATGATGGGCTCCCACAAAATCCTTATCGTGAACAACCACCATCATGCAAAAGAGGTCCTGATCAAAAAAGGAAAAATATTTGCAGGGAGACCACGAACTGTAAGTAAACTGCTTTAAATCACTTTCATCAGCAACTGAATTATACTGTACTTTAAAAAAAAAAAGTTGTTTCAATTAAAAAAGTTAGTGTTCACGCTGCCTTAATTTTTTTAAGTTCAGTCAACTCTAATATCAAAATTGTCACTTCACATTTCAAGTTGACTAAACTTAAATGTTTTAATTTTACAGTGTAATAAGATGAGTTTTTTTTTTTAAATGAGGCTTTTTATAATTATCTTAAAGGTTACAACAGACTTGTTAACTCGAGATGGGAAAGATATAGCATTTGCTGACTACAGTTCCACATGGAAGTTCCATCGGAAAATGGTTCATGGAGCTCTTTGTATGTTTGGTGAAGGTTCAGTTTCTATTGAGAAGATAAGTGAGTATCACTGCAGCTAGCAGCCGACATGATGTTATACAAATATGTAAAGAATATATAAAATGTATTTCACAGAACCTGCTACTCATTTCTTCTTCTAAAGTTTGCAGGGAGGCGAGCTCTATGTGTGAAGTGTTGACTGAAACCCAGAACAGCGCTGTGGATCTGGCACCGGAGCTGACCCGTGCCGTCACAAACGTGGTGTGTGCTTTGTGTTTCAACTCCTCGTACAAACGTGGAGATGCTGAGTTTGAGTCCATGCTCCAGTACAGCCAGGGTATCGTGGATACAGTTGCTAAAGACAGCTTGGTGGATATTTTCCCATGGCTGCAGGTGAGATTTAACTCAATATGTGTCTTATAGAAGAATTATCACTGCAAAAGTTTGGGCTCGGAAAAGATTTTCTAGTCTTTACTCATGCATTTATTTGATCAAAAGGAAAACAGTAATATTATGAAGTATTATTACAATTTTTAAAAACTGTTTTATATTTTAATATAATTGAATATATAGGCTAATTTACTCCTGTGCATCATTAAACCAATCATTTTGGATTCCCCAAACAAAAGTTCTTCTAAAAAAAAAAAGAACCATATTTTCTTAGTGTAAAGAACATTTTAATATAATAGAATACAATGTATATCATTTTAATATAACTAATCAGACTCCACTATAAAGAACCTTTTGTGGAATGGGAAGGTTCCATGGGTTTAAAAAGTTTTTCATGGAACCATCAATGCTAATAAATAGCCTTTATTTTTAAGAGTGTAGAAAGTTTAAATGAACAGCATTTATTTGAAATAAATCTTTTGTAATATTTTAATGACTAATAATAAACATATTCATTTCTTTAAACTTACTGACCCCAGACTTTTGAACAGTAGTGTGCATATTAAAGTTATGACACTCAGATGTTAAAAATCATAACTATGTATTCCTTCCTTCAAGATATTCCCAAATAAAGAACTCAGAATCTTAAGACAGTGTGTTTCCATCAGAGACAATTTGCTTCAAAAGAAATATGAGGAACACAAGGTAAAAAAATAAAAATAAATAATATCCTGTGTATTCTGTAACTAACATGATAGCATAAAAGCTGCATGAATAATAATTATACGACAGTTTTAGATGAATGTAGTGCTGCAGACTCGACAAACGGCAGTTTTCATATTTAGAGAAAAAGCCTCGCTCAATTCTCTGGGATTTGTCTCCCTCTACAGGTGGATTACAGTGATAACGTCCAGCGGGACCTCTTGGACGCACTTCTGAGGGCCAAACGCAGTTCAGAGAATAACAACACCAACTCTCACGATGTTGGTTTAACTGAAGACCACCTGCTCATGACTGTAGGGGACATCTTCGGGGCAGGGGTGGAAACCACGAGCACTGTTCTGAAATGGTCAATAGCATACCTTGTCCATTTTCCACAGGTAAATAAAGCTGCTCACAGCTGAGCTGGCTGTACTGAATTAATTCATATTTTCTTGTAATGAAACATTGCATTTGACATTAGGTGCAGAGAAAGATTCAGGAGGAGCTAGACAATAAGATTGGAAAAGACAGACACCCTCAGCTCAGTGATAGAGGGAATTTGCCTTATCTAGAGGCCACTATAAGAGAAGTCCTGAGGATCCGACCCGTCTCCCCACTCCTCATCCCTCATGTGGCGCTTCAAGACTCCAGGTAATAACACTAAGATTTAATAGTAATAAAAATAATAATACTTTTATTCAGAAAGAATGCATTTAATTGATCTAAAGTGACAGTAAAGACATGTGTAATGTTACAAAAGATTTCAAATAAAACTTTTGATGAATAGAAAGTTCAAAAGAATCCTGAGAAATTAAGTATTAAGTTTTCTAACGCTGATAATAAGAAATGTTTCTTGAGCTGCAAATCAGCATATTAGAATGATTTTCTGAAGGATCATGTGACACTGAATATTTCTAACATGCAGTCAAACATGACATTCAACAAACCTAGACAGTTCAGATATTTCATGTGTTCTAGCTCAAGCACACCTGGTGCAACTAATGAAGCCCTTGATTAATTGCATCGGGTGTTCAAAACACCTGTTTTGAAGATCTGTGCTGTTGTGAAGGATTCTATCCAGGGGGTTGAATAATTTTGAAACTGTAGAAAGTTTCATTTTCAGTTGAATTTAGGGAAACCACTTGAAACATTTATTGTGTTGAGCTATTTCCATTACTTTTGTTTTATTTGTTCATTGCAAACAGTTGAAAGTCTAAATTTGCCAATAAAACTGATTTACAAAGAAGGTTGAATCATTTCAATTACAACTGTATATATATATATATATATATATATATATATATATATATATATATATATATATATATATATATATAATTTAATATTTATTTTTGATGTTTATTTAATGATCATTTCTTGAAACACCCACAATAGGCTTTTAAACGTATTTAACCCCATTGAACCCTAACCCTATTGAAAATGAAGAGAAAACGAAACTGTTCACATAAAATACTGTAGAGTCCTGATTTCTTCTCTGCTCACTTGTAGTGTGGGAGAATACACTGTGCAGAAAGGGACCAGAGTCATTATTAATCTGTGGTCTTTACATCATGATGAGAAGGAATGGAAGAATCCTGAGCTATTTGACCCAGGTGAGAATCTGCAATGACATCTAAAAGTCGTGTTTGTCTGTGAAAGTTACCAAAAAAGTACATCTTCTGACAGGACGATTTCTGAACGAGGAGGGTGATGGTTTGGGCTGCCCATCGGCCAGCTACCTGCCATTTGGCGCAGGAGTACGCGTTTGTCTCGGTGAGGCTCTGGCAAAGATGGAACTCTTCCTCTTCCTGTCATGGATTTTGCAAAGGTTCACGCTAGAGATGCCCGCTGGCAAGCCTCTGCCCGACCTCCAGGGCAAGTTTGGTGTGGTTCTTCAACCTGAGAAATACAAGGTCATTGCTAAACTGAGAGCAGACTGGGAAAAATCCCCACTAATGCAGCACTGCTGAGTAAATGTATGTATGTTGTATACATTGGTGAAAAAAAATTTAAATAAAAAAAAATTATGAAGCTACTATCCAATATCACAAAAAGCATATCTTGAGACAATATGAATCCATATTCAGCAGTAATTGAATAAAGTGCAGTAGATGGGTTCTGGAAGTAAAAATCCCATTCGTTTTCTCCAAAGGGGAATTGATTTTTAACACAAACTTAAAAACTTTTAAACACAGACCTACTATGAGTTTTGAGGTTGTTAATCATTGGTATATGTTTTTCGTTCAAGTCATCAATCTACATTATATCAACTTTTTTTTATAATCGTGTTTAATGGTTTAAGTCCTGGTGGAAAACTACATTACCCATGATTCTGCAAAGAAAGCTACACCAGAGAATAGCATCAATCTCCCTACACTCTTACTTAAATATGTGTGTATACTCTATATGCATGTATGCATTGTTTCTATAAACATCAAACAACATTTTATATTTATCCACCATTTTTATTTTAATTATGCTGTTTATACTTTCCCTCATTAAAGTGAAGTAGTGAGTCTTGTACCTATTTTTGTCCAATTTTCAAAGACTTTTTTGAATCAAATCAAAGTTTGTAATGTTTTGATTCACCAGCTGGTTGGCTTGGTTCATGGTTTATAACTCTTCAACAAAGACTTTTTAAAATTCCTATGGGAAAAATTAATGGCAAAAAAACGTATGGAACGAAGGCTACAAAAAACAAACTAAATAACTAAATCACTCAAAGAAATTCATTGGCTTTAATAACTTTTTTTATTTATTTGGAACATTCTTTGATACTCTTTAATTTGGTTAAGTCTTCTTATAAAATGCAGAAAATACAGTTTTATATAAAAACAAAAGTGACTACAGATACAAAACTAAAACGTAGTACCAGGCTTAAATCAAAGCTTAAGAAAAAGAAAAACCCAATTGGCTTGCAAAGCCTTCGTCACCTTCAAGCACTCCCACACTCACCGCTCAGTGTCAAAACAGTGCAATGACAACTTATTTAGGCAAAATGAACATCTCATTCACAGTGAGCTATCCAACATATAACTCAGATTTCCACTTTTATTCATATACCTTTGGTCTCAAACATCAAAGAACGAGAAAAAACAATGGAGACTAAAGCCACAGAAAGAACGACATGAGCATCGTCGCCACAACAGATGACTTGAAATCCTCACTGAACTGACTTCATAATCTCAAAATTTCCCTTAATCGGACAAATATTTTGATAAATGCTTTAACTATGATGATATAACTGGCCTAAATAGTTCAGAACACTCAATATTTGGATTACTACTACATACATGTTTTTGAAGGCATCATGTCTGTGTTGGAATCTGCCTCCCAAAACCAGTTTTTCCAGCTAATAAACTAGGAACCTAATTTATCAGCCACATCACGTTTGAAAGAAAACTAGCCACCACTTACACAGGAACACTCTGATCTGGAGATCAACAGGGCCGAAAAGCCATCTGTGCCCAAGCTAAGACTCTATTAAAGGACGCCTAACTGCTAATCCAAACCAAAGGTCAAACAAACACAGTGGCCTGAAGAACGATCCACTTAAAGGAATCCACAATGACACTCTCTCTCAACACACACACACACAGTCTAGGGAATGCAGTGGAGCAGCTTTGGACAGTCTCACCGCCACAGAAAAACAAATCTCAATCTCATCATGAACCCGACATAAGTGCTACACTAGCATGACAGTAACCTTACCTGATCTGCTACAATAAAACGCACATTAAAAGATTATTTTATGTAATAAGGCCTATACATAAGTTACTGTTAGTGGTGCAAGAGTTCCCTTACAGTGTTAGGATACAAAAACAATTTTAAAGCACTATGGGAGAGTACAGAAAAAAAAAATTAAGGCAAACAACAAACATATCTATGGAAGGCTTATCAAGTGATCCTTTCAAACAAGAAGTTTCCATTGACCAAAAGGTTCACTCATACTGGCCCTTAATTATTTTATGCAGAAATTCTATGACACACACATACTGTTCTCTTTAAGGCATATGAAAACTATTTGAATCAACAAAGGCACCTATTGTAAATGTACAAGCTGGGTTCAATCTATATACAAAGGTATTTTCAGCCTTCATTTGAAGAATCTTTGCATAATGAAATTAAAAATGTATTACTATATAGTATGTGGATGAAGTCAGTTTTTGTTTGTGGATCTATCGAGTTTCTGCAAATAATCATGCAAAATATTGGATAGAGCCCAAGACCATGTACAATGATGAAACAAAATGGCAACCATACCCTGCTAGGAATTATTAATAATAATAATAAAAAAAGATAATTATTTTCCTTCATTTTTCTGAATAGCATCATGCAGATACTCCAGATAAAAACTTTTTTTTAAAGGACACATAATAAAGAAAAAAAACAACAACTGAATATTAAAGCTCTGAAGTGTTAGCAGACTGCTCAGTGGCTGTCTTTTCCATTTTTTTGTGCACAATATAATCTTTTAAGAGTACAATATAAACAAATTAAGATTAATGAAATCTGAAAAATGTCAGTCCCTCCACTGAAATTCCACCTCCATTCCCCCTAAAATGTTATGATTATTTTTAGGTTCATAAAGAGATAGTAAAATAAATCCATATAAATCAAGCGGTTTAATCAAAGTCTTCTGAAGAGACACCATCATTTAATATGATTAACAGATCTAATTTAGGCTTTTATTCACATTGATCACCGAACATACAGTAACAGAAGTTCAAGTGTACTTGCTTGACACATAAGAAGCCTCATTGGTTCTTGCTGAAGCTTGATCGGTTGTCAAATACCAAGCATGTACGTTTTAGCTTCTGTTTGCCATATTTGATGTGCTCCATGTATGTGCATATGGATATATAATTTTATTAACTTTTTAAAGCGACATGGTTTTGGTGGAATGGTGTTTGGTGAAATCTCTCAGGCTTCATTAAAAATATCTTCATTTGTTTCAAAGATGAAAGTAACTAATGACAGAACTTTCATTTTAGGGTAAACCATCCCTTGAAGCATTTAAAAACAATATTAAAAGTACGAATTCAGGAGCAAAAACCAGCACAAATCCATATCCCCAGACCTTGAGTGCCAGCTTCATCTCAGGAGGCAATCAGCCCCAAAAAAACTGACAAAAAGCCTTCAATCTACAGGCATGTCACCCAGAGCTTGATAAGGCTATAAACGGGAGAATTTCCCGTGGTTTTGATCGCGACCTCTCTGTGAGGCAACAGACCTATTAACGTCTTTAATAGATTACCCTATTAATCCATAAAACCGTGAGGACTCACACATTAACGCCCTTTTAAAACTCTTTCGCATGCGCGCACACACACGAGAAGTACACCCAAAGTGACATAGCTGACAGTACAAACTGATGTATCTTAAGAAAGTAAAGGGAGACAGCAGTCTAAAGTAAGTCTCTGCTGGAACTGGTTGTGCTCAACTCTGGGGGTCCGTGTTGTTGCCGTGATGTGGACCGTCCTGTTCGTTGATAGTGTGCAGATGGAGGCAGACTGGAGGTCGCTGAGGCTCTCTGTGCTCCAGAGGCATGTCTGAGGCAGCCAGGCCCTGCTCCTCATCCCCGGGACCCAGAGGAGGGCTGCTGCCACGGGGGTTGCAGCTATCACAGAAGTCCTGCTCCTCGAGCTCCCCTCCATCCATATGCCCCACAAGATCTTTCATCTCCTCCTCTTCCTCTCCGTCTTTCCCCTGGCTGCACACGCATACCTCAATCCCAGAGTCACCCGTAAAGCGCCGGTGGCGCCCTGGAGTCTTGTCTTGGCTTTCGGGAGAACAGTCTTCTCCAGGTTCGGTCAGGTCCTCGCTGGAGCTGCCCTGTTTAGCGCATGCCACCTGTTGGAGCTGCCTGTCCTCTAGGCTGAGGTACTGTGGTTTGTGGGCGTCTCTGGCAGGGCGGTGTGCGGTGGGAGAATGTGGCTGCTCTACGCAGGGTCCCGGAGAACAGTTCTCAGATGCAGGCGGGGCAGTGGGGCTGCACTGCAATGGAGGACAGTGCTCATCTGGTTGTTCAGAGCACAGGGGCTCCGAGCTGGTGGACTGGGCTGGCTGAGAGGCACTGTATGGAGGCGGGGGTGTCGGAGGTCTGTTTTCGACTTCCTCGTATGCGGGTAAGAGGTAGCCAGACAGGAACCCTGGAGAAGAGGAAAAGAAGATGATTTTGACAGCATTTGTTGACTGACCACTAAAGCAAACATTACTTTCCATGAATAGATCTACTAGTTCTATAATAAACCGATTACTTTCCGATTCAGATATAATTGTAAGCTATTTACAGTTATTACTGGAGTGCAAACTTTGTTTGAGCGGCTCATTATCCGCCGGTGTTTGCAGCGTCTCAGAGTGGTTCGGTTCACAGTAAAAGCTGGTCCACACAAACTCCATCTCTGTTTGAGTTTAGGGCGCTTTAACATGGATTTGGGAACATGTGCCAAGTAACCATTTTTTCAAACTTGTAATGAGAAGCGCTCATGCCTGCTAGGTTTGTTGCGGTAGTCAGCCATACACTGATACATTACTTGCCCTCGGCGGGGTAGTCAGCCGTACACAATACATTACTTTCCCATGCGGCACCGCCCCCGTTGGAGTTTAGTTTTTTTTATTGAAATAAAAAACGTTTAGTTCAGTGCTGCAATTATAAACTGAAGTCGTCTGCTGTGCTCCATACAGCATGAGCTGCAGAGTCACAGCACACTGACCAGACAATGTTGGACGATTTAGTGCACAACAGATCCAGAGAATCTTTGACAAATATCTTATCTTGTAAATGTGCGGTCAGTATCGCCACTCCCTATACACAGAGTACGCGTGATCGCGAATTCGAAAAGCGATTTCTATACTCCGCATATAGATAGCAGCTCCCTGATACTCGCAAATTATAGGCCTATAGTATACGCATGATTGCGAATTAAATTTACAATCATCTAATAAATGATTTGACAGAACTAGTAGACAGAAAGTAACGTTGGATTAAGATGCATACAGGACAAGCAACTTTAAATCATTGATTTTAAACTTTGCTGAGCTATATACAGTTGGTCACTATGTCATATTCACTGTGCTATATGTAAAATTAGAGTTACATGTTTTTTTTGTTGAGAAAATAGGATTCATAGTGCGCATACTTAGTATTTACTTCCTTTTTATTTGTTTTTTTCTTCTTTGCGAAATATACAATAATAGGATTACAGAGGCAATAAGTTGCTATCTAAAGTTTAAACAGTCACACTTTAGATTAGGGTCCAATTCTCACTATTATCTAACTATTAACTATGACTTTCGCATCAATAAACTCCTAATTACTGCTTATTAATAGTTTGGTAGTTGTTAAGTTTAAGTATTGGGTAGGATTAAGGGATGTAGAATATGGTCATGCAGAATATGGCATTAATATGTGCTTTATTAGTACTAATAAACAGCCAATATCCTAGTAAGATGCATGCTAATAAGCAACTAGTTAATAGTAAACTAAAGTTAAACCGTTTAAATCCCTTTATTTTACAGGTTTATTTATTTTTAAATTCATATTGTATTTTATTGATTAGAGGGAGAATGACAGGGGAATGAAGAGGGTACTGACTGAAGTAGAAGGGTAGTGAGGAGTAGTTATGGGCTTCTCTGTAAGCGATGAGATTGATCTCGTGCTGCCGCTGCTGTTGCTGTAGTCTGTGTTTGGCTCGGCGGTGGTGACACACACAGCAGAAGCCCAGAATGATAATGAGCGTCAGGACCAACCAAAACCCTGATGAAAGAGCACAAAACACAATACTGTAGTGTTAAGTGTTAATGAGTAAACAGAACATCATGTTCGAACCAGGTACAGCACACCATAAATCAAAATTCTTCCATGTTATTTGAGTTGTCAACAGTGCTGACTGACAAGATGCTTTATAAGTTGCTTGGTTTCTTTTTTGAATGCATCTTGTCTGGTGGCTCCACCCACAGTGAACTTTTTTTAGTCCGACTTTTTGATTGGCTGCAAGCTTATTCAAAAGTTTGGGGTCAGTACTATTTTCTAAGTCTCTTATGCTCATCAAGACTACATTTATTTGATGAAAAAAAAAAAACAGTAATATTGTGAAATATTTTTAATAAGTTAAAGTAACTTTTGTATTTTAATATATGTTAAAAAAAATATTTTTCTTGTGATGGCAAAGTTCAGAAGGCCTTTATTAACCCCCTGGTGCCGTATGGATTACTTTTATGATGGATGGATGCACTTTTTTGGGCTTCAAAATCTCAGTTTTCATTCACTGCCATTATAAAGCTTGGAAGAGCCAGAATACTTTTTTTTTATATATATATATAACTCCGATTGTGTTTGGCTGAAAGAATAAAGTAATAGACACCTAGGATGGCTTGAGGGTGAGTAAAGTATATACAAAATATACAAAAAATCTATAAAATGCAACCATAATGGTACAAAAATGCATTGTCTTGCAAAACAACCTAACAATCTGGCACCAGATCCCAGGAGAAGAATGTACTGGACATTAGGGTGGGATGGATGCTCATCACTCAACAGTAAGAGCCATGCAGGTCCATGTCATGTGAGACAAGTGTGTGAAACTTTGCCCCAAATAAAGCAGAGACCTTTTCTGGCAGAAGTGGAGGGGGGTTAAGAAATTTAAGGCAGCTGTTTACAGGATCTTGTCTGATCCGGTTACACTGGATTTGTGTCTGCCCGGGTCGCATGTATTTGGCATGATGTACAAAACCCAAAGTGCAGCCCCTTGACTCAGCAGACGATGTGCTGCAATTACCGTGAAGATGAGGTTAGTCCTCAGTTATTAAAATAGATGGTACACCAGAAGGAGAGGGGTAATTTGATAACACAGAAACACTGCCAACAGGCGTGAACAGGGCAGAACAACAACTAGATCAGGGCCAGCCAATGACACAAAAGTTAAAAGCAACACACAAATCAGACCCATTATTAAAAAACTGAGAAATTCTTTAGGGCCAAAAAAAAACAAACACCCAAAACTGGCATATCCATTGTACTGTAAGCTCAATTACATATGTTCTTGAAATTACTGCAGATCTGATTCCAGTCAGATGCGTGAATGAATACCTAAATCTAATGACTATTTACGGTAACAAAACAATTACAGTGTCAAACATGAGCCGTGCCTTGGGTGTCTTTTCCCAAGGCATGTCGCCTCTTGTCCAACCCATTGCTGGCATCATAAGCTTGGGCTGCTTACTGCAAACAACTTGAGAACAAATGCAGGTGGCATGTAACACCCCTAAATGCTATTTAGAGTTGTTCCGATTCCGATACTAGTATCGGAAATGCCGCCGATACCAATAAAAATGCTGGCATCGGTATCGGCGAGTACTTCTACCCATGTACCGATCCAATACCATTTTCTTAAACAATATCTAGTAATGCACGTTAGCTTTGCATAACGCTGCAAATCGGAGATCAATTTGTCTTCGCTGCTCTAAACAGTGGTTGCTTGCGGCGACACAGGAAGAAGAAAACGCGCGCGCGATAGCAGTGTGTCCGCTGTTTAGGAGTATTTCAGACTGGACCAACCAGCCAGGAAAACGGCGACATGTCTCGTATGCCATACTGCAATTTCGAGGGGTGGAACAAGTATTAGCAACTTCAACACGAGTAACTTAAAGCATTTGAAGACGCGTCACCCGGCAGAACACGATTACACAAAGGCAAGGGCAGAGAAGAATGAGCCGCGCCAGAATCAACAATCTCTGAAAGCTTCATTCAAACAAAGAGAAAAGTTTTCAAAAGACAGCCAACGAGCGATAAATATAACCGACAACATGTATTGAGTTTATTGTTCTGGATGACCAGCCGCGGTCAAAACTGAAATGCCGTTTATTTAACAAAATTGTTTATGGACTTTAAATTATAAAGAGATTATTTTCTTATATTATTCATATATAATTTTTTAGATTCCTAGATTTATTTGTTGCACTTTTTTATGCAGGTATATAGTAAAACTAAAATACCTTTTTCAGTTTACAGTATTAGATGTGTGGCTGCATTTTAAGTTCTTTTTCATTTAAGAAAGAAAAATAACATATTGCTGTGAAATGTATGTCAGATAATAAAAATACTCTAGTTCACTGTATGTATAAGTCTGAAACACGCCATAAAATAATTCTATCAATTCATACAGTGTTAGTATGAATTGCAGCTGTATAGATACTGTACACACCCAGGTATCGGATCAGTACTCGGTATCGGCCGATACCCTGAGTCCAGGTATAGGAATCGGTATCGGGAAGGGAATCGGAACATCTCTAATGCTATTACAACCGTATTTCAATGCTGAATCAGATGTAATCTTATTTAAATAACTAGACAGACTGCCTTTTGCATCAGAGTTTCCAGTGTTCTGGAATTGGGACCACATCCAGGCCGATAAGTGCATTATATACAAACCAATACAGACTAGACATGTGCCGATATACGGTAATACAATACATCACGATACTGAACATGCACGGTATTGTTATTGTGGTCACTTTAAAATACCGTAAATAATTATTTATTACAAATTATTCAAATTTTTAGAATGCATTTTAAGAATACTTTTCAATCAACCAGTTAAAATGTACAACAAAGAGGCATGCACACACTCAGATGTAAACAAGCCCAACACGGAAAAGAAGCGCATGGCAGAACGAGTGAAGGAGACGAGCTGAATGAAAATACACATTCACTCACTGACAGCAGATGGCACTGATGGAACAGCAGAAATGAAGCCATTACACTGGTAACAGCTGTGCTACTTTCTGTTTCTGAACAGTATTTAAATATTTGAAACAGCCATTCAGATTTTGGTATTCGCAATGGTTTTTGTCACAGCACCAAATACTTAAATAGTTAATGCATTAACTAAGGTTAACTAATGAGACCTTTGGTGAATGATTACCTATTGTTCTTTATAATTCTTTTGCACTTTAATCTTGAAACATTTGAAACATTTGTTTACTTTATACATTTGTGTATTGTTTTATTGTATTTGAATGTTCAGTTCTTTTTGTTATAAGAAAAAAAGTTTTACATTTTTTTTGCAACTTATTGCAATATGATAAAAGCTTCAGCAATTATCGCAACATGAAAGTTTGATACCGTCACATGGCTAATACAGACTTGAAGTAACTAAGTACAAGTGCAGAGCAACTGGAGGATGTTTCAGACACTATAGCGAACAGCATTTACACCATGGACTGACCTGATCTTACAGCTTGTATAGGCAGCAGGGACTCAGATACTTACACCACACCTCGTAGTAATAGCTGCAACACTGAGATTCTCCACAGCAGTGGCCCGAATCACAGAAGTAGCTCTGGTTGTTCACTCCTACACAAAGCAGCCGGTTCTGCAAAACCCAAAAGAAAATATTAGCATTTAATCAGCACAAATATTAGAGGAGCTTAGTGCACCAAAAACTTTTTTCATGGCACATAAAAAAAATAATTTCAATGCAAAATAGGGCCAAAAGAATAGATTATGTTGTAGTTCCTTATTCTTTTGGACATATCTGGCATATCTTTGCATTGCGATCTGCCGGTCAATTGTATTAAAGTGCTTTTTATTATCACATGTATGTAAAGACATCCTGATGTCACTGTCATAATAAGTAAATAAATGTCCCCAACACAGTGACATCGGGCTGTCTTTACATACAGGTGATAATAAAAAGCACTTTAATACAATTCAGAGGCAGATCACTACGCAAACCCTTGAGTGTTCAGACTATATTATACGGAATGCAATTCAAGTTACATTTGCTAATTAAATTAATAAAATGCTGATTCCTGTGGTCTCGTTTTACCTGTCTAAACCCCAGGAGAAAAGGCATGATAGGCGTCTGATAGGAAAATCAACACAGCAGAGACAGAGTTTTGTTACACACAGGGCTGCAAAGACCAAGAGAGAGACAGAGATAAGGTCGGGCTCGGGCCACCCACCACCCACCACCCACAACCCACACATGGTACAGTGCGACATGAACTGCCCCCTTTATTAGCCGGAGGGTCTCGTTTTAAACACACATACACAGCCTTCATGGCATTTCAGACCCAGCGAGCGCTGCCAGGGAATGCAAGTAAACAGGATGAACAGACAAGCGGTCTGTGCCTCACTCCCTCTCTCACATACACAAAGTAATGATGACAACTGCTGGCCTGACAGTTGTCTCAAGCGTTGTGCTAAGTACCGTACAAATGAAAGTAACACTGAAATCTTGCCTGAGGAACAATAATCTTTACTCGAGTAAAAATGCCATATAGGCGCCGATCCCGTGGGTGCTTAAGCCAGTTCTCTGGTTATTTTATTAATAGTTATTTTTGAGTTAAGTGCTTATTTTAAATAGATATGAATATTTAGTAAACCGCTACTGATCATCAGGTAGGCTATAGCCTATCATGGATAGAATGTACTTTCGTTTGGTTGGTCAAATGTATTTGCAGTGTATAATAACTTAGCCCAGTTATTATTTGCTCATGGAAACATAGGTGAATAAAAATGTGTTTTATATTTGGTTGGTAATTTATTTGCATGTTTGTTTCTCAATGCGTTGGGTTGAGATAACGATTAACGATAACAAGCAAACAGTCTGAGTATTCAGGGCTGCAAACCTGTGTAAGGGCGGACAGAGTGCCAAAAAGTTCATAGAAGGGATGGCAACTGGCAGCAAACAGCTGAGTTGAAGGTTAATTAGTTAATTATTACACATTCCTAGTCACAGAGAGAGCAACAGTAAGTGTTCCAGATAATATTTTTAGTGATAATTTGTAAAGCATTCAACCAATGAACCATAAGAGAGAATTCCAGACATCATATCCCATTCATGTCTACTAAAGGTATACACAGATTTGATCAGCTTTTGCATTTCCTGGGAAAAGTATCCATAAACTTGGGTGTTGCTAGCACTAATGCTCTACTGCTGTAGCTACAGGCACACGTTTGAATTATGAGCTTGTATGGGTGTTGCGGTTAGTCCACATTATGGTACATATGCTGTTTACAGAGCTTCTTAATTTAAACCTTTAAAGAGATAGCCTAGTTCACCCAAAAATGAAAATTCCATCATCATTTACTCACCCTTGTGTCGTTTCAAACCTGTATGACCTATATCTTCTGCGGAAGATATTGTGCAAAATGCTGGTAACCAAAATTTTTTGGTGACCATTGACTTTCATTGCATTGATACAAAAACAGACATTTCTCAAAATATATATTTTGTTTCGCAGAAGAAATAAAGTCATAATGGTTCAGAACAAAATTACAGTGATTAAAAGTTAAAAGAATTTTAATTTTTGGCGATCTTTTAAATAACAAAGGGCTTTCTCCTTGTTTCTTTTCCCCCATATTTATGGTTCAATCTTTAAACTTACAAGATTTTTTTTTTTAAATCCTTATGTAGAAAATGAATGGGAAAAACAATTGTGGAACCAAGTCATTGAAAATGTAGGCGATCACCTTGCACTGTACTGATCATGGTATTTAAAAAAAAAGTTTGGTGTTGTATCTCTGATATGTATAGGCTACAACTGTTCAAATGTTTGGCTCTGTAAGTTTTCTTTTTTTTTTTTTTACTTTTATTGAGCAATGACACATTAAATTGGTCAAAGGTGGCAGTAAACACATTTATAATACAAAAGGTACAACATTTTTATTTCAAATAAATGTTGTTCTTTTGAACATTCTATTCAAAGAATCCTGAAAGAAAAATTCTCATGTGACACTGAAGACTGGACTGGAGTAATGGCTGCTAAAAATCAGCTTTGACGTCACAGGAATAAATTACATTTTAAAATAAACTGAAATAGAAAACAGTTATTTTAAATTGTAATAATATTTCACAGCATTACTGTTGTATAGCATTTAATAAACGCAGCCTTGGTGAACATAAGAGAATGTTTTTTTTATTTTTTTATTGTACCGATCCAACTTTTCAACAGTACTGTGTCATTGAAAATGGGGGTCTCATGTGAAAAAAGGTTGTGATGTAGAGATTGCTTTTTCATTATCTAATATAGTCAAGTCCCACTCTAAATTTTCAACATTTCACAGGCATAAAGCATGTGGTTTCAGCCATGTTAGTAGATCTGAGATCAGCCTATCTTTCAGGCACCTATACATTCCCTCAGAGATAACACCAGTGGAGAGCAAACAGCTCACTCCCTGACCTTGATCTACCACCTGTCACAACAGAGAGAAGAAGAGCATCTTCAAACATACACGCCTTTCACAGTCAAGGCCAGAATGAGAACAGTCAAAACAGCCTCAGCCTATCATCAGCGAAATCTTTAAATATGTCCTTTTTCTAGACAGCCAAGTGTCAATCACAGTGAGTCAACTGTACAATTCGAAATGTCACTAAACAATTAGTTTATTGCAGAACGATCACAACCCTACAGGCTACAGATAAAACATGGCTCGGCCTAAAAAAATCCCCTATTGTACGCCCTTACTTCATCAGCAGCAGTAGTATTAATAGACAGGCCTTTTAAATTATTTACCCATCACTCAGAAAGAATAACATAAGGGACGAGACAAAGTGTTATGAATCATTCATCTGGTTGTGTATTTACCTGTAATCCCAGCCAGATTGAAATTGAACAAACTGGCCAAAGAATTGTATTCTATTTACAGATGAATATTTCTTGATGTTTTTGAATTGGTCTAGATGAGAATCTAAATTAAGGTAATTAGGTTGCAAATTGTTGACTTCAAGAAAGACTTTTAAAACTTAATACAAAGACATTTTATCACTTACTCAAAAGCAGACAAGGCCATTCACTAACAACTGAAACACTTTCCTTTCAGTCATTTCTTTAAAAGGCGCACATTTGAGATTAGAAAAATAAAATATTGCAGTATAAATATTTTGTATATATGTACATATATACATATACACACACACACACACACAGTACTGTGCAAAAGTCTTAGGCACGTTAGTATTTTCAGCCCCCAAAAATGGTTTTGAACCAGTTATTTATATCTCTTGCTGTAGTATGCAAGTAGGAAATATCAGTTTACATTTCCAAACATTCCGTTTTACATTAATTGTAATAATCCAGTGAGATTTTTGTATGCTCAAGAAGTCTGAGAACAGCCGATATGATCCACAGAGATCTGATCTCACCATCATTTAGTCTATCTGGGATTACATGAAGAAACAGAAAAAACTGAGACAGCCTTTAACCAAAAGAACTGTGCCAACATCTCCAAGACGCTTGAAGAAACCTTCCTGCAATGCTACAGTACTGTGAAAAGTTTTAGACACTTAAAAATGCTGTAAATGTGAGGATGCTTTCAAAAATAATGTGATAAATAGATTTTAGTTTTCAATTAACTTCTATCTATTAACTAAATCAAATCAATATTTGGTGTGACCACCCTTTGCGTTTAAAACAGCTTTTGTCTGAGGTACACTTGCACCTATTTTTCAGTTAGCTTTGCAGGAAGGTTTCTTCAAGCGTCGTGGAGACTATAATGAAAATGCTAAGGTGGCTAAGATTTTTGCACAGTACAGTATAAGTACATATATGTATAAGTACAATGTAAACACATGTTGTACACAATAAGTGCATTGCATCAAATTATTAATTAAAATGCTAGTATAGTAGACATTTAACATGATTTAATACATTACAGACACTTATAATACAGTGGGTCAAAAAAAAATAATAGCATCTTATATTATTATAAACAATATAGATTTTTTACAAGTTTTACCAAAAACACAGTTTACACTTAAAAGTCATGATCTCTAATGACTTGACACTGTTACTGTATTACTCTCCATTCAGTCAAGCTGACAACTTTAAAAGCCAGTTAAAGAACATAGCTAAAGCTGTTCAGATCAGACCTCCAGGCAGTCAACTTCCTAACCTTTGTGTTACATAAAAACTGAATCATTTTGTTTAGAAAGGGACGAAAAAGATCAAGTATGAACCATGTAAAATATCTTTGTGGCATGTCAGACTCAAAAGTCTAAGTAATCTTTGTTGTCACCGCTGTGGACACAAGCACACAGGCTGTGCCTCAAAACCCAATGAGCTGACTAATTAGACAGCATTCTGAGCACCATTACAACGTTTAACGCACTTGAGATACATACCAATGCTGTCTAACTAGGCAGCACACAAGGTTTGGAGACACAGCCACAGTCAACCGGCTAGGCTAATGATGCTAACAGTGTCTTTACCTCGGTCAACGCTGCCTCCACTGACACCGAACCGACTGGTCCAATAACCGCGTTACTTACAAACAACCCCATGCCCAGTTTTATATATACAACCCCCCACATTCCGCCCTTTCCCGTGGCTTTCGACACATCTGCGACACGGCAGGACATTCAGCTAGCCTGCGAGCTAGCTTCAGTTACGTTTCTTTCTTCTTTCTTTCAACTCTCTCACAAACTCCGAAAGTCTCATCAAGGCCCGCCCCCTGCTGCTATTGGTCCGTTCAAGTGAACACTTCCTGCTTTGACTGATAAACGTAGTCACGATTGGTTGATTTATCTGTCGTTTAAAAACAACCAAAGAGACGGTAGGGCGTGACTTTGTTGTTCTTTACCAGCTGAGAACAAGAAATCAGCTGACATTGAATTTAAAGGGGCAGGATATGACATATTTCCCTATGCAAAAATGAAAGCAAGCAAGCAAGCAAGCAGATAGATAGACTAAATTAATAAAATATTATTTTTCATGAATTTTCTAATATTTTTAAACTAATGTATTAATTCTTATATTAATAAATGTATATAAGTATGGATATTAATGATTGAATTTCAGTATACTGACTGAAGTTTAACCAAATCTTTTCTTGGAGGATACAATCCAGTAATACATATATAATATTAAGAATACTAGAAACAGTCCAGAACAATTTATTAAAAGTGTGGAACATAAAACAAAGATGCTGGATTCAAGTATCTCAAGTGTTTTCTTTTCACTAAAGTCAAACTTTTGATTTTCATTCTAATATAGTGAAGCGTGTCTTTGCATGTCCGTGTACAAAAGCAACTGCCTTGCTGGCCATTTCAGCTGGCCAAACATTTCAGCCTAATTATTTATTGTTAGAAATAGTTAGGGACGTTTTTAAAATTAAAATTACTTCTTTTCCCAACTTCACCAGATGCCAATCTACACACACAGGGTACATCTACTGCCTTCAAAATGTCAGCAAATGAAGGCATGGTATTAGATAGGATGTTGTGAAAACACTGGTTTCTACAGCCTTGATGCAGCCTTCAGACTCTGCCTGCGAAGGCAGCATGGTTCAGGTTTCGGACACAGCAAGAGTATCATCGAGAAAGTGACAACCACTGATCCCTGCAAAATCAATGTAATCTCTCTCAAGTAAACTTGTTTGTTTTGTGCTAAAGGTTATTTTGACAGCCATAGCTAAGGGCTCTTATACTTGCTTTATTCCTGCGACATATCTTTCCGACTTGGGACTGCGGCTTCTTAGGTGAGACTCTTTGAACTGAGCCAAGTTAAAAGGAACAAAAGCAAACAAATCACATTGTTCTTTCAGGAATTTTTCTTGTTCACTGGCTTTCATTTCTCTCTTTTTTAGGCACTTCTCTCATTCAGAACAGAGAAGTCAATGGATCCTTACATCCCAGCTTGACAAGTTAGGAGGATACAAGCTAATCCCCTAATCTGTCTATTCTCCCGTGCAGTGCCAAAGGGGGAGAGGTACCCAGCACAAGTAATCCTATAGAAAAAACAATAGGATTAGACCCCAGCTCTTGGAGTGACAATCAGATATCTACTGACTGATTTGCAAAGTAGGGTCGAGTTTCTTCAAATTAGCTTTTTTTCCCTCCTCTAGGGAAAAGGTGCCTTTCATTAACTGCTGGTGGGATTCCTTTAGGACAGATGCTGGAGGTCCGCATGAAAGGCATGTATTCTTCGCTTCCAGCACACAAGTCCTGCTTCTCCCACAGCAGAGGCTGAAAGGTGGGAACGCACCAACCCCTCCACCCCTTTACCCTCTGTCAACTCCTTTATGATTCGAACTCTAATGCCTTTAAAAAGTGTTTGACAGATGGATCAGATTCCACTGAGGATACATGTAGCAGATCAACAAGACTAAATGATGAGGGCAATGTGAGATATGCTGCCTGTTTAGCCATGCAACATGTTTTTATTTTTATAATTTTTTTCTGTAACACTTAATGAGATTAAGGTTTTGGGTAGTTTTTGCTTGTTGATATATATATATATATATATATATATATATATATATATATATATATATATATATATATATATATATATATATATATATATATATATATATATATATATATTACAATTGATACATAAAACCTTGAAAACTGGCTATTTTACAGACAAGTAATCAAGTGTCTAGCCTACACTAAAAATAAAGTTTCCAAATGAGGGTTTCGCATGCAGTGATGCCATTGAAGAACCATTTAGGGTTCCCCAAAGAACCTATAGAGAACAGTTCTTAAAAGAAACATTTTTAATAGGATTCCATTTTTAAGGAATTTTCCATATTGATTTTTCACAGCGGTTTTGTCCATATTTTGAATCAAGCATTACATTATATTAAATTATGTAATTTATATATATTTATGTATTAAAAAAAAAAACTTTAAAAAAATTATTTAGGGTATTATTCAAATATTATATTGTTATATAATGGTTCAGATGTCCATCATTTTGGGCTGTGAAATAATATTGCCTGTACAATAGATGTGTCTTCCTTTTGACCTTTAGATGGCACTATTGGTGTAAAATTACCCCCAGAATACTCTGAGATGTGTGTGTGGGTTGAAGCCTATTCTTGGGTGTGTGATTAGCCACTGTGACACTTGATACTTAACCACAAGCTAATGCAGCTTGGGAAAGGCATCATCCTGTAGGAAACAAGGGTCACCTGCGCTGAAAAGGAAGTCCTTGATTCCATTTAAGTCCAGTGAACTTGGCCAAGCAAAACATGATGTGACTCTTAACTTCATCTCACATTACTTTTCCAATCCGGTCCATAAATAAAGAGAACACTTGTGGATTATTGGGCAAGTGAATAATGTGTGAAATTCAGCTAAACCTACTATGTCATTTTGAGGCAGAATAGTCATTCTCATATTAATAAAAGTCAAGACAACCCTGAGAAATGTGAATGGAGAATGTGAAGCTACGAAGTTCTTGTTCATGTATCTAAGAAATATAAAACATGATAAGATTAAAGACAGGCTCTCACCCTCCTAAAATCTAAGGTAACATGACGGATACTGTTTCACCTGTTAAACACTTTGCTCTCCCAGCCAAATAGCTTGGCTTCCCACTATTCTTCCAACATCTGCCGGGAGAATCACGGTGTAATTGAGGCTTTAAAAAGGCATGCCAGAAAGCTCACCAGATGCATCATTACTGTGTTCGGCCTGTCTTTTGAAAGCTAAATTTACGAAGCGGTCTTTGCTCAGGTCTCTTTCGGTGGTTTGCACTCTTTACTCTGAATGCTGTTGAGATGCTAGAGCATGTGTCCAGCATGGGAAAAGATGCTGTACAAACAAACAAAACAACTGGAGCTATGAATTAAAACAAATTAGATCATAATGCTTTTAAAAATGTCATTAGCGGTTTCTCGTGACTGCTTCTTCCCGTCCAGATGTTTCTTCAGAGATCAAAGCAGGAATGTGCTCTAATGGTGTAAAAGTATTTGTTGTGTAATACTGGTAGATAATGTAAACCCTGGTGCAGGAAATTGCCAGTATGATTTTACAGTAATTTGTGCAGGTGCAAAGCGTGTAAAGTGGTTTTAATCCCATGTCTTTGTAATCATTGCCTTTTTATATGCCATCATTTCCAATCTGTGCTGCATGCACAGGCAAGTGTAAAGATAAAGTGTAAATAATCATGTTATGCCTGACGTGACATTGCTTGGTCTGTGGACAATGTTTGTGTGTGTTCCTTTGTGTGCTGTATAGGTTCTGAAAACGTAATCCTCAAATCCCCTCCCCATAAGTCGCCTCCAACTCCTCCTCTGAACTCGGAAGGTCTTCATACCTTTGTCAGAAACTGTGAGCTTGTGGCTCACCCACAGTTCCTCAAAGGGGTTTTGGTAATGACCTTGTGCTAGCTAGCTAGATAGACATGATAGATAGATATACAGACATGATAGACATTGATAGATAGACATGATAGATAGATAGATAGATAGATAGATAGATAGATAGATAGATAGATAGATAGATATACATGATAGATAGATAGATAAAACATGATAGATAGATAGATAGATAGATAGATAGATAGATAGATAGATAGATAGATAGATAGACAGACAGACGGACGGACGGACGGACGGACGGACGGACAGAAAGATAGATAGACACCTTGCACTCTTCCCTTCTATTTATCAGATAACATCATGAAATCTGGAAAAGAAAAATCAAGAAATAAAACTAATACATAATGTATAATGGCAATTATCTAATTTTACATGCTTTTACAGAAGCCACACAGTGTAAAATTCCCTGCCTTCATTTTAGGAATATCCACAATGTCATCCTCAATATGAGTGAGTGCCCATTTCCTGCTGAGCTCCAAACCTATGTATTAATATTGATTGAAGTGACCACGTCTTTCAGTCCCATGAGGCCATATTTCCTGCATGATTGTACAATATCTGCACGGAGGTGTAGGCATTCCTTTTATCCTCAGTGACAAAATCAGCTAATGGATTGTCCCACATTGCATATGATCTAATTTATTCCGTGACTGACCATAAATCACATCAAGCCCAACATGAGCCCCACCTTTTAAGAATTACATTGAGCAGCAAATGTACATTGTCTGGGGTTGATAAACATTTCTTCTCAGTAGTTTAAAAACACAGTATGGTGAGCATATGTTTTGATAGATGTGCATATGTTGATTTAAAGAGATAGTTTGCCCAGAAATTAAAGTTCTGTCATCATTTATTCATGCTGAATAACGTTCCTCATATATGTTATGACATGTCTTCTGAAGATTTGGAATATAGAGCATGAGCACATATGGACCGACCTTTGGTACTTTTTATGTCATTTTGAAGCTTGACAGCCCCAGTCCTAATTCTTACATTGTAAAGAAAAAAGTGGCCAGGGTATTCTTGAATGATATAAGGGTAAATAAACACATAAGCCTACATAATATTCATTATTTGAACTATTCCATTATCTCCCACATATCCAAAATATATTTAAAATATGTCAAATTAATGTTATATAGTGCAGTTTAAGGAAATATATTTTAAAATATATATTAGCAGTAAATGTTTGCATATTTAATTGTTGTATATTTTAAATATACTTAAAAATATTTGAAAATACTTTTTTTGTTGTAGCTTATATCAAGTATGTCTATGACAGATTTTATTTGTTTTTCTTTGACACAACTGAGATGTTTAGGATAACATGGCTAAATTCCTATGAGTTATCACAGAGGAATCCCAAAGGAAAAGAGGCCTGCCTAGAGTGTGACAGGACAATACCTTTGCATTGTCATCCTATGACTGCACCAAATCCAAGGGGGCTTTAACATCAGAAGCATGAGGTATTTGTTTTGGGATAGCATGGATTAACCATGTCAGCGCAGACCTCCGCTAGCTCTGGATGCTAATGCGCTCAGCTACTTCTATGCTGCAAGCCACTGCTTTGAGAACACAGGGAAAGAAGAGGTGTGTGGCTTCCTCCTTTGGTTGTTCTGTTACCCTCTTTACAGATGTCTGCTCCAGCACAGACCCAGCAGCCACCCGTAGCTTTTAAAGCCTAACCTTTGACCTTAGATTTCTCACTTTACGGTGTATAACACTAGTCGAAAACACTTACAGGGTCACCAAACAGCTTTCTTTAGGAACACCAGAGAAATTATTAAAACACATGTAACAGAAATAGTCTTAACACAGAGATTTATAAACCAACCAAAAGTCACTTATTTTCAATGACAGTTGATGAAAATAATGACAGTTGGCAATGGAATGTCATAGAGTCCAGTGATTTGACAAGTTTATGCACCTTATGTAAATGAGCAACACAACGACTAGCAATAGGAGTGAAGACATTGGCGCTCATGTGATCAGTCTCTTCTGAGATAATGAAGTGAAGTGTCAGTAAGATGCAGTGCTACGATGTGTGTTTGATCATAAAAAAATGATGCATGGAAAACTGTCAAAAATGGTCAGAGTTTGATTCATGCATTGATAATGATGATACATTATGCACGAATGTAATTTATATACAAACACTTTCCCCTCCAGGCTGTTCATTTGTAATGGCAAGAAAACTGATTCCTTGTCATAATAGAATGACAACCCATTTGTGATCTGATTTTTTAATGCTAAGGCCAGTTACGATAATATTTAGAGCAATCAGCAGCAGGAACGCCCACTAGCGACCAATTACAAGCGATAAAATGTTGTATGTGTGAGCAAGGCATTACTGAGGTGTTATGGGATCAATATAAGCAGCAACAGACCAAGAAATTCAGTGCAAGGCAAGCCTCTGCACACTAAGAACAAAAAAGACAATACACAAAGGAAACAAAACATGTTTAATTGGCTCATTGTTGGAAAAATATACTTTCAGTTTCAATATATCTATTATCTTATGTGCTGTGGTTTAGCATATATCGCCACAGTGGGTGTTGGCAGCTCTGAGCAGTGTTTGTTTTAGACATCCCAGAGGTCGCTGGCAATGTGTTAAGTCCGTTAAGACTCGGACCACAGAAGGTTGTGAACCCTGCTGTCTTTCAGGAGCATGTGACAGGGGAAATACCCACCAGGCCATAACTGTATCATTAGCGGCACTGATTATCCAAAAGGCAAGATGGCTACTTGCCCATCTGAGGTCTGAGACCATCACTAAGGGCTTGGAGGAGATTGAAGCACGAGTCTAATGTAACATGAATGGATGGTTATTTCCAGGACTGGGACCCAGCAGTTCTGAAGTCAAGGGAGTAAAGGACGGAGGCCAGGGCAGCGTAGAGGTGAGTGCTGTTGAAGCACAGACTGTACACTGGGCTACTGGTGGTGGGCGCCAACTGGAACATCTATTAACCGAATATTGCAAAGATGAACTTCACTACAGTAATATAAAATACCAAAAGGTTCTGAAACATGCATGCTCACAGTTACCTGTAAACAGCGTGTTTGCCGTTTGTCCCAAAGACGCACTACTCCATAGTATGACGAGCCACTGGCAATCATGTGATTCTTGTCAGACTTTATACAGTAAAGGGTGCTGTCATGAGGCTCCTCCCACTCCATCACACACTTTCTGTTAGAAAGGGAAATTCAATGTACAGATATACAAACATGTTATTTTACAGGGCAGTTTAGTCAATATTGTCATCAAGTTTGCCAAATTATTCAATATGCAGAAGTGCAAATGTGATTTAAGAACTACAGAAGGGGAACATTTACAGGGAGTAATGACTTAAATTGTGGTCTGTTCTTCACATGCAGTCCTCCTATGACTTGAAGTGAGTTGTATGGACTACATTTAAAGGGATACTTCAGGATTTAGTTAAAGTGTAAATTGCAGGTAAAATTTTCACGAAGATAATGCAATGTGCTTACTAAACAAAGATAAGAACCGCCCACCATTGTTTTTTTTATACCAAAATGCTGAATATAATATAAAAAGTTGGTGCGTTTTACAGTGGTTTTAAGCACACCCCCCTCCCTTCCACTAGGCTGGGCGTGACGTCATAAAAGGTACTCCAAGCTTTTACTGTCCATGCTCCAGGCCTGGAGTTACGCTATATTGGAGACCTAGCTAGCAAAAATGGTTAACTATTGTGTTTGTGCGGGATGTACGAATACATCAAAAACGGGGGAGAGGCTCCACAAGTTCCCCAAGGACAAACGGCTGATTCGTGCCTGTAAGTGTTAGCATAACTTACCCGAGGTAGGGTAAAAAATCAAGCAAGACCCTACTCGAGCCCGCTGTGTCCGAGCCAGGTCCGGCCCTGCCCGACACATTAACTGTAATTATGAGCCCGAGCTCGATTTAAACTCGACCATTTTTTAATACGTGGGTCATTATTATAACTGACGTTCTCAACTACTTTCTATATTACTTTCTCCCAGCCGCAACATTTATGTTTTGTCCCGCTCCCGCCCGCAAAAAGACTTTTTTTCTGTACCTCCAAGTAGCCTACATGTCGCCACCATACACATAAATGCTCCTGATTTGTTATAAAGCATTAACACACAAACCACTGTTATAACATAAAAGCAAGCGGGCTACTGCGTGCATGGTTTGGCATGACTGCGCGCAAAGTGCGCTCCCATAATAATTCATAAAAAGCTGACATCAGTTCATCACGATCTCACACATCTCTGTTATTATCAATGAAGCTTTCATAATATATATACTATGTTTGTTATAATTAGAGGATTTGCAAGCTTACAGAATTCAGCACTGAACAAAAAGTCAGTTTTGAGCGGTGAGGGAAGTCTATCGTAAATGCTTCTGATTGGCCATTATTGCGTTCAAGAAATCAACACATGTCTGTGATTGGCTACATCGCTTAACGCTGCAGACATGTTAGAAATAGAAACTCTGCCTGTAAACCGTTTCTATTTTGTTTTAGTTGTTCTTATTGCTTTTCTGCAACAGATGAATAAAAATGTATTCGTTTTTATGTTTTATTCATAGATATTTCTAGTTTGCGGGAGTCCCGCGCATCGTTTTATTCTCCCTCAACCCGCACACACAGAGTGAGTGCATTACCGCCCGCGCTCCCTTTTATGACGTCATCACCCAGTTACGGTAAAAACGTACTCGGTTACTAACGTAACCTCGGTTCTCTCTAGAGAGGGAACGAGTACTGCGTAATAGCTTACGCTATGGGGAAAACCTCTTTTCCACGAGATATTGAAGCCAAAAATTATCCTTAATTTTTTATTAATGTAAAACGCTTTGCAGCAGCAAGCAGACATAGGCGAAACAGCTCGCGTGCCTATTGGCTGCTCTTGCGGCAAATGCAGCAGCCTATCGAGAGAGGCGTTGCGTGACACATATCCAATGGGGGCATTTCGCGCCCATCTCGTCACATCCCGCCAGAAAGGGTGTGGTCTCGCCTTATAAATATAGTTCGATAAGGCTGGTACACTGATTTTCATCGCCGAAGCGAACCAGCGCTGTTGTATGCACGGCAAGATACGCAGTACTCGTTCCCTCTCTAGAGAGAACCAAGGTTACGTTAGTAACCGTGTACGTTCTCTTACGAGAGTATCTCTCGTACTGCGTAATAGCTTACGCTATGGGGAACACAATGCAACACGCCGTGCGTACAGGGATCCAACACCAAAGTCCCCGGGGCCGAAGCCCAGGGGCCCATATAGTGCATAATCACCATAAACTCACATAGAGTGGAGGAAGAGAGGCTGGAAGCGTCATTCCTAATAAAATAGCACCCAGAGGGGCTAATCATGTGACAATTAAACGCGCAGCCAGGGTGAAAGCTTTCAGCCTGATCTGGGTGGCCATACATGTGTCAATACTCATGGGGCTGAAGTAAACTCAGTATCTGGGCCGCACAGCGGGGCAGATAGCACTGAATTCTAGAATGCTAAAAGCTTAGCCTGCAAGGCGGGTACCTCCAGGTTATAATACTTTATAAATGTAGACGGCGAGGCCCAGCCCGCGGCCGTACAGATATCTTGCAGGGTAACCCCGCTAGACCATGCCCACGAAGAGGCCACGCCTCTCGTGGAGTGCGCTCTGACACCCAAGGAGCACTGCAGGCCCTTTGCAGCGTAAGCGAGCGCAATGGCATCCACTATCCATCTGGATAGGCTCTGCTTTGAGGCGGCAAGTCCCTTGGAACGCCCGCCAAACAAAACGAAAAGCTGCTCAGTCTGTCTGAAACCAGACGAGCGCGACACATAAGCTCTTAATGCCCTGACAGGGCAAAGGAGACTCGCCTCTTTCTCCTCATTGAGAACCGGAAGGGCAGACAGGGAAATTATCTGGGCCCTAAACGGTGTATTGAGGGATTTTGACACATACCCGTGCTTCGGTTTGAGAATGACTTTCGAGTCATTAGGCCCAAACTCCATACATGAAGTGCTTACTGAAAGCGCCTGCAAGTCCCCTATGCGCTTCACTGAAGCGAGAGCCGTGAGAAACACTGTTTTGAACGACAGGTGTTTCATGTCCGACAGTTGGATTGGCTCGAACGGGGCGCCTTTCATGGCCTCCAGGACCGTGGAAAGGTCCCACGTCGGGACTGAAGGGGGCCTGGGAGGGTTTAGCCTCCGAGCTCCCCTAAGGAAACGCACGACTAAGTCGTTCTTCCCCAGCGGCTGGCCAGGCACCTGTTTTGCAAACGTTGCTATGGCCGCCACATATACTTTGAGCGTGGATGGGGTCCTGCCCCTATCCAGTAGCTCTTGAAGGAAGGAAAGCACTTCCGAAACCCCGCAGTCCACAGGTGAAAAGCTCTGGGCTTGACACCACGCAGAGAACAACGACCTTTTCGAGGAATAGAGCCGCCTGGTAGACGCGCTTTCACCTGCGCGATCGTGTTTAACACTCCCTCTGGGAGGTTAGCAGGTACCCGTTGATGGCCCATGCGTGCAGGGACTACAGCTCCGGGCAAGGAATCCAGATCGAGCCCTCCGCCTGAGAGAGGAGGTCTCTCCTCAATGGTACAGGCCATGGGGCAGTGCTGGTCAACTGCATCAGGGCAGGGAACCACGTCTGGTTCGCCCAGAGCGGAGCTACGAGCAGCACTGGGCATCCGTTTTCCCTGATTCGTTCCAACACTTGAGGCAGGAGCGAGACAGGAGGAAAAGCGTATGGGGACAGCGGGGCCAAACATGAGCCAGCGCGTCCTTGCTTTTCGAGAAAAACTTCGGGCAATGAGCGTTTTCGTGGGACGCGAATAGGTCCACTTTTGCTCTGGCGAACGTTTTCCACAGCAGCTGGACCGTCTGCGGGTGCAGCGACCGTTCCCCTGCTGGGACATTGTTCCTGGACAGTCTGTCTGGTCCCACATTCAGGTGACCAGGCACGTGCGCTGCTCTTAGTGAGAGCAGGTTGTGCTGAGCCCAGACCAGGAGGCGTTCCGTCAGCTTGTGAAGGTTTCGTGACCTGACGCCGCCCTGGCGATTTATGTATGCCACCACTGACATGTTGTCCGACCGGACCAAGACGTGGTGCCCAGTTACCTGGGGACAGAAGTGCCGTAGCGCTTTGTCGACTGCTATCATTTCCAAGCAGTTTATGTGAAGGAGCTTTTCCCGTTCTGACCACAGGCCAGCTAGCGGTCTGCCCTCGAGCAGCGCTCCCCACCCCGAGGTGGAGGCGTCCGTAGACACCACCTTCACACTCGAAGCGGTCCCCAGACTCACACCTGACTGATACCAGTCGGTTATTTTCCAAGGTTCCAGAGCTGAAACGCACTGTAGGTCGACCCTGAGGCGAAACAGACCCGCTGTCCATGCCCTGGGTGGAACCCGCGCTTTCAGCCACATCTGCAGTGGGCGTATGCGAAGCAGACCCAACTGGAGTACAGAGGCTGCTGAGGCCATCAGACCCAGCATTTTCTGAAACCTTTTGAGCGTAACTATCGAGCCGCGGCGGAAGGATTTCGCGACGTGCTGAATATTTAGTCCACGCTCCGGTGACAGGCGTGCCATCATGGATAGCGAGTCTAACCCTGTTCCCAGAAAGGACATTTTCTGACTGGGAGACAGTGAGCTTTTCGCCCAATTGACTGTGAGGCCCAGCTTCTCGAGGTGCTCGAGTAATGCGGCCCTGTGTTCTATGAGCTCCGATCGTGATCGAGCTAGAATCAGCCAATCGTCCAAGTAGTTCAGGACTCGCATGCCCTGAAGTCTCAGGGGTGCGAGCGCCACGTCCATGCACTTCGTGAATGTACGAGGTGCTAGAGACAGGCCGAACGGCAGGACTGTGTATTGATATGCTTGGCCCTCGAAGGCGAATCTCAAGAATCGCCTGTGATGGGACGCTATTTGTATTTGGACATAGGCGTCTTTCAGATCTATTGACATAAACCAGTCCCCGTGGCGCACTTGTGCGAGGATTTTCCTGGTCGTAAGCATTCTGAACTGGCGCTTCACAAGCGCTCTGTTCAGCTGTCGCAGATCTAAAATGGGTCTGAGACCCCCATCTTTTTTCGGTACCAGAAAATATCTGCTGTATAGGCCCCCTTCGCTCTGAGACTGAGATAAAGGTTCTATAGCCCCTTTGCTCAGTAGTTTCGCTATCTCGGCATGAAGTAGATGAGACACTTCGTTTTTCACCGTAGTTTCGACACGCGCCATATAACGGCGAGGGCGTCAAGCGAATTGTAGCGAATAGCCTCTCTTTATAGTGTTCAGCATCCATTCTGATACCCCGGGAAGCTTTGACCACGCATCTGCGTGAATAGCTAGAGGCAGAATGAAATCCGGGCTCTGGCCGCGGCGAAACGGCAGCTCGAGAGCCCTGGTATACTGGGAACACAACACGGTGTTTACAGCGTTCGAGGCGGGGGGCGCGCTGATCACAGCGGGCAGCCTGGCCGCGCTCAGCTTCTCTATGGCAGATTGTGCAGAGAAAGTGAGCGGGGCGGATCCCATAGGATTTGGTGTGTTTGTGAGAGACTGTGGGCGCGGGACTGCGGGCACAACTACACTGAAAACACTGTCGGTTAGAGCCGACTGAATGTGTGTTGGTTTCGTTTTTACAGAAACCAAGGGACACGCAGCGTGCAGTGTAAGCGGGCATTGTGACATGGGCGCGTTCACTACATTGTCTGCACAATCGACCTGAATCGATTTTATTTGTGCTAGCCCTGCAACGTGGCGGGCCGTGTCTGGGTGTGGGAATGGGCACTGGGGGGTGGGCATTCTTACAACACTCAAAACACCATCGGCCGTGGCCGGAACACCAGAAAATGCACTCTTTATTGGATTTATCTGGGTAGCGTAAAAACGGCTTTTGTGCGCAGGCAAGCAGGCTGAGACACCGGCTGGCTCACTGCGAAATACACTGGGACAGTCACAATGCTTGGAACTGAACGAGCGAGAAGTTTTGGTGGAGTCTGGCCGCAGCGAGACTTAAACACCGTGAGTTTTAGCTGACTGTATGTGTGTTGGTTTCGTTTTACAGAAAACGTGGCACATGCAGTGTGTAGTGTTTGTGGGCACTGGGTTGTGGGCACATTCACTACATTTAATGCACAATGACATGAGTCGATCTCATTTGTGCGTGCCCTGCACTGTGGCGGGCTGCGTTTGTGTGTAGAATGGAACACTGGGCTGTGGGCATTTTTATTACACTCATAACACCATCGGCTGTGGCCGGAATACCAGAAAATACACTGCTTATATGATTTTACTGGGTCGCCGCGGAAACGGCATTTTTGTGCAGACGAGACTAAATTTTTATCTGCTGCGAGACCTGGGATCGAACACGGGTCTCCTGTGCGAAGGCTTTGGGTTTCGCCGCGGAGCCACAGGGGGAAACGACAAAAGCTTAAAATAGCTCGAGCAGATAAGAGAGCGTCATCACAGTTTGTGTGTGTTGGCGTTTGTTTGCAGACGTGCGTGTTATACAACAGGCTCATTGCTGCAATATTGACATTTTCAGCCGCTCAAACTAAGAGGAGCTGAGAAATATTTGAGAAATGGAGATTAGTCCGGCCTCGGCGGGACTAAAAACAAACTCTTTCCTCATTTCGCCGGTGACGCATGCCCACGGGGGGCGGGGTAGCTTTCTTATAACGTAAATAAAGCTAGCCGCGGGGCGGAGAAGGGGGCGTTCCACGACTTAGTCACTTCCTCGTGTAACTCAGGGAGGAAGGGCGCGGGCCTTGACTTTGACGGGGCTTCGTCTTTCCCGAGAAAGCGTCCGTCCAGTCTGCTGCGCGGCGGTTGCGCGGGCGCCTCCCAGTCGAGGCCGATGTTTTCCACGGCTTGAGAGAGCAGACGCATCAGCTCAGACTCAATGCCGGCTCTCTTCCCAGTGGTTTGGCGGGAAACGCTAGCGGAGGGGAGATCCACGGAGCTCGCCCAATCCTCGCTATCAGACGCCAGAAGAGAACACGCCTCGGTGGGTTCGTCGAACTCGTGGACGGATGCGGTGGCAGACGGCGGCCGTTGTCCGTCAGTGAGCGACTCGAGCGAAGCCGGCGAAGCTGGCGGGCGAACCGGCGAGCTTTGGCGGGCTGGAGAGAGCTCGGGAGCGCGCTGGGCGCGGCGCTTCTTGCGGCGCGGTGTCACGGCGGGCTAGTGAAGGCTCGGAGAATGACGCCAGGCGAGTCCTCAGAGTCACCATAGGCAGAAGCTCGCAATGAGGGCATCCGCCGTCAGCGAGCGCGATAGCCGCGTGATCCTCACCCAGGCAGGACACGCAGATGACATGACGGTCCCCGTCGCTGAGTGGGGCGTGGCACGAGCCACAGGATGGCATCTTTAAAAAGACGCAGCTCTTTTGTGATGAGAAGTGTAAGTCGCGTCACGTAAGCGAGCTAACACTCTCAGCAGAGTAAGGATAAAAATGATACTTAGAACGCCGGAAAGCGCAGCAGGTACGGCAGTTGAAGGCGGCGAGGCCAGCGACTCCAGGAGCTCGTCCCGCTGAAAGGCTTGCGTCGACGGCGCGGCTTCTCACTCCGGATCCAGCGATGCGTGTGCTTCGCTGAAGAGATGAAAATCAGTGTACCAGCCTTATCGAACTATATTTATAGGGCGAGACCACGCCCTTTCTGGCGGGACGTGACGAGATGGGCGCGAAATGCCCCCATTGAATATGTGTCACGCAACGCCTCTCTCGATAGGCTGCTGCATTTGCCGCAAGAGCAGCCAATAGGCGCGCGAGCTGTTTCGCCTATGTCTGCTTGCTGCTGCAAAGCGTTTTACATTAATAAAAAATTAAGGATAATTTTTGGCTTCAATATCTCGTGGAAAAGAGGTTTTCCCCATAGCGTAAGCTATTACGCAGTACGAGAGATACTCTCGAAAGAGAACCATGCTACCTTTGAAGAAACCCCAATAAATGTTATTTTAACGCATTTTAAAGGGGTCATGACATGTTTTTTTGTTTTGTTTTATTATGTTCCCTTATGTGCAATTATAGTCTTACTAAAGTTTTTTGTACAAAAAAATTAAAAAATGTAGTGATTTATGACCTTTTCCCACCCTGTTTCTCCCCCTCTGATTCAAACAGTCTGTTTTGGAGGTGTTTCCCCTTTAAGAGTTCAGTGTTAATGCCCATTGTTATGATTGGCTAACGTCAGTGCTGCTTATGCATAAATTATTAATGTTAATCATTTTGTATCACATGTAGGGTACACAATTCTCCGCCACGTGAAACTTCGGTCTTTCGATCTTTTACCATCGTGTCAATTCTCAATTGATTTTGATTCAAATGCGCGAGGGAGCGAGAGAGGGAGAGCAAGAGAGTTTGAAGGCGCGCGCGGCCGGGGCTCTCTCTCTCTCTTTTCGTTCTTTCAGTAACATGCGCCCTGTCACACTCATCTACTCACCGAACAAATAAGGCTTTGGCGCGCTGCATATGCTGCAAATAAACTGCATCCAACTGCTATCCCTGACGTCTGGATCGTTCGGCAGCGTATTCAAACATGTTGTTTGTCCACAGCAGGAACAGCACATCTGCGTGGCGTATACAGACCCCCTCGCTGCACGTCAACGCATGCGATGATGTCAAATGAGGCGTAGTTGTCTTGCGCTGGAGGCGGTCATATGCAAACGACCGGTACGTCACTTCGTACCGTGACGTCACTAAGTTCAAAGGATCTAGAACGAGCTGTATTTAGAGCTTGATTAAATAAATGGTTCGTTTATAATGGGGAGGACGTCTTAAGCTATGAAACTTGCAGGAGGTTTTAATGGTACAAAGACCTCTTAAATACCAAAAGATCAAGGCAAATTTGGTTTCTCATGTCATGACCCCTTTAAGACAGAAATTTTTACATATATACACATTGAGCACTTTAATTTACACATTAATTGGTTGTGGAGGTTAACATGCAATTTACACTTTAAGCTTTGTATTAGTAGAAAACCTGTAATGATTTCAAATTACCGTGCTTTCCACCCTTATATCCCCCTGAGACGAGAGATTTATGTATTTTTTGTCTGTAAAAAATCCTCCGATGACGCAAAAATCGTCATTTTGCGTTGTCGGAGGATTTTTTTGGCCAGAGGCTAAAGACTACAGCCAGTAGTAGGGGCTGTTCCGCATGTTCTCAACCCGCCAATAGAGGGTGGGTTCCCTTTCAAGGTGGTCACTTCGACATTTACGTCGATGACGTAGTATGGGAACTCCTCCCCTTCTTCACTTCTGCTGAAATCTTATGGGCTAACGCCAGCTGGAGACAGCTGGCCAATTGACGCAAAATATGCAAATACTGACAAGCGCTGGCAGTATATATTGCATACGCTTCGTCAATTGCATCAGAATCCTTTTCTTCACGCTCAAATCGACGTGTGCTATTCGAATTGGAAAATATCTACTTACTCGCTATCGTTGAAGGTGCATCTAAAGATACCTCACTGTCTTTGGCATCCGATGGCATCCATCTGCAACTTGTGCTCGGGGCCGATTGTGGCGCCCGACACCCACCTGTTCTGTGTCGCCTGCATGGGCCTGGCCCACGCCGAGACGGCCCTGTCAGACGACCTCACGTGCGCCCACTGCGCGGACATGCCAGTGCGCGCCCTCAAGGCCAGGAGAGAAACGGCTCGAGCAGCTGCAGGGATTGGGCCCACTGCCGCCAGCGAGCCGCTGGTGGGCCCTCCCACCCCCAGGGAAAGGGAGCTCGACGCCGTCAGCTTCTCGGACGCTAGCTTCCGCTCTCCCCCTGGCTTTGTTTCTGGATCGTTTCAGACCAGGCAGGTCTGTGCCACTAAAGGAATTTCAGAGGCTGTTAGGTCTGTTGGCAGCAGCCTCCCTAGTGTGTCATCTGGGGCTGCTGCATATGCGCCTGCTTCAAATCTGGTTGAAGCTTCGAGTCCCTCAGGGGTAGTGGTCGTCCGGCCTCAGGCGCAGCACGGTCACTCACAGCTGCATTCGCACTTTGGTGCCGTGGAAAAACCAGTTCAGGGGTCCCCATAGGTACCGTGGCGCATCGCACCGCAGTCTTGACGGATGCATCAACCTCAGGCTGGGTAGCGGTGTGCATGGGCACGACTGCCTCAGGCTTGTGGACGGAGTCGCAGCGGAAGTGGTATATAAACCGCTTGGAATTGAAGGCGGTATCCTTAGCCCTCAAAGCCTTCCGGTCACAGTTAGAGCGTCAGCATGTACTGATTCGGACCGACAACATGTCGGTGGTCTCATACATAAATCGCCAGGGAGGCGTGCGCTCCAGACCCCTATTCGAGCAGGCGGCGAGCCTCCTGCTGTGGGCAGACCGGCACTTTCTATCCGTGAGAGCAGCGCATATTCCCGGTGTTTTGAATCGCGGAGCGGATATGCTCTCGAGGAATGGGATTCCTCAGGGAGAGTGGAGGCTTCACCCGGGATCGGTGCAGATGATCTGGGATCGATTCGGGAGGGCGGAAGTCGATCTGTTCGCCTCGACCGAGAACACGCACTGCCAGGCGTTCTTCTCGCTGTCTCGTTCCCCCTTGGGACGGACGACCGACGCCTTGACTTCGCGCTGGCCGAGAGCCAGGCTTTACGCCTTTTCTCCGGTGAAGATTCTGCCTACAGTGTTGTGCAAAATCAGGGAGGAGAAAGCGTCTGTGATTCTCGTTGCCCCGAACTGGCCAAATCAGCCCTGGTTCGCGGACATGATGGAATTACTAGTGGACTCCCAGTGGGAAATTCCGCTCAGGAGAGACTTGTTATCGCAGGCGAGCGGTACGGTATGGCACCCCAACCCCGGGCTGTGGAACCTTTATGTGTGGCCGCTGCGGGGACTCTGAATGAGCGGGACGCTCTGCACTCTCGAGCGATGAGCACTCTCTGAGGCGCGCGCCCCATCCACTAGGCGTTTATACAAATTGAAATCGGAAGTTTTCTCTACATGGTGCCAGTATATCATTATTGACCCGGGTAACTGCACCGTGTCGGATATTCTACGCTTCCTTCAGCACAGGAGGGATAATGGGAGTTTACCGTCCACTCTGAAGGTGTATGTGGTTGCTATTGCTGCGTTTCACCCCCCGATCGAAGGACAGTCGATTGGTAAACATGCGTTGGTGATCAGTTTTCTCAGGGGAGCTAGGAGATTGTGTCCGTCACGGCCACCTTCTGTGCCGCCGTGGGATTTAGCCCTGGTGTTGAGGGCTCTGTCTCTTCCACCGTTTGAACCACTGCCTTCAATTGCGGTCAAGGAGCTTTCCCTGAAAACTGCTTTGCTTCTTGCTCTCGCTTCAGCGAAACGTGTGGGGGACCTGCAAGCTTTCTCGGTTCACGAGGACTGCATTCGTTTTGGACCGGGAGATTGTAATGTCACTCTTCGGCCAAGACAATGTTACGTTCCGAAGTCACTCAATACTCCGTTCAAAGCGCAGGTTGTTTTATTGCCTGCGTTGTCTTCTGAATCGTCAGTCTCGCGTGATACTGATGCTCAGAGCGCTGTTTGCCCAGTCAGGGCTTTACGGATGTATATGACTCGCTCAGCCGCTTTTCGCCAGTCGGATCAGCTATTTGTGTGCTTTGGCGGTTGTAACAAGGGACGTGGAGTTTCAAAACAGAGACTCGCTCACTGGATTGTGGATGCTATCACTTTGGCTTATGATTGCCAGGGGGTGGTCTGTCCCCTCAACATTAAGGCTCATTCGACGAGGGCGATCGCCTCTTCGTGGGCCTGGTCCAGAGGTATGTCTATAAGGGACTTGTGTCTTGCTGCTGGCTGGTCTTCTCAGAATACATTCGCCAGATTTTATAAATTGGATGTACCTTCTCTGTTGCATCTCAAGTGCTTTCGGTGAGCTTTCAGGTTGTGCATGAATTCTTGGGTTTATGTATTGTGCTTATGCAACTGTCACCGCTTCGCTGCTGACTTGTATTACACTTGCTATTATATCATGTTGTTTCTGCCCTGAATGATTCAGTGCAAGACTTCCCTCTATTTCATTTGCTTGGGATACGCTAATTTTGACAAGGTTTAGAAAGCGCGCTACTGGCTCGCTTCGCCCTATCAGGAGCTTGTATTTCTAGTAGCACAGCTATTGGATGTGGGTTCTGTCATTCTCGAGTGGGTGGGTTCACTGCTCCACGGCGGGATTTGACACAGTTCCCATACTACGTCATCGACGTAAATGTCGAAGTGACCGCCTTGAAAGGGAACGTCTCCGGTTACTTTCGTAACCTCGGTTCCCTGAAAGGCAGGGAACGAAACATTTACGTCGAACGCCGTGTCGCTTGTTCATTCGAGCGTTCAGTCGTGATTCTGATGCAATTGACGAAGCGCATGCAATTTATACTGCCAGCGCTTGTCAGTATTTGCATATTTTGCGTCAATTGGCCAGCTGTTTCCAGCTGGCGTTAGCCCATAAGATTTCAGCAGAAGGGAAGAAGGGGAGGAGTTCCCATTCTACGTCATCGACGTAAATGTCTCGTTCCCTGCCTTTCAGGGAACCGAGGTTACGAAAGTAACCGGAGACGATCTCACTCACAGAATGTACATAGTGTCATTTTTGGAAGCTAAGCTAGCAGGCTCTTATTCTGTGGAGAAAGCTGAGTAACTTAGTAGGAAAAGCTGAGTAGTAGGGGTTACCATCCTCTTTTCCCCCGGACATGTCCGGCCGTCGAGATCATACAAAATGTCTGGGATTCAGCTTTTGCTTTCTGCAGTCGCCATTCATTGTTTACATGCACACATTTTGTTTCAATCTAACTGAATTCATTCCGATTGGTGAATCTGAATGTCCTGATTACATGAACGCTAAACAAGTGATCGGTTAATGTGCGTTTTAACATTGCTAAGAAAATTCCCGCTCCTCCGTGAGAGATACGAGACCGGTGCGTCTCACAGGTGTCGCTCATCAGTAATCACGCCACCGGCCTCGCGCTGTTCTCCCGCGCCCCTAGCCTCGTCCTGCTCGCCACAGTAAACATAATGAATGGCGACTGTAGAATGCAAAAGCCGAATCCCGGACAATTTGGGCGATCTCGAATTCCCAGGCAGACTCATCACGGAGACTCACTAGTAGCCTAGACTTGTTGTTTAACTACTGCGCTGTTACCGGTAGGCGTGGCCACCTAGGGCAGCGAAGCAAGTGCATTCTGGGAGTTGTTGTCTTTCATCCACATAAGCCAAAAATACATTTTCTGGGTTTTCTCAGTCTAGAAAGCTCCAAATTCAAAAATAATTTCACATTTCTTCTACATAAATGACCCATTTTAAATACACATTCATCTTTCCAGAGGTGAAGTATCCCTTTAATATAGTTTTATTGTTTTTTTTTGGAGATTGACAGCCCGTATGTGCTTTCACTGTATGAAAAAGAGCAGCGTGACATTCTTCAAAATATCTGTGGAAAATATTTTATGTTCCACAGAAAAAAGGAGTGTTTAGTATCATTGAGATACGATTATAGTTTTTACTAATATTTTGAATTAGATTTTATTTTACATTTTCATTTTCAATTCAGGTCAAGTTTAAGTAATTTTTTTGTGTTTGCCATTTATATGTTATTTTAGTAAGTTAAAATAAATGAAAATAAGAAATTTTACCTTGGCAAATTGAATAAAATAAACCTAACCTAAACCTAATAAAAAAAAACTAATAAAATAACTGAATTTAATTTTGTTTATTTTATTTCAGGTAACAAAAAATATTTTTTTATGGTTTTAGTTTTAGTTAACTAATAACATTGGAAGAGAGAAAGACATGCAGGTTTGTAATTAAATGAGGGTTGGTGATAAAACATTTCTTTTGGGGTGAACTGTCCTTTTAAAGAACAATGGGTTATCAATTTCCCCCTTATAATTATAGCTTGAATTCTTTTAATGCACATCACAAAAAAATCATTCAAATTACGAACTGAAATTAATATATAATGCACATTGTGCCCAAATGCATAGTCCAGAAGTTCCAAGTTCCTAGTTACTCCAGCAACTGGCACATTATATTAGACCAGTCCTAAAAAAGAGCCAAAGCCACCCTGGCTAGCTCTCCCTGCGTGGCTTAAGGGCGAGCGTCTTATTTGCGCAGGCAGGCCACAAGGGTGAAACCTCATCCCTTGTTTACGGAAAGGGGCTTTCTTGTTTTAGAGCAGGTCAGGGAAAAAAAGAGGGAAGGACAGGGCAAGTGTCTGTGCATGACCTGAGCCAATAGAGATCAATTCTCCATTAATGGTGTGCTGAATAAATCATGGAGAGGGAGTGTGGCTGGGCCGCGTTGCAGACAGCAGGGCAGCAGGAGCGTGAGGGACATGTCTGGACTCTGGATTGGATCTTACTTTGCTGCATATGTGTACACACATTCACTCACAGAGAGGAACAAAAACATAAGCCGGTTCATTCCTCTTACGTCGTAAAATTGCATCACAATCTATATACACTGTCAAAATGTGCAAAATTATTATCACTGGCAGTAGCCATAAAGGGACCTCTTTGTATGTTATTAACCCCTAAAAGGTGCATATTAGTACCTATTAGTATAATATGTTCCCACTACTATGAGTATGAATATGAACCTTTTAAGGGACAAGTTGTTGCACCCCTAAAGGTACAATTGTTGCAGAGTGTACACTGGAATAAAAATTAAATTCAATATTAAAAAAAAAAAAATGAAAATCATATTCTTTTATCACAGTATTCTTTTATCACAAATGAGTGAAAATGGCTGTGAATTTTAAATAATTTCAATACTCTGATTTAAAAGGTGGTTATCACATCTGGCATGTCCGCAAATACGAACTTATTTCCAACATGTTCCAATTTAATTAATCCTCCTGGTGCTTCTTAATTTTTTTTCTTTCTATAATTAAAATATTTCAAATATCTTGCAAATTATATCTTATTTTTTTTTTAAAGTCATACTTGGTTATCAATTAAAACAATTTTAGTTTTAATTGGCGTTTTTATAAATGTCTTCAATATATGCCAATATGTCATATGCTAGTTTCTAAAGACATAATCCTCCAGGAAATTATATTACTGTGATAGGAAAACAACAGCACAAGTACTATCAAGTATTATCAAAGAATTGTATGAATGTGATGTTTTGTGTTGTTAGCTGGTTTGTTTTATTCTAAAACATTACATCCTGATTGATAAAAGTACAAAAATGAGTATGACAATAAGAACACTTTAACAGAATATTAAATATTATAGTATATTAGTCAAAATTAACTTAGTCGTTTAAGCTAATTCTCAATCCCTCAAAGACCAAAGGCCAAATTTAGTTATTTCCATCATAGGAATCCTGTTCATTTTTGTCATCATGAAAATAAAGTTCAAATTAATTTGATTAAAAGCGCACACACACACACACACACACACACACACACACACACACACACACACACCTCTTATATATATTCAACATGTCTTTCAAGGTTCTGAGCAATCAAATTCAATTGAAAAGACCAGCACAGATCCTTCTCAATTATTCACAATTAATCTAAAATTAGTTTCACACACTTGCCCATCATGATCAGTTTACTCTACAACTGAATTAAAGTGCCCTCTTTTTATAGATGATGACGACTTTCAGATGACTAACCGCTTTGAATCAAGACGTACCACATATTGAGTCCTGACTGGTCTTACTGTGAATTATTGATATCTTAAGAGGGGACATTTGCCCCTCCCCAAACTCTCCAGGGCCCTCTTTCAATCACCTCTGATTTGTGTTACTTGACTGCCCATATGCGATTGTGAGGGTCCCCCTCCCCAAAGCCCTACATAGAGCCCCAGTCCACCCCACAAGCAGCTCGCTGATCCCCAGCACCGGCCCTGTTGCCCTGGAGACGGGGCGCACCACATCAATATGGCCACCAACCGGTGTGGACTTGGGTGGGTGAGAGTCCCGGTGCAAGAGCCTCTCTCGACAAGGGGGTCCTTTTCAATCTCTCAGAGGAACAATTGTGTCCACAGACCCAAGAGGAGGCTCAAGTCTAGCTTCTTTTTTATCTAAACGGTACTCTATGCACAGGAGGGCTTATTAGATTAACAGAGAACACTAATCTTCCACACAGGCTCTCTGAGACGTACAGGCTAACTTTATTAGTCTCTGTAGACAAGGCCAAATCTGCAGACAGCACAGGTCAATGTAAGCGCTAAGCCTAACTCAACACCACAACACCAATCGTAACGGCAAGGTGCTGAAGGTTCCCAGCCTGTACCTGGAGCAGACGCGCAAATCCCAGTAGCGGATGAATGTGTCGTATCCGCAGGTGAGGAGCTGGAAGGGAGACTCGTAGATAATGTCCAACACACCTGCTCCGCGGCGGAACTCTGTACCAAGACACGACACCAGGTGACACCTGGGAGGAGGAGATAACAGAAGAAGCTTGCAGATTATACCTTGTCAAACCTCATTGAAGAAGATTAACACATTAATAAAAACACAGACAGCAACTTAAAAAGCAGCCGAGAGAATTACGCAAACTTGCTGGAGGCCGATCATTCCAGAGCGCGAGTTGAAAGCGACTGGACAAGTGAGGTCACCTGCATCTCGTCGTCTGAGTATCAGTTTTATCAAAGCGATTCTGTGACTGGCAGGCTCATAAAACAGGTCATGTTTACATGCTGTTGAGATTGGAACGTCTCCCAGTCTTCACATCTCGGAGTCAATAAAGATCTAATTTCAAACCAAATGCCTTCATTTGCTCACTTAATCTCTTATTACCATTAAATCCCACTATACCCATGCATTTCCAATGACCACGGACCACACAAAAGCTAAATTAAGTCTTAGGATGAGGAGAAAAAAGTAAACACCTTTCGGAGTTTGAATGGGCTGCTAAAGCAGCTTAGTTTGGTTGTAAGGTACGTTCCCAGATATGTGAGATAACCAAGAGGACTGGAAGAAAGGAGATTGTGGGTAGAAAGGGGGTGTCAGGCCTAGCACCACGCTCCTATGATCACAGACCCAACGGGACTGCGGCGCCCTCTGCCCCCACCCGCTCCGCAGAGGCCAGATTATTGTAGAATCACAATTTCTTTGTTGCTATTTAATTCCCTCCATGACCGTGACTGTGTGCGACTTGTGGACCTTTGATACCTGGTCCCTAGCAACCATTTAGGGGAGCCCAATGGCCATAGCGACCACCCCCCACGTTCGAGGTCTCCTGTGAGCTTGTTCACCGAGGGCAGACTGGTAATCCCCAACCTTCGCTCTGGGGGAGACGAGGGGGGTCTTTCTTAGACACAGGCTCTTTAAGAGATAGTCCTGCAGAACCAAAGGCCAAGACCCTGGTGGGGCTAAAGACAAACTCTCTTGTAGCCCCTCGGGCATATGCATACCCATCATTTACCCCTTGCTGCTAAAATAACACGCTGGCAACAACTTGAACTGATGGCAGTGCTTAACAATGGGGACAATCAATTAAATGATGCAAAACATTTGTTTGCAAAACATGCAATTTGCATCAGATATTTCTTTCCTAAGTGCTTTAGGAAATTGTGTAAACTGGAGAGATAGAGAGAGAGAGAGAGAGAGAGAGAGAGAGAGAGAGAAAGAGAGAGAGAATGTCTGGCGTCTGCTCGGGACCTTGCAAATGTCAAAGCGCGAAGTGAGAAAAACAAGCATCGTAAAAGAAGTCCTCGCATCTGTGCTCTAATTTTAAAGCCAGTAATAGCACTGTTCCAAGTACAACAGCAAACATCCGGGATTCTTAAATTGTTAGGTCACAGGTTTTTTTATGCGTCCCATGTTTTTTCTCCCGTTTTAGAAAGAACCTGTGAAGATTACAGGATGGAGGATAACCATATAATCTTTTAAATTACTGCATCTGCATGGCAGGCGACCTTGTTCTTGCAGCGTCTGATCTGTTTGGGAACGTGCGGCGAGACTGTCCCTTCTCCAAAGGCTGTGTGATCACGGCTTGTTCGACGAGAGGTTTTGATTGAGTGGAAAAGGGTTAGAGAGCTGCTAAGGAAAAATTGATCTTCGATTTAAGTACAGAGTACAGGAGTCATTTAGCAGAGTGACGGCACATGTTTTATTAAGGTCAGAAGGTGAAATGGACAGATTAATTAAGACATGAGAGCGACTGTCCCAGTGGAGTAATACATATACAGTGCATCTGCCAGCACTCCCTCTCAAACGTGCGTTCAAAGGCTGCCAAAGAAAGGTGGTTTGTCTTCTCCTCCTTTAAGCAAGCAAAACTAGAAATTACATAACAATAAGGGAGGCCCTATCGTGGCTTTTTTCGCAGCTCTTGCCGAAGGAGATGTCTAATGTTCATACATGTGGAAGCTGAGAGGTCACTAACAGACATGTCGGGGGCAACCGTGATATTTGCAATCTGCTAAAGTGATCACATGAACAATGTAGCCACCAAATATAGACAGGCAAACTAGAGGGAAAAAGCTTTATTTTCTACATCCTTTTAAAGCGCTCCTCAAAGGGCAAATGACCTCAACCTAATCCTCTTTGACCCCTGAATATGTTTAAGCTCAAGCAAAAACAACACTCAGTACTTACGATACTTAGCCACACACCCAGACAGAATTTGTAGTTGTTTTCTGCACTGATTTTACTAGAAAATATGCAGAATATTTAAATTAATTTAAGTATAGCAAAACGTAGTTAAACAGAGTTAAAGGCATAATGAAATAATATTTAATAAACTATAAATGACATTTAAAAAAATATTATAAACAATATATATATATATATATATATATATATATACATATGATTAATAAATTTTAAAATATATATTTTAAAATGTATTAATCATATGTATGTATATATAAATATATATACATATTTAAAAATATATATATTATTATATTATATATAATATGATATTATATTAAAAAAAATTATATAATTATTTATATACAATTAAAAATATATTTATAGAAATTTATACTCATATGAAATGAAAGATGTATATGTATATATATATATATATATATATATATATATATATATATATATAAATATACAGTATATATACATACACACACACACACACACACACTTGCAATTGTGGTTTCATAGATAATATTTTTTTTTGCAGTCTTTATAGAAGTAAAATAAAAAACTTTTAAACTGCCTTGTTGCCAACAACTACTTGAATCACATAGTTACTGCCCTAAAACAGTTGCAATTAAATGTCTTATTTTTTATGTTCTGATATTGTTAGAGTTTTTAAATCCCTATTCTGCACTATAAAGAATGGCATGTGTTCGTAATTAGTCGTGAGTTATGGTCTCAGGGCCATCAAAAAATGCTGGGGCTGGCCTCCCTACAGTCCTCTCTGTTTGACCATTTGGGCCACACACACACACTTTTAAAGGGAACTTTAATGAATTGATGGATTTTGAAAAAGGGCAATGCTGAGGACATTTCTTTGGGTGTTAGATCTACAGGAAAAGGTCATTTTGAGCTAACGCTCTTGTAAGGTTAAGTGTAGAGGGTAAACTGGCACAGGGAAGCTATGGGAAACAGTCAGTGCCCTGAAAGGATGTGAGACAGGTACATAAAGAGCCCTGCTGAGGTTTTCAGGGCCTAAAACAAACAGAAATCGCATTGCTTCGGCTGCATGTCAGCCAATTTAGCCCACAGTCGAAATAACCACCAGCAAAGAAGAAAGAAGAAAAAAAAGAATGCCATGGACCAGGACAATGGAGACTTTTAAATGTCACACGCGTTCTCTTAAAAACAATGAGATTGCAATTTGTATAAAACAGCTCTTGGTAGGATCCAGGCATTTAGCCCTTTTCTTTGAGAGAAAAAAATGTTAAGAATTTCGGGGCAATTGTGAGATTCTTTGATGGCAAGAGCCCCATGAAAAGTTAGGGGTCCTTTTAAAGCACCACTTGTGTCCCTGACTAAGGCTGATCATAGACTTTTTCACGTAATTGCCATGTCCAGGTCCAAGTCGGAAATGTTTCCGATTTTCATTATAATGAAAGGTTAATTGAAGCTTAATGCATACTTGGGGTCCAAAATTTACTTTTTGCCTCATCTGTCAAATTGAGAATATTTAACAGTCATTACTTTGTTTTCATGAAACTGTATCGTGATCTTTTTTTCCTAAAAACAGGATAAGATTATGGGCTTATTTACTGACATTTGGTGCATGGATTTATTTTATCCTCAGCATACTATTCATAAACATTTATCCTTAGATTAATTGTTGCTTATTTAGTGTTTTAAATTAAATATTAATAACATTAAGGCAATATTCATGTCTATATTGACAAAGCAATAAAAAAAACTTGTTTGGTGTCTGGGCATCATCTATCTTCAGCTTGATCATTATCAAGTATCTTTTTCAAGCGCTTGACTTAAAAGACACACTAGAAAACAACATTCTGCTAATGTGTTGGCTAACAGTAGCAAAATTTCCATGTCCCTCATACTTAAACCTCTTTTCTTTCCTTCCCTCATAGTGCCGTAATTAGTTCAAGCAGCCGGTCAGCTGGTACTCAGAGACATGAGGGTCTGACTGATCTTGGCCTGTACATGTCCTCTCTATTATTCCTCCACCCAGTCAACGGGCCCTGCTGGAAATATACTCAGATCTTTCAAGAACATGTTAAGAAAAAGTCAGCGGCTCTCGCCAGTTGCACATCAGGAATTCTCTCTCTTAGGTGATCTGGTGTTTTTGAAGATCCTCCACTATCCAGTGAATTTATTTATGATGGAAATGAAGTAAAGGAAATATAATTTCAATTTTAGAACTGTGGATGGTTAATTTGCTGAGCATTTCATGCAGAAAGATAATCTGATATGCAAAAATAAAGGCATCTGAATTGTTACTTTGGTGTTTACATCAGCAGTAGCCTGTTTCAGAAGACATGTCAAATGCTTTTGGTTTTGTCATAGCCAATGTATCTAAATTTAGTCCAGCCATGTCAGAGTGGAGGCACAGTGTGCAACACTTCATCTCAGCTCAAGTTGCTAGGTCTATCTTTTATAAAAAAAAAATTTTAAAAGCTATAAAATATTTATATACGGACACTGACAGATATATAAGAATTCCACTATCATTTAAACGTTTGGGGTCAGTAAGACTTAAATAAAGGAAAAAAAAGAAATTAATGCTTATTCATTTTTAATAATTATTCAGCAAGGATGCACTAAATTGGTCAAAATTTAAAATAAACATATTTATTATGTTACAAAGAATATTCAGCTGTGTCAATCACAGGAATAAATTACATTTTAAAAACTATATTTAAAATCAAATAACTGATATTTGAAATTGTAATATTCCAAATGTTACTGTTTTTACTGTATTTTTGAATGAATATATGCAGCCTTGGTGGTCATAAGAGACTTTGCACCGACCCTAAACTTTAAAACGCTGCTGTATATACAAACAATAGAGTCTAGCTGTACCCCAAATTAGTATGGGAACTTTAACAAATGAAAGCACAAGTAGTTTTGTACTGAACATAAAACTAGGCCAATCTTTAATCAGAAAGACAAAAAAACAACAACATTACAGAGCATCTCAGTTCTGGCAAAAAGGCTGGATGTTTGTGCTAATGTCATCTACGATCGAAGGTAAACGTATCCTCTTTAATATGTCTCATGTTTGTGCTGGTCATATAAGGGTTATGCTGGTGGCCTGTCATGGGAAAAGTTAAAAAGGGAGACATAGGAACACACACACATCCACACAGCCCCCATTCCCTGTCACCCCCCAGCCCCTCCACTCATCAGTCGGTTTCTCAGCCCCCTGTGACTGGCGGCTTTGTGCTCCTCACACAAGGTGCACCTGATTACTAGACGGGAACACATTACGGCAGGATACAACTGACCCTAGTGCAGCCACACAAAGACAGGAGGAAAGACAACACGACTTACTCCCGGACAGGTCACTGAACGCTCCTGTCCTGAGACACTTACTCTCAATGCTCTCGGTGTTAAAACGCACCTGTTTTGCACATTAAACTACACTAATAATGAGTGTTACAAAAATCATCTGAAACCTTACTCGAGCAAGTACAACAAAAGGTGATGCTAATATTAATTACTAAGATACCACAAAAATATTAAGCAGCACAACTGTTTTGAACATTTACAACACTAAGAAATGCTACATGATCACCAAATCAGCATATTAGAATGATTTCTGAAGGATTATGAGACTGAATATTCAAAGCTGAATATTCAGCTTTGCCATCACAGGAATAAATTGCCTTTTAAATATATTCAAATAGAAATGAGTTATTTTATATTGAAATAATATTTCACAATATTATGAATTTTTGATCCAATGAATGCATTCTTGGTGAGCATAAGAAAATTATTTCAAAAATAAAAAAATCTTACTGGCCCAAAACAGAAAAAAACTGCTGCGTGTAATTCTAAAGCAACAAGGATTCTAATGCAAGCAGACTTTTGGCTGTTAACTGACTGTCACACCTCTTTGTAACCTTAACTGGTTCTTAGTTTAACAGGTTTGAAGTGAGTCTAACTTGATTCAATGGCCTGTTTACCTGTGCGTGCATCTGCATTCTGATAGCCGGCCAGCCCACGTGTCCATCAAGCTGACACTGGCTACCCGTGCCTCACAGATCAAACGGCAGGCGCATCGGTGGGTCACATTAATCTTGGCTCAACTTTTGTGTTCCGGTGTTCTATGGAACATGTGATTCCCATGGAAATCTGTCTGGAATTGCCTCTACTCCTTCTCCGCAATTTTTCCCCGTCTCAAATTTCCTTGTCATTTGGTGCCGGAACTCACGTTCCCCCCCCCCCCCCCCCCCCCACCACCACCACCACCTCCTCTTTTACTTTCCTTAGACTGACAACATGCAAGAAGGCTGAATTCAGCAGGTAAAGCTGGGGAATTATGGAAACCAGTCAGGTTGTATCAGGTTTAAGCCTGGCCTTTCATGACAGGAATTTTTAAGTCAGCTTTGAACTTCCCAAAGAGAAAAGACTGAGCTGAAGGGATAATGGGGCAGCTTCTATCATCATGATAAGGTTCTACTTTCACTTTGTGTGAAAATAACAGTTTCAAATAGTAACATATCTGAATGCATACATTTTAACATGTAGAAAACACAATGAACTGAATGATGCTAAGACATAATAAAACATAATTAGGACCCAAGTTAAAGTCGAATGGTAATTTTCGATAGAAAGTACAATTTTAGGGCTATCAACGTGACATGTAATTTCAATAAATGTTAATAAACAATATTCATATTTTTAAACTTTGTACAGTGTCTTTAAATAAAAAGGCAGATGTTTTGTGTGAACTGCCCCTGTTACAGACTAATAAACCCAGTTGTAAAATGGATTGCTGTGGAAAGTAGGCCAGTGACGGGTTCAACAAGACAAATAAATATCATTATAATTGTATATAAAAAATATGTATACAACCATGTGTGTGTGTGTGGGGGGGGCTGGGGTTATTGGGGTGTACCTTTCTGTGTCCCAGATTCGAAGAGGAGCAAAATTCTCACAGCAGGCTGTTCCTGTCACAAAGGTGCTGCAAAGATATAAAGATCTTTAGTAATGTTTGCAAAATAGATTCATTCATTTAATGCAACTTAGCTAATGTCAGCATTTTATAGGCAAATAATAATAGTACTATAACTATTATCATCAGTAGTATAGTAGTAGTAGGAGGAGCAGTAGTTTGATTGCAATTATTATTATAAATAAACCTTTACGAAATCCATAAAAATCTGTGATTAGGAGTTTTCACTGCTTTTCAGAAAATTTGCTAAATCTTTGTTCCAGCGTTTAATGTTTTTAGCATTTAAATACTGAGCAGGTGACGTAACATTGGAGTCATATTTTGGCTCCTGGAGAGAATACACACAGAGCATTAAAAACAAATTTTGAAAAGTGAATGGAGCGTAGCGAGGTGTAAAGAGTGGCTGAAGGGTATGTTGAGACAGCGGATTTGTTCACAGATGTGTTTTCGTTCAAGTGATATCTAGGGGGAAAAAAGGAGGAACGTTGTGAAAAAAGAAAAAGAAACAAAAACACTCGGATGCCCCCTTCTTAGCTGGGTGACAGGTTGAAATTAGTTGAGCAGGTACGGGTGGGCGGGTGTGTGACCGCAGTAGTTTTGACCTGCGTGATAGTCAGGGATTAGAGCCCTCCTGGACAGCTGGGATTGGCGGGCGAGGCTCAAGGCTCTCCTGCTCCCTGCATTGTGTTCGGAGGTGAGCTGAACAATAGGGCCCTCACACTAGTGAACACACAGGAATGTGCCTGTTTTAGCACTCAGGTATTCCTACAATGGCCTGCTGGGATGGTCTCTTTCATTGACAGAATGCTTTCTCAGTCTCAGTGCCAACTATGTAAAATGTGTGCGGCGGCAACGTGCCTTGCAGCGAATGCTTACTGACTTACCATGCGAGAGGCACGTAAAACTACACAAATCACAAAGCATCTTCCTCTCTCACATACTTTCATACCTCTAGAGAAAACCCAGAGAAAGAGCAGGGGGTTCTTTGCCCTCCCACTAACATCAACTAAAGAAATGGGCTTCACAATGGAATACCAGTGTGGCCTCAAATTAACAACCAGCCCGTGTGAATAAGCTCTGTAGCGCCTGGTGTCCAACTCTAAACCCCCGGCACAAAAACAGAGAGGGACAGTGACCCTTCATTTCGCTAACACACAACATACACATGGACGGTCGATTAGACGGTCGAATGAAAAGGTGTGCTTGAATTTTAACATTTGATGAGGTAAAAACATAAAACTGATCATAAAAGTAGTACCAAACAACAACGCAAAAAGTCTTTGAAGATATATCATGCAGGTGTAGAGAAACTGAGACACATAAGCAAATGTGAAGCCCTTCTTGGTGTGAAAATGGAGAAAAAAGGCAGAAAGAAAGATAGACAGAGCGCGAGTAAAGTTGAGGGAACATGCGTACTCGTCTGTGATGGCTTCAGTTGGTTTGTTCATTGAGGACCCAAGCATATTGGCAAAGACAGCCATGGCAGCTGTCAACCCAGTTAGCGGTGGCCCATCAACCATATTCAGCTCGCCTGGCCAGTGCTGGCATTTTAATTACTGTTGGGTAAACTCATTTGCCCCAATGAAGGCCGTGCGCCCTAATAGAATATGCAGTCTGCCTGACCTTTGAACCCATGTGACACAAGATACAATAGGGGCAAGGCCAAAGCTCTCTCTTCCCAGCCCTTATTACTCTCTATTACTTCAATTACTTATCCCTCAGTGAGTCCGATTGTGAAAAAACACAAGGGAGGGAGAGAAAAGGAGAAAAATAGAACACCACAATTAAATACATTTTTGTCTCCCGGACAAGTTCTGATTGATCTGAAAGGGACTCCTAGTGATATTATAGCTGTAAAAGGTCAAAGCCTCTCTCTCGCCTAATGTGCCTCCACCTTCCCTCGACCTTATGCCCCCCCCTCTAAACCGAAGAGCACAGACAATCTCCCTCCAAAGCGCCCGGCCCACGCTGCCCACCCCGAACCCCAACTCCTCTGCCCCAAAAAACCCAGCACGCCTCAGGATCATTAGAACATGTCAGGGGTTCACTGCCAACACAACCATTTTGGTAACCTAATCAGCTGACATCATTATTCGAGGAACTGTGCAGCATGAAATTAGTGCCGGGGTCACACAAACTTTAATTCAACCCCTGCTGGGAGAAGAACTCCACAGTAACAACATTGTTAGGGCCAAACCAACACAAGCAACCACACGTATTGGGTCAAGACCACCGCAAGCGCTTTTCATACCAAACCGCACACATCACTGAAAATGTGCTGAGTGTACCACAGAGATATGATGGTCTGTTTAAAAAAAAAAAAAAAAAATTGTTGTTACTTTTTTCCCCCCTTTTACATATATTTGTTGATATACTTGTATGTGGAACGCAAACTAAAATATACACTTTCGTTCAAATTTTGGGGTCAGTAAGACTTTTAAAAAAAGAGAGAAATTATAGTTTCCTGCGCTCCAAATCAACACATTAGACTGATTTCTGAAGGATCATGTGACACTGAAAATTCAGCGTTGTCATCAAAGGAATGAATTACATTATATGATCAAATACAAAACAGTTATCTTACTGACCCCAACTGTTGAACAGTAGTATATAAAGAAAGTAAAAGTAGTATAAACACTTTTTAACATTCACAGAAATACACATGACAATAACAACAGTAAAAACAAAAGACAGCTTTAAGAATAAATAAATCAAAATAAGAGATGCTGCTAAAATGCGTGATGTAGTGCTATAAAATGCTCTATAGCTTTCTATGTCACATAATATTGTGTACACAGCTTTACAACTGAGCAAAATGAGGAAAACCTACTTGAAAAACCAGGTCAAGTAATCAAGTTGTTTTTTTAAACATGGTAGCTGGTCCACGGTGGTCTACCAGCTCTGACCAGCTTAAACAACCAGCTGGTAGGTCAACCACCTAAACCAGCGTGTACCAACAAAAACAAAAATAGCTATTTAAATCATAAAAATATGTTCTGTTGGTATAAATTAATGTATTCAGATTGATTCAGTGATTTTAAATAATACTGACTTTAATAAAACCAGCTCATATACCATTTTCAGTTGTTTTAATAAATCTGTTCATTTTAGTTCAACTTTTTCAGAAAACCAATTGTTCCTTTTTTTTATTAAAATATATATTTAGTTAAACACTGTCTTTTATCACAATGTTTTGATTCAGGGAACTAGCTATTCCCCAATTATCTCCCCAAAAAGAGCACACAACAGCATGACCACAACTAAAATAAAAACAGCAAAAGACATAAACACAGACTAACCCTAATACAAATTTACATATTTCAGCTAACATATAAATAAGAAAAGGTGTTACAAAATTTTAACTCCATTTTTATCTAAAATAGAAAGAATCAATCCTAAATTAGAAATATGACATTTAAATTGTCATTAATTGTGTAATGACTATAATAAATGAGGAAAATATTTTAAACAGTGAAATAAACCTATTGAACCCAAATGCATCTCATTCTGTCCTAAAGGCCTATGGGTAAAGACAGGGTTCAAAGGGAGTTTAACCCCCCGTGCATCGGCCTTGCAGTGGATGTTGTTCATTTGTTATAGTTGACCCCTGGCTTTGTTCAAGGGGATGTTAGAGTGCTTTCATCTTAGTCCCTAAATATGTTTGAATTGAAAAGGGTTATGATGTATTTATATTGGCTGGAGGAACACAATAGACAGGGTCTTTCTCTTTCCCTCTCTGTGTCGACCCTCCTGCCCCGTTCTCCAGCCCAGCTCCCCCAAGCCCCCCTGTTCAGCTCACACCCGAGTTCACAGACCTTTTGGCTTTCTGTTCATGTCCCCTGCATCTGAGGTCAGAGGAACATTCCAAACACCACCTTTTCCTTTTACCACATCAATTTAGACCAAAATAAAAATAAAAAATACACACAAAAAAATCCATGAGAAAGTCAGCAGCCAGTCTACGCAGATCTCATCTTAACACTTGCATGCAAATAAATGACAAGCAATTTTATCAGTGCCTCAGATTAATAAAATGACATGGTAGTCTTAAAAGCATTTTTAAAATAAAGATTTAGGAGTCAAATTTAGTTACAGCCAAATTACAAAATAGTTCAAATCAACATGACACAACTGTCAAAAAAGGTGAAAAAATTATGGCACCAACATGTCATTTAACTTATAATTTTAGGGCATGTTGACAAAAAGGATGGTAACTATAATGATAACTTTAGAGTTTTAATAATCATTCTAATTTTACGAGAATAAGGAAGTCCACAAAGGTATAACAACAAATAGAAACAATACCCTTGGAATCACCCATTTTTCCACCTGATGAATGATAAAAAGATTTTATCAGAATCCACCTGGCTTTAAAGAACTTGAGCATTTAAAGTGTCAAACAACAAAACTGCAGTGTACACTTATAATAAACAGAATGTTACTGTCCGTTGGTGTGGACACTAATATAGTTACCATTTTCATATTCTTGGTGTGAACAGGTCTTTACTGTAAAACAAAGATTCTCTTTGTCGGTTCATTACAATTTAACATCACAATGCTAAATAATGACCAATATGTTATTGTAACAATGTATATTTATAGAGAATGACATGCTAGAAATCAGTTGTGAACTCTGTAATAGCTCTGAACGATTTACTGACTGAGTGACTGAGTCTGGTTCAAATTGCAAACTTGAGTTCGAGATAGTGATTGACTCATTAAAAAAAGAACCTGAGTAATTTGTTCGCGAATCGGACATCATGTCTCATGTTTGATTCTCCATACAAGAATCACTAACGCGTGCTTTAACGAGATATCTGCCGAAATTGCATATGGATACTTTGTTAACTTGACTTTCTCTCCGACTAGATTTTCAATTATTGTCACATTTTTGGCCACATTTCAGACCGTTTTGGTCACAGCGGGTTGCATGGCAAAATTACGCTTTCTGACGTAGATTTTAAATTTTCACTGTTCAAAAAGGATATTTTAAGTCTCTTTTAGTATTGTTACAATGTGTCTGAACTTATTTATTTCATTTTATGTCAACAGTCTAACTCTGTCTGGTTAAGAAAAGCACAGACAGTCATGCATTATACCACAGCCACAGAGTTAAACTCCCCAGCAAACGTCTGAGCAAAAATGTTTTTTAGGGAATAACAAAAGTTTCCTTCTCAAATGTGCCTGGGGAACACCTGTATGTGGCATGTGTGTAATGATCTGCTTGTGCAAAGCCTGCATAGAAGGGGCATATTGACTGCAATTATTCAGGACACCACCTGCAGTCAGAGGCTATAGCTCCCATGCTGTGCTTTCAGTAGTAAGCGCCCTGTATTTAACGTGTGGGAACGCACATTCTGTCCGTTATCGCTTTATTGTTGCAGACTCTTTCTTTTCTTGCTTTCTTTCTTGTTTTTCCCCTTTTTTAACTAATTGAATTCTTGACTCCTAAGACACGGCTCGCCCTCCCAGCCTTATAAGAGAGAGAGAGAGATGAGAAGCAAAATGAATGACATGAATTTCACTCTTTTTTCCCTTCTCTCTCTCTCTCTTTTTGCTTGAATGAGGTGGAGCAAAGGGGGTGAAATTAGGGCGGGTGAGCTTAGGGTGGTATAGAGGGGTACATCTCGCTGTACTTTCATGCAGAGGGTCATAGGTCATGCTCCCTCCGTTTGCCAGAGAGTGGCGTTTTGGGGGCGGTTTATCCAACAATCATTTTCTTTGGAAAATTTCAAAGGCAGTACCCCTGCAACATCTTTGTAGTTGTGGTTGACCAACTCTAAACAAAACAGGCCTCCCCAAAAAGAAGCCTTTCTCACTTCTCCTTGGGGTTGCTTCTCTTTTTGACGCTTGCGCCCTGTTCCTTTTCATCCCCCCTGCCTGGTCGCTGTGGGCTCATTGCGACTACTGAGGTAGTGTGTACTGCGCTCTTTGAGGCAGTTAGATAGAAGGAACGCTTCTGTCCGTAGTGCCATGGCCTATCCCATCACAACATGCAAGAAGCACAAAATCTGCTATCTGTGTTTACATTCTCTGCATAAGACATTGATTAGCCATGTTTAAAAACTCTCTGGGTGATTAACAGACACAAATGTATGCAGAATTTGCATCGGCCAATGAGGACAAGCACATTTGATCTTCCAAGTGAGGCCTCATCGTCTAAACTGTAATCAAACAATGTCTGAAAAGCTAAACGAACGCAATTCTCTCAAGATCTGAGATGTGCATGGTATTAACAATACTAAATTACACATTTCAGGCTAATAAAATGTTTGCTTCTTTCTTACTTTCTCTGCAAGTGAAGTGCTGACATCAAACTGAAAACAGACAAACCCAAACATCACTTTATATCAAACAAGCTTAATGAACTAGCTGACAGGCTCTGTGGTGCATGTGTGTGTGTGTGATATGCAAGAGGAAAGAGTGGCCGATGTACCCTACACACACTCTGGCTAGAGTTACCCAGGTCTGCATGGATTCTTCCAGACTTAACAAGTCCCATCTTGTCAGTTAAAATCTGTCATGTCTGACACTACAGGAAACTATTTATCACACAAGGCGCTCCCTACTAATTCTACATCTACTGGTAAAAAGGGAACGACAGAAAATGTTCAATGGGATAGGTCAGACAGACATAAAGCAGTGAAAGATGGCATGTCCAAAGGAAATCAGGAGATGTCCAATATCAAGTGCCTGCAATTTTTAAGTGAAATGGTTTAGTTACAGTATAATCAATTAAAACTGTATAAAATAATGTAGCAAGTAGACATATAAAATGATAAACAATAATATTAAAAATATACACTTCCATTCAAAAGTTTGGGGCCGAAATGTATAATACTATTAGTTTATCATCACATTATTAGAAATGGTTAGAAATAGGAGGACACTTTCAAATAACTATTTTAAATTGTAATATATTTTAAAATGTAATTTATTCCTGTGGTGGCAAAACTGAATTTTCAGTATCAGTATTCAGTGTCACATGATGCTTCAGAAATCATCCTAATATGCTGATTTGGTGCTCAAGAAACATGTGTTATTATTATCATGTATATAACAGCTGTGCTGCTTAATATTTTTGTGGAAAGGAAGCATGATACAACTTTTCAGGATTATTTGATGAATAGAAAGTTGACGAGAACAGCATTTATTTGAAAGAGAAAGAATTAGTAACATTATTAATGTCTTTACTGTCACATTTGATCAATTTACTGCATCCTTGCTAAATAAAAGGGATAATTTCTTTCAATCTTACAGACGCCAAACTTTTAAATAGTGAATAATACTTTTAAAGACAAAAAGTTGATTGTTTAAAAATTAAACAATTAAATTGAGGGGAAAAGTCATTTGTTTGGCATTGCATTGCCTTCATCCATTTCTTACAGATTGTATATGTAAATATGCACACGAAGATGGGAGTATCTCTAATGAAATAAGAAATGTAAACACTTTATTTTAAACATTCATTTTTCTAATAATCCATAATACAGATCGTTGGTAGCTCGCATGGTTTGCTAGGAAGTCTGTATGCTGTGGTTATGGAAGAGAGTATACAGGATAATCGCAATGTAAACCGTCAACCAATTTTAGCTGCAAAGAGCAACTGAAAGACTTGAAAGAGTAGTTTTCTCCTTTGAGAGCCACATTACCAACTGAACGAGTCATTCCAGGTCCTAAAACAGTGTCCTCAAGATAAAATGTATGCTAATCAGAGGCCATTAGTAGCAATCAGGGCTTTTCCTTGCACAGGAGCAGATGAATCAACATTTGGGGTGAGAGTCTGAAGTCTGACATGGCAGACAAAGACTAGACTGAGATTTGGGGGGTGGGGTGGGGTGCGGGGTGCAGGGGGGGGGGGGGGGGGGGGGGTTACTGGAGGGGGGATGAACCAGTCAAGCTCACGGGTTACAGATCAAGAATCAGGAATCATTTGGGCTGCTGTGAATGGCAGGTTTTTTTTTTCTTCAATATGGCCGCTGCTGTCTCTTTGATATGAGATTGTAAATGGAATTCAGAACAGAAGAGCAACCCACTGGAGTGAAATGAGAACAATGCAGGGAGCCAGAGTGCCCATTACCTTCGCAATGGGAGAGGGGGCAGTTTTTTTGGATCGGTCTCATAGTTAAGGCTGGGACCGCTAGCCATATGACACCATTTAGGGAATTTCAGAGCTAGCGTTCACATTGCAACATCAGCTGTGAAAGTCACGCAGTCACCGTGGAGTTCTTCAAGCCTGCACAGGACCTGTCCTGCCCATCGCCTACATTACGCTCTGATTTAACTACTGAAAAACCTGAGAAGATGGTCCAATATAAAATAAATAAAATGCAGTGAAAAACTCAAGCGCCTAAAATTGTAAAAAGCAATCTCAGAAATAGGACAAGGGCTACTGGCTATGCTTAGGATCAGTGACTACAAAAAGATAGACGACAGTCAGCCTTGGCATTTCGCTCCAGCCGGAATATCCCACTGACAGACCTTGAGATAACGTTCCTTGGAAAATACGACGGCAAAAAGGGAGGGAGGGTTATGGAACAAGCGAGGAGGGAGGTTAAAATGAATGAAATACAAATCAGAGCCTGAGCAAATGGTGGCGGGAAAAAAGAGAGAAGGGCTATATTTTCTTACGCGGTTCTATTGTTTTATACACAAGTGTGATTCTGCATTGGGTTGGAACAATACAGCCCCTAACACCTGAGTGTCAGAGGCAACCATATGCACACTCTTTCGACATCTTTCTCTCTGTTCTTTCTCCCTTCTTTGTCCCTCACCCCTTCCCTTGGACCCGTTGCTCACTGCAGCGTCTCCTCTCTTGCTCCTTGTCCTTTAGATACCTCAAGCGTGAAGCTGGAACAATTATATTTGCAACACAAGGGCTTCCCATCTAGCTCTTCAGGTTTCCAAATTAAAACACACTGTGCAATCCCTATTTTGAAACCCTGTCCATCTACAGTTTCAGCTCCTGACTGTTGTAGGAGTGAAAGCAGAACATACTCTCAATTAGAGGACATCTGTTGCTCTTTTTAATTGGTGGAGCTCACACATAGGAAACATATCATCTTGAGAGGATAAGACACTTTTTAACAAAAACTAAGCAGTCTCAAAAATACCAGCCTTGGTATGTTATTTAAAATTAAATAATGGAAGTCAATAAAGTGTGCTTTAATTTTCTTCTTGAAAACAGTTGTGCTGCTTAATATTTTTGTGGAAACAGTATAGCAGTAGTAGCAGTATAGCAGTAGCATATATAGCAGTCTATATATTTTAGGAATAGATTCTGTGAAAAGGCATTAAAAAAAGTTTGAAAACCCCTGGCTTAGTTGACGCCTTTATTTCAAGTCAACTTTATTTCATCAACTTTGACTTGACTCCCACCGTCAATACATGTAAAGAAGTGTGGTCCATTATCTGGGTCCAGCAGTCTTTTTTGGAGGCCTGCTATTTCAGCCATCAAATTGGAGAATTAATGATGTGTATAATCGTCTCTTATTTTGAAATCTAAATTCTTGGCTGTGGAGACGGGGCAGTGGGGATTAATAACTCGGCTGAGTGACTAAAACTGCGTTGAACCATTGCATCTGCTCAAGTAGCAGTGGCTTTCTTCCGCTACACGCTGGCCTTGTCGTGACAAAAGATGAGAGCGGTCAGTGTCTCCTCTAGTGTCTCCCAGCGCACAGTGTTTCCATTCCTTCAGCAGTGCTGTGAAGGTGCGTTTGACGGATCAGGGGCAGGTGGAGGCTCTGCGCTAGTGTTACAGCTTCATGTGCCTGCGTGTCATTAAGCGTGTGGGAGTATACATGGCCGAGCAATCAAAGGCAGCAGGAGCAAAGGCAACCCCGCTTTGCCATAATATCCTGCACAGTTTTTTTTCTCTTTCCCTCTTCGCCTGTCTCACTCCATCCCACACTTGTTTAAACAGCTCATCACATTGGGAAACTTCCCAGATGTATCGGGGGAGAAACGGTTAACCAGTTGTAGACTGAAACAGCTCTTTAAAGTTCAAAAGTCTGTAACGATTTATCAAATGGAAGGTTCAACACATTTCAGTGTTTAAAAAGTCAAGAAACACAAAGAAACATTCAATGATGCATCACCCCTGTCCTAGTGAGAGTTAAGAAGTGGGGAAAAGAGCGTAGGTTACATTTGAGCATTTTCAGACCACAAAAAGGGTCTTTTTCCACACTATGAGGAGGCAAAATTCTGCTTTCTAAGGCTTTAGGGGCCGGGATCACATTCTTCTGCATCTGCATTTCAGAGGTGTGAGCTAATTGACTTCAAAGCAATGGCATGGCAATAAATTGAAGAGTATGTATTAAAAAAGGGTCTTGCCACCTGCATTGGGTTGCCCTTTCTATGACCACTTCACCTCACGAGCCGTAACGATGCCACCACCCCCACACCGCTATTTTAAACCCACTGATACATTCATTATTTGAAAGATCTCAAATTCTCTTTGATGAAAGCAAAGGTTGCTGTTCAGGTCTGTTGGTGATTCATATGGTGAGAAGAACAGAGGAAACCAGTGAGTATGAAGTATGTAGCGGAATCAAACACATAATGTCTAACGAGTGGGATGGTCTGAAACTGGAAGAGCATCATGGATACAGTATAGGGAATTACAGTGTCCAAAAGACTGAGGCCACTAGACTAAATGCTTTTGTTTTGCATAACAATTTGAGTGACAAGTTCAATTAAAATATTTTTGCATTTAAACATTTTGCATTTTGAGTATCTTGTGCTTCAATTGAAGCAAGAAAATCCTGGCTTTTGTTCAAAGAAGTTGGCATTGTCAATGCCACAAATATGCATATGCTTGCGTATATAGTGACATAGAAATAGTCCAGAAGCATACATATTTCCCATTTCAATTTTCATCATAACGTTTCTTGTTCGAATTGATTCATAATTCTACAAATTTATGTTCATTACCAGATTGTGAATGCAGTCTCAGGCTTTTGGGTCCTACTGTATATTTGCTGCCATATATATAGATATATAAACTTTTAGTTTAAAAGAATAGTTCACCCAAAAATGAAAATTCAGTCGTCATTTACCCTCATGACGTTCCAAACATGCATGACTTTCTTCTGTGGAACATAAAAGATATTTTGAGAAAATCCGTCTAAATATCTTATTTGGTGTTCCATAGATCAAAGTTAGTCTTGGAATAACATAACTTTAGCCAATATATCTTTTTTATATTAAAAACGAAGGACTGACAGCATCAAATTAATCAAACACTGGAACAAAAGTCTTTGGTAGAGTATATGTTAGCTTTATGGTTAGACTATTAACCACAAAGACTAGACAAATCTCATTGCACAAATAAATCATGAGAAAAGGCTTACCATACAGATGGACTGATGGCCACCGACCACACTCTGTCATACATGGGAATTGTATGTAAGCACTGTCCAAATCGATCTGGAGTCAGAGCCCAAATCTAAAATCAAATTGCAAACAGTACAAAAACCACAAGTCATTAGGACAATTACCTACACAACTCAAAATCAATTGAATGCCAGAGTAAGTGGATATAATACAATGCAAGACACCTAGTCATGGCCATAGGGACATTTACTAAAATGAAAGCAGAGCAACACACAGTCACTAACCTTTGCGGTCTTGTCTCTGGAGCCACTGACTATCACACCACCTTTACAGTCAATGCAGTTCACCTCCTGATTGTGACCGTAATACTCCACAGAGTAATCACTTCCTTTGTCATGAAGAATTATTTTACCATCTCTGAGAAAAAAAAAAGACAAACAGTAAATATTGGTAGTAATAATACTACATACAAGAGTGTTATAGCAAATAAACAAATGAAATACAATAAAAAACTTTTCTGTTCAGGATTATGTGTTTTAAAGAGCAAACTATCCTAAACAATCAAACCACAAGGTGTGGACTCACTGAATGGCTGAACTACTGCAGTTAATATTTTACTGTTTAAATTTAGGACTTTTGGCACAATAATAAAAAAGAGGGAAAACAGCACATTCCTGTTTCACCTTTCAACAGAAGAATACTGGTGGCTGCAAGACTTTTTTTAAAGGTCTAGACATCAAACTAAACCTTCATTGCATGTGTGACAATGGAAATCACATCAGTTTCTCATTTAAAAAAAATGTATTTGATTGTTTTTTAAATTTTATTATAATAAACAAGTCATCAAAAAACAGATAAGATTAGATGAGGAAGTGATACCTCATCAAATATGTTTATATAGTTGCTGATTTGATTATTAAAATAAAATATCTTATATATTCTTAAATATCTTAAATATTCTTGAATGACCATAAGATCTGTAAGTAGTGATCATGGATTTACCCTCCTGCACTGATAAGGTGTGTGTCTGTCAGAGTGAATCTGCACACGTCCTCTTGGTGTCCCGTGAACAGGGCCACTTGACTGTTCTGTAACTTTCCCCCCTCAGCTCTCAGATGGTACGCACTGATGTTTGCTGCCTGAGAGAGATACAGCACATCACAGTCCAGCTGTATCCACGGCAACAAACTGTGGGCGAACAATCAAGGAATGGAAATTACTCCTACACATGTTTTTTCTGTAGTTCAATCTGTATCTTGGGGCTTAAGGTGACGAGGAGGCTAATAAAAAAAAACACAATAATGTCTTGTCCATATTGGCAAGGTCAGTACACACCCTAAGTCAGAGGATAAACGTCTGAAAAAATATGTATTTTGGGGTTGGACAGTGAAAGTATGACATCTTCCTACTTGCTTTTAAATTCCTTTTTTCCCCTTCTCCCTTTCGAAGTAAGGGGTGGGTCACATTATAACCATTTTATTCCACTAGTTTGAGCGATTGTATTTCTGCATCTGTATATGCCTAGTTATTTTATACATACGATTCAAGTTATATATGCATTCAATTTTGATGCAGTGTAAGTTAAGATATAAAATAACTCACTTAATTTTCCATTTTAAAAGAACTTCTTTACGACAGCCTCCATGGATCCAGTTGTGGGACACCCTCACTCTGTCCTTAAGAGGAATGGAAGGACATCTGAAAAAATTGGAGGAAGATTAGGGGATTGATGGTTTACATTATTTGGTTTTACTTTAGATAATTGGGTAAATAAAGCAATTGCTGCATTCTTGCTCTCCTTTATAATCAGACTGAGAGGATTCTGATATGACATGCTGGTTCTTTATAATTCCCTTCCAGCTGACAGTGAAGACGGATCTGTCAACCTATTTGTTGTGTGCCATGTGTGATTACAATACAGTAATGCAAATAAAGCAAATGTTTATGACTTGGCACTTTCCACAAACAGGATACCGCATAGTACCTGAAACTCATAAATTTTTTAACCATTTTTGACAAATAGTCATTATAATGATGCGCTTAACCATCAGGAAATGATGACCGACAACCTCAAGGAGTCAAACTAAACAGATTTTCGATTAATTCTCTGTGGTGTTTGAAATCCTTGCAACCCTGCCACCAAAGTTTTGGAGTAAAGTCTAAATATGCAGTGTAAAAATTCTGATTTCTGTAAAAATTAAGAAAATAGAATCTTTTTTTGTCTTTCCGCAATGCTTCCAAATAACATTTTTTTGTGACACAAATGAAAGGATTTTATCCCGCAATAAAGAGGAAAACACGTGATAAGAAGGTTAAATGCAAAATATCCTTAAAAATGGGGTTTTGTGGGTCTAATGCTTTGAAAATGTTATGGCAGAGTTATCAGAGTTCGTATTCGTGGAAAGTGGCTGAGGGGCTACTTCCAATTGGTCTAATCTAAACCATTATACGAACAAAACCTGGGTCTTTTATCCAATATCCTATTAATCTACTTATGCATAGTACTTCCACAGCACAGTTCTTTTGTCTTAAGGTCCCTCTCACATACAGGTTACACATGTAAACAAAGCCCACATGACTATAAGCGTAAGAAATGAACTGAATCACAAGATACGCTGTTTGTATTGCGTCACGACGGTACGAATGCGCGTTGTTCTGTTGTTCTACGCAGTCTACGTAGTTTTGTTATTCTATGCGTAGGCCAAGAACTATTAGCTAGCAACACAGCTAGTGAATCTCAAAATTCTTACGAATCTATTCCTTGTCGTGTCAAGCCAGTATTTATAATGCCTTTAGCTATTTTCCTCCAAACAACGTCTCTGGAGATGAACTGGTAGCTTCTCTTGCACGCTTGAGAGAGGCGGCAGAGCGATCTGGGATCCAGGTAGGACAGGACGAGCAAGAGCACATCCTCGGGTAACTGAAACAGAAGCATCGCTGCTCCTTTTCCAGATCAGCGCCTCTTTTCTTTTCTTTGTCACGTTGTGTCTTCCTACACTAATATGAAGGACTTTACTGAGAGGACATTCGTCGTTTTGACGCAGAAATGTGCAGAAGCCCATGTTTTTTCTCAAAGCGTGTAGACACAGCAAGCGAAGGAAGCCATCACAACCAGAAGAGTCACGTGATCCACACTGTGCGCAGTGTAGTGACCATAGACGGTAGTGACTGACCAGAGCCAGTGACTCAAATTCATTCTGTTTGCTGTGGTAGGACTACTTTTCATTCAGGCTAAATATATGACCAGTTGCTGGAGCTTCTGTTGTTGTTTTTGTTTTGTTGATGATTATTTGATGATGTATTTTTTTTATGGAATCAATTAAAATGTGCACAAGACTGAAAAGGTGGTTAATAAATAATAAACAAGTAAAGATTACTTAAGAAATACAGTATTAACATACTAAACAACATTCTGAAAAGAAGGTAAGAAAAAAAAATCCTTTCCGCCCAAAGCAAATTAGTTAAGGCTTTCGCAAATAAAGTTTTATAGTTTCATTTTTTGTTGTTAATTATAAACATTAAGGAGTTTTTCAGTGAACCAATTTCTAGTAAAAATATGTAAAATGGATACCCTTTAAAAATGTTGTTTGTGAATATAGTTAGGCTATTTGCCATGATTCAGAATTTAGTTCACAGCATAGCCTACCCCAGCATCGTCTCACTTCTGTTTAACTTATAATGATTTTTCCATTGAAGAGGATGATACTGAGATATTATATATGAGTTATTATGACACCCAATGTGTCTTGTAGAGTTGAGCAATGTGTTTAAATTTTTTTTTTCCGTTTTCCTTAAAATAAAAATAAAAACTTTTCTTGAATTTGTATCTAGTCCCAAAGTGCATTATGTTGAAAAAAGCCTGGTTCCAGTACGATATGGTATTTCGAACTCATTGCTGCAATAAAAAATAAAAAAACACTTTAAAAAATGGGGAAACATTTCAAAATGGCCAAATATAGTCAGATTAGTTATTAAAACTCTTCTTCGGAATAAGCTACATGTACAGAAAAAAACCTAATAAAAACGTTCATTTGTATCATTAAAAAGTACACTGCCACAAAGTCTATTCATCAGAAATAGTTCAAATTATATAATTAATATTTTTAATTTAGTTAGTGGTAAAAGCCATTTTCCATTAATTTTGAGCTTACACACGGCAAAAATAACAATGAAAAAATAAAACGGCTATAAACATGTTTTATGCAGGCTTTAATAAAGGACCGACTTGAATGTATAGCCTTTTTTCTCACAGATTTGTGAAACTGTTTATCAGGTCAACTAAAAGACATAAAAGAAGCATTTCAGAACCAGATACAGAATTGAGGTTTGTAATTATTCGTCTTCTCCTCTCATCTCTTGTGCCTCTATAGATGTTATTTCTCTGAAGATATGCTCAGTTGCTTGTGGAATGCAATTTTGTTCTTTTCTTCGTCGGCCTGTCCTCCAATCACTCAGCTTGTCCACCCCTCACTCTATGGCACATTCAATTGCCTTGATGTTTTTTCTTCTTTTTCCTCTTCGTTTTGAATGGTGAGTGTCTTGTAATTGACAGAGGACCCCATCTCATGTAAGCATTCACTGCTTGTCATTCTACAACATGTTTTTTATATTAGTGCCACAATGGGGCCATTTGATCCTAGGTTATGGTATGTGATTGTCAGTAATGCGACTACTTGGTGGCTGCCTTTGTTTGAACCAAAGTGGTGGCCTGACCTCAGCCCATTCAGTGCGGTGACCAAGTTACGCAGGCCTCTGTATCCTTTTACTTTTCCCTATCTCCTTTACTGAGCTGAGTTTAGTTCAATACACTGTCACAGATATTACCTCTTTAACAGCCACATCCTCTCTCAGTTGCTATAGAAATCATGGTTTGTTACAAACAGTGTTGGGGAAAGTTACTTTTAAAAGTAATGAAGGACAAGAATGCGTTACTCCCTACAAAAGTAACTAATTGCATTACTTAGTTAATTTTTATGGAAAGTAATGTGTTATGTTACTTTTGCATTTCTTTTCCTCATCTAAGCTGGGCTTGCTTGTTTGTTTTTTAATAACAAAAAAGTTTTATTTTTGGCAAATGTAAAGGCCCCTTTCACACCAGAAGTTAAATGAATAAGCCTCAGGCTGATGGAAATGTAAAAATGAATGCCTGTACAGTAAAGGTCAGACAAACATTTTCAACAAAGAAAGTTCTTACTTCAGCAATAAAATAAAAGAAACACAAATGTGATGTTAATCTAAAGTCATTTTTGCTTATTAATATGGTTGATTTGGATCATCGAAGGTCAGCAGCAAAGACATTGGTTAATAAAGTGAGATTAAATACATAAAAGTATATTTGTGTAATTTAAAGGTTTAGTTCACCCAAAAATGAAAGTTCTGTCATTAATTACTCACCCTCATGTCATTCCAAACCCGTAAGACCTTCATTCATCTTCGGAACACAAATTAAGATATTTTTGATGAAATTCGAGAGTTTTCTGACTCCCCATAGACTACAACGTAATTGCCACTTTCAAGGCCCAGAAATGTGGTAAAGACATTGTTAAAATAGTGTTTACATTGTTAAAATGTGACTACAGTGGTTCAACCTTAATTTTATGATTGCAAAAAACAAAAATAACGACTTTATACAATAATTTCTTCTTGTCTGTGTCAGTCTCCTACACTGTTTACGTTATAAACACAGTGCAGCGCTTCCTGGTTCTACACCAGAAAGCCGGCTCAGTATTGGCCTGCTCCTGCGTCAGCATCACACGCATGTGTCGTGGTGCTCACATGAAAAAAAAAAAGTCGTTTTTGTTTGTTTTTTTGCGCACAAAACGTATTCTCGTCGCTTCATAAAATTAAGTTTTAACCACTGTAGACATGGACTATTTTAACAATGTATTTACTACCTTTCTGGGCCTTGAAAGTTGCAATTTTGGGTGAACTAACCCTTCAATATATTTAATTATTGCAGGTTTGCATAATATTCTTAGTTTGCATTTTACAGTTTTTATTCATTTTAAGAAATAATGAATGTTTCTTGTGCAACAAGTACAACAACAACCATCTACAAGAATTATCATGTTTTCACAGCGCAAAACAATGTGTGGTCTGCACTACCATTCAAAAGTTTGAAGCCTGTGCGATTTTTTTGTAAAGACGTCTGCTTACCAAGGCTGCATTTATTTGATAAAAAATTACAGTAAAAATATTAATATTGTGAAATATTATTACAATTTGAAATAACTGTTTCTATTTGAATACATTTTAAAATGTAATTGATTCCTGTTATTGCAAAGCTGGATTTTCAGCATCCATTACTCCAGTCTTCAGTGTCACGTGATTCTTCAGAGATCAATCTAATATGCAGATTTGGTGCTCAAGGAACATTTCTTATTAATATTAACAGTTGTGCTGCTTAATATTATTGTGGAAACTGTGATCTATTATGAATAAAAAGTTCAAAAGAATAACAGCATTTATTTGAAAGAGAAAATTATAAAGAAGATTAATTTCTTTCAAATCCTTTTAAACAATAGTTCATATCATGCCGGCTTAATGGGATTCACTCATAAAATTCTTTCCATCCCAACACACAAGACTCCTCTATAAGAAGAGAGAGAGATAGCATTTTGAGTCGGATCTTTTCAATGAATCAGCGACCCTGAGTGATTCATTCACAACTTGGACTGATCCGGTTCTTGAGTTCAACTCACTGACTAAGTGATTCAGTCACAGCGTTTCTTAAGTTAACAGATCACTGGAGGAGAAGAGTGTCAGTTAATAATGACTTACATTTCTGTCTGTTTCTAATTCAAAGCTATCATAGGACTTCAGGAGGCTTGGAATATGGTGTACTAGTCCGGTGGACTCCTGTAATGATTTTCTCTCTCTCTCTCTCTCTTAGATACTTAAAAATAATGTAACACATAAAAGTAAAAAATAATGACATCATTTTCATATTTGGGTGAACAGTTCCTGTAGATGAAATGTGGCGTTCCTCAATTAATTAACCCCTGAATTGGATAATTGTGTCCCAGATACTGGAAATAAAAAATAAATAAAAAATAAAAAATAAATTAATTTATGGTTGGCTTTCCAGCTGAATTGTCATGACTGAAAGGAGATGAAGAAGGAGGGGGAATCTTCCCTTTTGATCTTTTAAGAGGGGTGCAGGGTGCTCTGTGTGGCTGGCAAACACATTTAGCCTGTAATTGTTCAGATCATTCAGACAATCAGCCTTAGAAATGCATGGGCAAACAAAAGATTACAGCTCCAATTGGAAAAGTCAACAGCTCTTCCATATGTCCCGTATACAAACAGTCAAACTGTCGTGTCCCATCTTCTCTTTGAACAGTGTTTGCATGTCAATTATAACTTTGTGATTGGCTGTTGGCTTGTGCGCTTGAATACTATTGCTATTTTTTATCTCATGCATATTTTCTTCAGTAAAACCATACTGACCCAGTACTCTTTCCTGTGGATCAGGTTGTAAATTATTCAGCAGATTTAGACTTTTAATGGCTTAGTCATTGTGAACACTATATGGGTGCTAGAAAGAGCACTCGAGGTGGACTTATCTCCATCATTTCAACCCATGTTTCCTCCATTGAGCTCCAATTTGCAGGAAGGGTTTTATGACCAGGGTTAGGGAGAATGTGAAGTAAAGGCAGCTTAGAGGTCTGGGTCATCCCATTCTTTCACCCCTGCCATTCTGCCAGTTCAGCAGGGGGGCTTGTACAAGTCTAAATTGCTCCCTAAGCAAATTAAGAAGGTAGCCCTGTTTGTTTATCAGGGGTTAAGGATGACGGTTGCAGCTCAATAAAATGGATGAAAGCAGTTTTGCGTCCCCTCTTTCTCAGTGGAATTGCTCTTCATTTGCATGGCATCACAAGCTGCACAGAAGGTGCGATTTTTCCCACAACCTGCTGGATCCCCATGGTTTCTTACAACTTTATGGTCATGGAGACAAATTTCAGGGGGAAACTGAGGACTGATAATGCAGAATAACCATGGCAAATCATCAAGGTCTGTTAATCAATTGCAGACGTCATCAATGTGAACACACAGGGAGTCAATTGGTGGTTCCGGTGGTTCTTTTATTTGATCACCAACTCAAACCCTTTTAAGTGCTTTATTAGGAGTATTTTGGGGGTACATCAAGCATGTGCATTAACCTTTTTTTTCATTTAACATAAACATTTGGAAATCTAATGGAAAGAGTGTATCTTAGATCCAGATACTGGTCACCATAAAAAAAAAAAAAATCATTTTTAATTACAATTTTCCCCTTACTATTTCACTTAAAATTGTCCTATGGTGTGATAAATGAATTAAAAATATACGTAAATATTACAAAAAATAGTTTTAGATTAATTAGCATCACACCTCACAACATTTCATGTTAACCAACCTGTAACAAATGTGTATGTGCTTGTGTGATTTGCTTGTGTGATTTGTTGAAGTTTGTCCTCTTAGTTTGTCAGTTTTAGATTTAAAAAGTGAATGCTTTGTCTCATAAGTAATTTATTTAGATATGTCAAGAAGCGTTTTTTCCTTAATTGATTACCATTCATTGAATTGGATTACGTTGTTGCTGGATGGAACTAAACCAGCATACTAGAAAGTCAAAGAAACATTCTGTGGCTCTGGCCTTTCTAGGAGTTTGACCTCTGCACCCCGGCTGAGCTAATAGCATAACATGAGGCAGAACACATGGCATATTGCACCATAAAAACAATGCCAGCCTTCACTAATGTACCTGCATTACAGATTTTCCAGTGATGCATGAGATGTGTCAAGCCAAAACTAATTAGAGGACCATTTTTGGCGGAATCATTTAGAATTTTATGATGCAATTAATTTGATTAAAAGGGGATTGGGAAATGTCTGTTTTTTTTTTCTCTGATCATAATTTACATAGCATTATAACTGCAGTAATGCATATCTCAGGGAGAGAGAAGTCATTAATAATCTTCCTCATCACTGACAAGAATGTGATAGTGATCTCACACCACAAATCCCGGTTCTCATTTTCTCACTATACGCTGCCCTCTGATCTTGGCTTTCGGCTCCTTGGAACCCCGTCTGCAAACACAGAGCACCCCTGCTCGGACAAAACAGATACCCTCCAATCAGATTAAGCTACAGGGAGTTAAAGGTCTGAGATTAAACAAAAACACCTGAGCGAGGGTGAAGAGACGGGGCCAGGGAGCCGTAGTGTGTCCGGTTCAACCAGAGGAGAGACCAAACAGTGTAGCCCCCTGGAGAGACAGTCCTACTGAGCTGTTGACCTGAGCTGTGCCATTCCAAACATTCTGGGGGGAGAGACCCAGTATCTCCATCTCACTCTGTACCGGTCTCTAACCAGAAGGGTTATGCAAACAATGGTGGTATTTATTATGATGCAATTGCATAATGACAAGTTGTTTCATACAAAGACTGCACTGGCCTAATTTTCTATGGACCAGGCCATTGACACGTCTAGAACGCTTCTAGAAAAGACCCTTTGGCAATTTCAAATTGATGCCTTTTACTCACATATTTCATGTGTTATTTAAAGGAATAGTTCACCTAAAAAAAGAAAATTCTGTATCATATCCTCTTGTTATCCATGCTTCTATTTCTTCAGTGGAAAATTTATAGAATTTTTTTTAGTGTGTATATATTATCAGAGTCCAGTGGGATTTTGGAACCCATTGATTTTCATTGTATGATCAAAAACAGTTCAAAGTATCTTCTTTTGTGTTTCACTGAATAAAAGAGGGTTGGGAATGACATATTTAACAAATTTTGAATAGTGCATTATGCAAAAATGCAAGAGACGTCAGTATCCTAAGGTAAATTTATTACAGGTTTTTAAATAAATATTTCCATCATTAAAATTATTTTACACATCCTCAAATAAAAATATATTTATATTTGTATAAAAAAACAGACAAACAAAATGCAACAAATAACAAAAGCTTTTCCTACAGTTCGTACAATGCATTTACACACCTTGGAATTTACAGTTTAAACCACGGTCGGAAACCTGCGATAATCAAAATGTAGCTGCCACATTTAAATATGCATTTAAAGCTCTGTTTGCTTTAACCGTGTTTATCTCCAGAGAGTTCCAGAATCAAGAACCAGAGAGGTTACTGAGAGATGAGTTTGGGTATCTTATCGCTGGGTGGTCGAGAGGTGCCCCGGCTGCCTGTGTAACCGAATACAGCCTTATGTTGTCAGTGCATTCTCTCAGGCCCTTCAAGTCCCCTTGAGCAGCAATACGAAGAGTTATAAATTACTCTAAAACCATCGAAATCAAATGAAACCAAGAGCGGAAGGACAGATGAAGTCCACACACAACTAAAATGTCAGCACTCACTCGTCCCGTGCTTCGCTTTTCTATACTCTTACACAGATCAGTACTAAAAGTCAGGGTACAAAAATAGATCTCTTTTTTTCTTGAGATGTTTTTTTTTTCCTTATTTTCTGTTATTTCTGAAAATTCATAAAAAACTAAAATGTTAGGTATATTGTTGCTCAGTACAAAAAAAATGGTTTAGGAGTCCACAAGAGGAGTTCTGTTCATTGTTTGAGAAAGTCTCTCGCTCTCTGTCCTCTCCTTTTCTCCGGCTTCACTCTTCAACGCTCTCCTGAGTAGCGGGTGCGTTTAGTCCGTCTGTTGAAAGGGTAGTTGATGAAATCAAAGGGTCTGTGCTCTGCAATTTGGTGTCCCTTGGGCAGCCTCTTCATGAAGTGGACTTCCCGCTGGTGTTGCCTGGTTTTGGAGCCCTTGCGGGGTCTGCCTTTGCGTGTGAAGGCCATGTACCAGCCTTCGTACTTCACATTCTGTAGAGCTGTATAGTTGTTCTCCAGGACTATCTCTGTGAAAATGCAGTCTTTCCCCAGACCGTTTCTCTGTGAGGACAAGACAAAGACAAAATTTTAGCTCCTGATTGATGGGAAATATGAAGCTTATCGAAAAGTATTTTGGAAAACGTCTGCTCCAGTTTACATAGGGGTTCCCCAAACGCACACACAGCATATGCTTAAGTCATTACGATCCAAGATCAAGAGAGAGAAATGACAGCAAAAACCAACGACTTTCCCCTTTCAGTAAACACCGGTGCGGATTCTTCCTTTGAGAAAAATAGTTCTTCTAATGTTCATTATAAAGGCATAAAAGGAGTCTAGAACGTTACAGTAATATTTTACTTTCTCCAGGACAAAATAGATGAACTACACTCTAAAAAAGATATAAAAGGTTCATAATTGGCATCTATGGTTCCATAAAGAACCTTTCACATCCATGGAAACCTTTCCATTGCATAAATGGTTCTTTAGATGTCCTAAAACTCCCTTTTAGAATGTTTATTTTCAAGACTGTATAATATATATGGTAAAGATGGCTATTTTGCCTGTAATATAGGCATCGCATCATTTTACGTTCATAACAACAGGACCTTTAAACATGATCTGGCCAGTAAATGTAAATGGGGTAAGGAGCCAAACCAGTCCCCAGCCTCTTAACAAAATGGCCTGTTAAAAATCTAGAATCCAAAACCGAAAAAAGACTTGCATATCAACCAATAAAAAACAACAACAGAAAAAAAAACCCTCTCTCATGCAGGCTGTCGTTGGGCGGCCAATATGTCAGATAGCATAAGATCAGGGGTGCCAAGCAGATGGTCCACCTGGCAGGGTGCTGGGAGGTGGGGGCCGAACCTCCATCCCACTTTATTACCATTCACAGCAAGGAGAAGGCACAAATCCACATTGGAACAAGAGTAGCCAGCTAAAAAAGGAAGAAAGATCCCATTCTTCACACTCGATTTTACCTACTGCAACCAGGAAACGTCTGGTGCCCAATAACAGATACAAATATAAAACTTTTGTTTGATTGATTGTTTGAACGATCTCCTTGATAATGATACTAACAGGGATGTCCACAAGCAATTGAATGCTAGAAACTACTACATGACTATATGAGAGGCGTTTCTGAATTTCTAATTTATCTGGTCTTTCTCTCCCTAGGTATGATTTCTTCTCATTTTCATTCACCAAAAATCCAAACAGAAAAATGACTGAAACATATGCTGTGTGTATATAATACAATATGTAAACTGACCATAATTGATCAGTCACAAAATTATTATATTATGAATTTTTCTCATACCTTGCCAATCAGTTTCCCCCTCCTGTTCATACAGATGTAGAAGCCTGTTTCAGCTCCTTTAATTCGAACTCGACTCCCAAATGTGTCCGTCTCCACTATGAGCTTGGCTGTAAAGAAAAGAAAAGAATATTTTTTATTAGATGATGTGACTTAAAGTCTAAATAGGAACATTTCACGAGTAAATACACATGCACATATGCACATAGAGATACACATACGGGCATAAATATGTGAAATCCAGAGGGACTACTCTTTAGGATTTATGTAAGCTTAAATTCTAGCAGAATGATAAAAACATGTGCACTTCAATTCTTCTGGAAGGAACCAAAGACTTCCTGGCAGGACTTTCAACTTTTTACCTTTTATGTAAGTACATATAAACAATATGTGATCTGTAATCACATGTCATCCACGTACCAACAAATAAACAATAAAGAAATGTGAAATATTTGAGTTAAATGCGCCATTTTGAAAAAGTACAAAAAATGTAAAGGTTTTTTGAAAATCAGAGTAGCATTTGCTGGGACATTGACTTTCCATGATATATATTCTCCATGCCAAGAATTAGCACTTGCAGCCATTCTCAGATTCAGCCCCCGAACTCTGAGTGATCGTAAAGAGCTACGGTTCAAATGGAGGGGGTCAGATAACCTGCTGGTGTAGAACCACAAGCCCAGAGCCGGAGCCAGGCACTGGCCCGAACTAACAGCCCTGCTGTCTCTACAACATGCTCAGGTGACATGGATGTCACCAAAACCATGCAGGGCTAGAGCCAGCCTTCCAAAAATACCACAACAGAGCTGGAAATTATTGGGTTTTTATGTGGCAAAACCACAAAAGAGATGGGTACAAATAAAACAGATTTGATTTAACTGAAGTGACAAATGAAATATGTAACAGAAATTAATTATTTTAATTCTATTAATATATTTTTGTGAGGACATTTTCAAACCATTACATAGCCTACATTTTCTTATTAAACTCAGAAGACGTAATCACTGATGTATTATTTTATAAAACCAAAGACACATGTTAATCATAAAATTTGATTCTAGAAATCTTTAAAACAGTTATTTAGGGTCTTTAGGCTCTATGAGATCTGTCAACAGGACCGAATGACCGTAGAAAGAAAACGCGAGGGTCAGAATTCGGCTAGACATATTTTCATCCTGAGCTGGTCGGGAGAGGAGGGGAACGTTCTTCAGGAAATGTTCAGAAGGTTGAAGTAAGATGAGTTCTAATGGCTCTTCCAGACCCGTGCGTCTCTCTAGAGACTCACCTTCAACAATCTACAATCCATTTAACATTTTTTTGCGCTCCACTGCTTTTTTAACTTCACCAACTGACCAGATGCCCAACAATTCAAGTGCAGTGTATTATAAAGATTCACAAAATAAAGTTCAAGTTATAACCAAAAAGGACATTTACTGCCTGGTTTCACAAAGACCTTTTTATCCTATAGTTCTTCAGAAAACATCTATGTATTGGGGCTTTGGACACATTGTAACATAAGAACCTACAATGAAATGTGTGTGTGTGTATTTTATATATATATATATATATATATATATATATATATATATATATATATATATATATTATATATATATATATATATATATATATATATATATATATATATATATATATATATATATATATATATAAATATAAAATTATCTCCAAGGATCCATACAGTGAACTCAACACCCTATGCAACTACTGGAGTAAAACGGAACCAGGACCACTGAAGTAAAATAAGCTAAATATTTCCATGAAAAACATATTTAAAATCATTCCTCAAAACTCCACAAATGGATTCATGATTGTGTATGAGATAAATAAGGAGGATGCTCTTACCATGAGCGTCACCATCTTCGGCCATGGCGTTGATTTTCTTGTTTGCCAGAACTTGCACGTGCTTGCCACTGGTTCGACTGTAAAGCTGGTAGGTCCGGATTAGTCTACGGCTGACCCGGTCCGTCACCTTACTTTGCTCACTCACATGCTGTGTAAAATTAGGCGGGGACTGAATGGTTACCTGTCAGAAATTAAATACCATATAATCAATACCTGCACAAATTGCTTCATCATTCGTTCATACGGGCCCATCAATTATACTCCCCTTCATATAGGCTAATCATTTAAAATAATGCAATCGAAATGAGAAAATGTACTATCCCTAACCTAATCATTTTCAAGAATTTTCTTTTTAAAACTTAAAACAAGGTGCGCTAAGTGTTATATGTGCGCAAAATTTATGATTGCATACATTTTAAGTCAAATTGCCCTGAACGCATAAATTGGGCTTTTTATGTTATTATGTCTCTATACGACATGATTCATCACTGACTCGAGGCTGGCATACTTCACGCGCTCATGCCCACGCGCATGTGCCAGAGTTACCTGCCAGGTTACAGCGCCCACTGTGATACCCATCTGATAAGAACATCCTCTCCCGTCGCACTTTTAGTGCCTTTTAATTTAACGGCTATACGTGCACGTCTTTGGAAAACAACGGGATATATAGCCTAAATAAATATATAAATCTTAATTTAGGAGCGCGTGCTGAAGCATTCTGTACATTACAGTGTCTCAAAATATAATCGATATATAAGAGTAATGATGCTTTACAGTTTTTCTAAAACAAAAACAAAAAACAAACAAAAAAAAAATGCTTAAAGCATCTAATAAAATGACAGTAAATAAGCATATGTGAAGATGTTGCACATACCTGAGCATAGTAGCAAAACGCAAAGAGGTGAAGGAATCTGCAAGAGAGCAAATCTTACATTAGTCTTTGGAAAGCAAAGCGGTTAATGCGTGAAAACAAAATATAAAGGTAATATACTTACAGATAACTCAATCGTGATGGAATGAGTCTCATGTTGCTGGACGGGAAGGGCCTCGGGAAAAATTGTGCGTAATTTTCAGAGATCTTTCTATTTATTTATCAGGTTTTCCAGTTAAAATGTGTAAAGTCCTGCGCTAGTATCCAAACTGTGACTCGCAACATATGATGAACAGATCAACTGGCAAATTACGAGATCTGCTCAGAAGCAGAAAAAAAGGTCCAGATTTTTTTTCAGACTGAGACCACTGACAAGTAAAAGCCCTAATTGGATTTCCTTCATAAGAACGAGAATAACAAATAAGTGCACTTAACGCAAAAACTCACAGCATGTAAACGATTTACTTTTCAAGTTTGAGCGAAAGAGATTCTGATGCATCTAATCTACAGACTCAAGAAGTCCCGTGCTGTCTGTCCATGAAGGTGAGGAGCGCAGCAGAAATAGATCCTTTGACGTTTGATCATCCAGCCTGACTCCTGCGTGAATGTCAGTCAGAGGAGGCAGGACAGTGCATCTGATGAGCTTTCTTCAAGAAGCAGTGCTGCTGGACTCTCTTATCCCCTCCTCTTCTACCATTGCCAGTCAGTCTCCAATGTCAACCCCGCTTGCGCTGACACCCCTGGTTAAAATGGCAGGGTTGGTCCTGGAGGAACAAGCCCCCTTTTCAATAGAACAAAAGCAGGGGGGTCTCACCCAAACCCCCACCCCGAACCATTTTTAAATATGCCTTCACCTGAGTCCATAAGCACTCGGAGGAGTTTAGAGGACATTCATATATTTGGTGAGTAATCAAATGTAAGGTTATTTATAGCTAATCAGCACACGACTTTATGCAGGACATTAAAAAAATAGACCTAAATAAAAAATAAAAATAGAAATTATCACTCAAATCTTCAATAATCAAGCATCAAGTAAAGGCTAGATTAAATTAGTTAATTCTGATTTCAAAACTGAAACCGAGGCTATTGTGCAATGCAGCAGACAGCAGAACTGGTTTGCTGCTGACTTGTGTATTGCAAAAAGAAAGTGTGAGACATATTAAAAGGATTACAGACGATTAGCGTTTTTTTTTCTCAAAAGAAAAATCCTTAAAACATCAGAAGGATAACACAGGTGTGAAGTGTCCCATTTCTTGTCATGCACTGACAATGCTCTTTAAACTCACATAAAAGTCTGTATAAGAATCTGTCATTTAATGGTACGCCTCTGATATGTTATTTCATGTTACGGTATACTCGATTGCTACTAAATCACGCACGCACAGTACTAAGTTACAACTTAGTTTTAATGTATTCAATGTTAACTATTTATTCTTAAGATGCTTTTTAAAAACGTCTGTCAATTTGAGAAGTGCGAACAATGTACAGAAAGGGCATTTAGTCAAGCAAAGAAAAAGATTAAGTCGATCAATCTATTTCTAATCTGGACTAATTAAACGTCAAAATAAGTCAACCCCACCCTCCATTATGTTACTTCTCAAAAACCTATACATCAGAGTAAATTCTGATGGCCCACCATCACTCAAAAGAGGTCGCCCCTTATTCGCGGGTTTTTAAATGGTTAAATACCTTATAGCCCACGCCCGTCAAATGAAATGTTGAAGATGAAAGGATGAATAGCCTAACTACAAGTGAAACTTATTTAATCAACAATTAATTAAATGCTACCAACAAATGGCATGATAGCTAATAAGTGCTCGTATTTTTTATTTTGTGCGCTGCACCACAAACACACTCTCTTTATGTGAATACTAAATTGACTTTAGCAAAACTCTCCACTAAGCACTAATTTGAGCAATATGAGCTGTGAAGTATCCAGTGCAACAGTACTTTGTACCACAGGAGGGCGCCACTCAAAACTTTTGCAGGTGTAAGATAGGCTACACTTTAAATACTGTATATAGGCCTATTTTATAAATTGGTTAGGGTCGACCAGGGAGTAACAATTGTGAACTAACATTCACACATGCCGTTTATTACGTTTTAGGTTTGTTAGGCTACTTTTGATGTATTTCTATATTTGTTTCCAATTTTATTTTACTCTTTAATTTATAGCAGACAAATATGGGATAATATTACATTTTTGAGTTACAGATGTTACAGCACCCTGCTCTCCCATATACAAATAATTTTGACATTCCACAAAGGATTATATTGATATTAATCTTACACACATCGAAAATACACAGACAAAATGTTGTTCTATAAAGAAGCATTTTATTGATAAGCACTATAATGTCACTTTTAATGCCTGAAATGTGTCTTAACAGTAAGAATACAGCCTTATCTCAAATGTGTATGTCCGTTATGCCCATCAACAATTCTCTGTGGTTATGTTTTCATGTTAATTTGCGGAAATGAGATGAGCAATTGATCTGTGCAGTAAGACTCATATATCTGCTTTTAATGGAGACACTTCCTCATGCTTTCTTCTGGTGTCTTGGGACATGACATGTTTTCTTTCTTTCTTTTCTTGTATACATTAGGCTTGGTGTTTAAGTGGACCGATATTAATGGAGCATTGAAAAGTCAACCATCTCATTCCATGGCTGAGTACTTCAGCATGGCCTGAGGCAGAGCTGGGCTCCTAGTTAACTTCGTGTCTAACTGTCTGTTGCTCATTGCCTAATCAACTGCAAGATGACTAATCGGAGGATGAGCTGCTGTCAACCTGCTGCACACATTTGTTCAAAAACACCTAAATACAAGCAGAGAGCTAAAGGAAAAACCATTCACTTTTGCAGAAGGATTTATAATAAATATCTCATAATATCCCTCTTAAGTGTAGCATGGATTTCATTGGAGAATTTTCAATGCAGTAATCACTATTAAAGCTGCAGAGGATGATGCTAATTCATTCTAAATTGAATTTGAAATGTCCCTAATGGAAGGCCTCTGCCAACAATTTGGTCGATAGCTATCTTCTTGTATTAAATATTCACTGGAAAAAATTACACTTTTGATTAGTTTCATATAACCAAACCTTTCTAAAAAATGATTTGGCTCTTAAAAATGTATCTCTTTTGATGGGTTGGATCTGTAAAAGAAAGAGAGAGAAAAGCAAGAGAGAGAGAGAGGAGGCAGATATGTGGAGGGTGGAATGGCACTCCTGGAAAGCACATAGCTCTCCTGAAGTGTTGACAACCATGTCTGATGTGGGCAAGGTGCCAGAGTGGAATTACTGGAATAACTGACATTTTTTTAGACTTGATGGCAGTTGTAAAAAATTTTTTTGTTGTCATTGTTACTTGTACATTTCCAAAGTATTTTTTTTTAATGAGAAAAATATGTAAAAAGAAATATAGATACAGCTTTAAGGGATAGTCCACAAAAAGTGGACTAAAATAAAAATAAATGCATAATTTACTCAACCTCATGTTGTTCCAAACTTGTATGACTTTCTCCCTTCTGTTGAATATAAAAAGATATTTTGACAAAAAATGTTTTTTGTCCATACAATGGAAGTCAATGGACACCAAAACTGTACTATTGTAATTACATGATTACAGAATTTGTAATTTTGGGTGAACTATCTCTTTAAGGTTATGCTAAAAACATTTTTTCACATTGCATTTTACATTACAAAATTAAAATAATAATAAAAAACTATATTTATGGAAGTTCTTTTGATTTTTTTGTCTTTTACATGCTTTTTTTTGTTGCATTGTACATAAATGCACTTTTTTTTTGCAAGAAAACCCAGATCAAGTTATGTTTTCCATAACTTATTTGTCATATCCAGTGGCAAGAATCCCAAGTGGCTTTACGGGAGAAGAGAATAAGGGAGAGAGAGAAAATGAGAGCGCTGGGGGTCTGAGAGGCGAAGAACAAGTGTCAAAGCTTTAGTTAAGACAGAAAAAAAAAGATATAAAGTCAAAGAAGGAGTGAAAGAAAAAGCAGAGAAGAGAGAGAGAGAGAGAGAAGAGCAGGGGGCTGGGCCAGAGGACCCCTGCGGTGGTTGGGATGGCTGTCGATGCTCCTGGGGTTAAGAGGAGGGCAGGCAGGCCCTGTGCCTGGCTGCAGGGAGTATGCAACCTGCTGGGAGCCTCTGGGGCCTGATGGCTCTTCCAGAGGGCCTAGAGAAGAGCGCAGGAGGGGCAGAGTGGTGGATGAGAGACTCCCCGTACTGGAACCCAGCGCTTGTCAATCTGCCTTGCTTTCAACCGCGTCATCGATGACGCCGGATGCCTGTCTCGCCTCACCCTTCGCCACGGTAACATGCGACAGCCCCGCTTACAGTCAAGATTCATCACAGATCAGGCCAAAAAAAACCCAGCAAGACAAAACACACCCCAGGGAAGAACACTCATTTGAGTACCAATACCACTCAGCGGTGATTGAGAGGTGGCAGCATTGTTCTCACTTTTAAAGTGTTCTTTCAGAGGGACTCAGGGTGATGGACAGGCGTCACAGCAACACACACCGGCAGAACAAACCCAGAGTGAGGGACATGTTAATTGGAGGGAGGGAAGGAAATGGATAAGCAAACACACTAATGGTGAGGAACCTCGACAGCAGAGCTACAGATTAGTTCAGTATGCAAAGAATGTAATTAGCCCAACACCAGCTAATGATCTCCAAAGACTAATGTCAAAGTGATCGCATTCGACACAGACCGTCACATATGTTTGCATTTGTGTTGGTGGGCTCGAACCGCACAAGGTGGGTTAAAGCGCAAATACGCAATCCCCCCATCAGCAATCAGCAAAAAAAGGGGATACTTTCTGGACAAAAACTCTCCCATGAACAGAGATATTAATTTTAAGTATACACACTATACGATTCAAAAGATTAGGGTCGTTCATTTTAATAATGGTTTAGTCTCTTAAGCTCACCGAGGCTGCATTTATTTGATCAAAAATACAGTAAAAACAGTAATACCATGCAATATAATTACAATTGAAAATAACTTTTTTCTATTTTAATATTATTTTTAAATGTAATTTATTCCTGCGATGGAAAAGCTGAATTTTCAGCATCATTACACCAGTGTTCAGTGTCAAACGATGCTTCAGAAATCATTCTATTTTTTTCTTTGTAGAAAACCACTGAATCCAGTATGATCACTCTGACCCATTATGTGCATTCATCAAGTTTTTTTGGGTATTTTCCCCCCACATGCACAGAGTTTGTTAAACAAAATCCTTCTTGAATATATCTCCATATGGAGGAAGGCATTTTAATGGCATCTGCTTATGAAAATATCTACCTGCAGATACTACAGCAGTTTATTGCATACTTACAGCCTGTGGTTGTTTCACAGTCCCATTGTGTTTGAACTGATATACTTTTTTTTCCTCATTGAACATATGTTAGTAATATATTTATTCCATACGAACATGCTGAACAATATGGTATCAGCATCTAGCACTCTGCCCACTCATACTGATCGTGTGCCAGCTGTTTGTATTGAGGGACATCAGGTCTGATCCGCTGCATGGACTGAGTACGGTAACATCTTACCATTCGCATTTCACAGACTTTTTGCATGTCACTTTAAATGATTTGTGTGTGTGTGTGACAGAGCTGTACCTTGGGGTGGTGTGTGGGGTCCTGGGGCTTGTGTCTGGGGTGATTGCAGGTTGGCGGCCACTCTCAGATCCATCAGCCAGGCTGAGCTGCAGGCAGCATTGGTTCCTGGGTGGTAACTTAAAGAGCCGCGTCACGCCCCGTTTAAGAGCCTGGGTTGGTAGAGAGGTGAAGGTCAACAGTCATCCAAAAAACAGGTTTAGGTTGTCACTGTGCACACCACACACACATGCAGACTGGACTCCCAGATCACAACCGTAGAAAAAAGCTGTTACACATTTTACGCCCTGGAAAGTAATAGATGAACACATACTGAACATTTAAGACTGGTTTCACAGACAGGGCTTAGATTAAGCCAGGATTAGGCCTTAGAATAATTAGGACATTTAAGTAGCTTTTATTAACATTACTGGTTTGCATCTCGAGACAAAACAATGGCACTGACATTTTAAGATATGTCTATGCAAGTTGCTTTCAGTTAAAACAGCTCAAACAAGCATTTTAGTCTGATACTATAGACTTAAGCCTTGTCTGTGAAACCAGGGGTTAGACTTTATGATTTACCAAGATGAAATTCTTTGCCGTATGTGTTATTTTTGCATAACACAATCATGTCATAAATATGTTCAATAAACACTACTGTTTAAAAGTTTAGGGTCAGTAAGGTTTTTTTGTTTTGTTTTTGTGAGATAAAACAGTAAAAACAGGAATATTGTGAAATATTATTACAATCAAAACAAGTTTTTTTTCTGTGACGGCAAAGCTGAATTTTCAAGTCATTAATCATTACTCATTTTATCACGATTAATCGATTTGACAGCACTAATTCTAATATACTGATTTGGTGCCCAAGAAACATTTCTCATTGTTATCAATGTTCAAAACAGTGATACTGCTTCTTATTTTTGTGGAATCCATGATAATACTACCATTTAAAAGTTTGAACACACCTGAATATAATTGTTTCTTTGGATCCAAAAGACAAGCAATTCCAAAGTAATAAAAATGTTATTTGGTAAGAAGACACGCACATTGTGGCGAGCAGGACGAGGCCGAGGGCCGTGAGAGAACGGCGCGAGGCCGGTAGCGTGATTGATAATGAGCGACACCAATGCGACGCAACGGCCTCATATCTCTCACGGAGGAGTGGAAGCGTAAAGAGAAGATCGAGAGAGGAACAGGCCTGGTCTTATGTTGTGTTTTATGTTTTATTATATGTGACAGCAGTCGTCCGTGAGGGGCTGCTGTCGTTTACTTTCGTTTTGTATTTGTTTATTTTATTATTAAATTGTGTATTTAACGTTCACTGGTTCCTGCCTCCTTCTTCCCACAACATCTAACTGTGTTACACACATAAAGTATATCGGAAACACATTTACCAAATGAATTCCTAGATGTGCATTAAAATAAAAATGTGACTTCACCTCATGTGACTGAATAATTCACTTAGAGAAGAAATATCAGATCATTAACATCACATAAAAGTTGCTCTGCTCATTCTCTTGAACATATGGGATGGAAACACCGCTTTTATTTGCAAACTGGTTGTGCAATATCCCGATTTTTCATCATTTGCAACGTAGATGGTAACAGTTAATGATGTCGACTGCAGTTCTGTTTATAAAACACACATCAACCAAACTTGTTCTCAAAATTAGTTTTTGACAGTTTGTCACATCAGTTACCGAACAAGGTTTTACTGCTCTCATAACCTAATTGATTCTGCTGCTTTGAACGCAGCCATACAGAATAAAGCTGTGCTTCCCATGTTACCATTTCATTACTTTTAACACGCCTTGTGCTGGTGTCTGGCCTCCATTTGTGAGAAAGTTATGTTGGACTCATTCCAAGCATTGCCCTGCTCCCAGCACATTCATGTTCTCCATCTACCATCCATTCCCCCTGCCCTCCTCGCGGACTGCTTTTTACATTTTGTTCTGCTATTACAATACATGATCAGCACACACACACACACACACACACACACACAGCAACGAGGCTGTAAAAGCACTGGCGGGTCACTGCTGCTCGATAGCTGAGAGAAGTGACTGAATGTCTGAAATGGCTAAATTTACGGCGGCATAACTGCAGGCTTAAGCTAGACATAAAACGACACGCTGTCGCAGGAGAGCAAGGATTCAGGAAGGCTGTTCAGGCAAAGCTGATGGCTACTTTTTCTGTCGACGAAGAGGGGTAAAAGCGTGGGAAATTGTTCCTGGCTGGCTGGCAAATGTCATTGCAGAGCCTTGCGTGGGTTTAAAGCCACAGAGTGACGGAAGTTTTTCACTTTTCCAAATGTATTTTAGCCCAGCACAGGTCTCCAATATGAGGTAGTGCTGCATATTTCATTGATTAAATTCACAAATGTGTCTGAAGATTCAGCTAATCACTTACTCTGTGACTTTTCTACATGTCTGGTTAAAAACCTGGTTAGAAATAAGTTTGGACCCTAACATTAAGGTGTAGAACAGACGTTTTGACTATTGAATTTTGACTCTGAGAGTAGACTATATCAGTGTTTTTGTTGCCGTTGTTAAAGCTGCCACCACCTACCACAGCATAACACAATAAAACAAAGGAAACGTGTAAGTTTTGAACGCTGAATGACCGTGTGGCCTGCCTGTGTGGTTTGCCAAGTATGCCTGTAAGATCTGGCGATGGGGCCGACGACTGTCAGACTGATGTCCGGAAAGGAAATGTGGTCATGATGTTTGGGTTTTCAGTTCCGTAGCTTATTCCGGGTTTTGACTCCAGAGGACAGCTACAGAGTGTTGTTGGATCAGGAATCAGTTGTCGACCACGAACAGGATTCTTGGTAAAATCTGTCAATTAAAACAGCATCAAAGAATGCTGAAAGGGAGAGATGGACAAACCTTAGTACCTTCAATATTTCATGAACAGGGCTGCATACTAAAACATGACCAGGGAACCATTGGCCCCTAAGATTAAACATTCAGTAGCCAAATTACTTTCTTAGTTGGAAAATTACCAATGAGTAGTGATCATGTTTATATTTGTGCATTCTGTCAGTCTGTTTTGAAACAATAATTCTGTAATATTTCAAATATTACTCCAAAGTTTCCCTTACAGTCAATTCAACATTACAACTGCACCTTACTATGATAAACAATGGCCAATATATAGAAAAGAGTCTTCCAGTTCATTTAGAATCAGACCGAAACCACTGAGGCAGTCAGTTGTGAACTCAATGACTGCTCTGAACGATTCACTTACTGACTGAGAATTCGAACCAGTAACTCATGAAGGGAGTTTAAGGCTGTTGCTGCGTCCCAATTCAGAGGCTGCATCCTTCGAAGGGCGCATTTGAAGGCCGATTGCGTCACCACGGCAGGACGAAGAATGTCCCAATTCGAAGGCTCCTTCAAATGCGGCCTCCAAATGCATCTATCGTTTCCCGTGAAATTAAGGATACAACAGATGGATCCTTCGCGGTCTTGCTTACCCCAGAATTAATTGCGCACCGGTGACAAATTGCCGAATTGCACTTTTAAACACGAGCATTGGGTTTCAACTTACTCAAATATCTAATGATACAAATGTAAAAAAATAAAAAAAAATAAAAAAAAACTTTAAAGAGGTTCAAATGTTTATATATAATCGCATCTTAGTAAGATATAAGTCGTTTATAATCTTTATTATATACATAAATGGACCACAATAAACATATTTAGACAGTTTGTGACCGTTTTGTTTTCAGACAGTTTAATAATATAACTTTCAAAAAAGTCCAGTACAAACATTACTGTCCATCATCAACGATGAGGATCTTGAAGGATGCAGGCTTTGAATTGGGACACAGCTTACTTTGTGAGTCTGTCTGAATCATTAAAAAGAGCCGTTCTTATGTTCAAATTGGACATCACGGCTCAAGGCTGTTCATTGCTGCAGAAAATAATGAACAAATCTATAACGACAATTGTCAAAAACGTAAACAGAGTTCTAACGACTTTCACCAATGGTGACTTGGTACAATTTCCGAACATTATGTCTGCATTCTGTTGGAAGTGGATGGAACTCAACCGGTTGTTCCAGACTCAAATGAGTAACCGAATTACTAACGAAATATTGTAACGCATTACTTTTCAAAGTAAGTTTCCCCAACAGTGCCTTCAACAAATGGTAAGACTATGCATTGAAAAAAATGACATGTCCTTGAGAACATCTGAACACAAGCCCATGGTAGAATGGTATTTATTGTCCTCTCGGCTCTCTTGTCTTTGAAGTGTTGCATGGCCGCTATCTCTTGAGCAAAAACGTGATTTACAGTCTTGTAAACACATAAGCAGGCCCACACGAACTCCACAGATTTCTGCAGAACTGGAACGCTTGTCATTCACAAAGTTCCCTTGTGTGTTTATGAAATATTTTGAATTTGAAGTCAGACAATGCGGATGTCTTTTTTGTTATTTGGATGCATTCCCTCGCAAAAAAGACTTTTTTACTCTTTTCTCACTATCCCTCTTCACAATCCAATAATCTTAAACTCTTTATCTTTTTTTAAACACCCATTTAATCTCTCCCTAGTTACCTGCTCTCTATTGTTCTGTTCCTTCATCCCTCTGTTTGTCCGCCTCTTTCTCTTTTTCTCCCTGTCATACATCAATGCATTTAACAGCCGTTCTGCTGGGCTATTAAAAAATCTTGTCTTTTTAAGTGGGGACAGGGTTAGGGTGAGGGTGACTACTGCAGAATTGAGAAAGAGAGGGAAAAGGCAGGGGCAAAGAAGAAAGAGATTTCAATGGCCCACAGGGAATCTGACTCGTCTCTCAATCTTCTCCAGCCAGGATGACAGGGTGAGAGAGAGATTCCCTTATGCTGGATCATGTTTCCGCTGGAGGCCTCTTCTCATAGTGTCTTGTCTGACACACTCTTCAGCACATATCTGGAAAGTCTAACATACACAGATAAAGGCAGAGAAATACAGACCGTTCACAATACACAAACCTCAAGATACAAGAAGAGATACTGCCGTGTTTTCTTAAGACTATAAACACCAAGGTCGATAACAGATCCAGGATCTCACCGTGTCAGATCTTTTTGAAATTCTTGAAAGCTTTATGAGGCCAAAATACCTACAGTAGGGGATACCAGGGGAAATCTAACACTACATTTTTCAAATTACAAATATGCTAGAATTATGACATTTACTTTACATTTGCTCACTAAAGTTCTTTCTCTGCCTGAGAAAAGGAGTGTAGACTGTTTGACTTTGTGAGAATTTTTTCTCATGAGAGGATTTTTCTCTTTTCTAAAGTTTCATTCCTTACAATAGAGGGTTATATAAATTGTATTTGCAATTTGTTGGTTACATGTTAGCATGAGATTGGGGCAATCTCAATATTACACCAATTATGGAAAACAATTTAAATAAAAAATTTATTCAAATCAGGAAAATGAGTATGTTTTTGGCTAATTGGTGACTATCCTGATTCTAACTGATGTCTACAAGCATTCAAATCAACAATTAAAATTAAGTAACAATACTTACAAGATCACAAAATGTTATGCAGACATGGCTGCAGTGGAGACATTTAAATGAACTGGTTTGTCATCCCATATTCACAAGACAACACCATAGATGTCTCTGTCAAAAATGAAAAGAAGACAAGGGGATTAGGGCTCCAGATAAGGCCACTAAAATAAAAAAGAAGCTAAAAGAAAGCAACCAGCAGAGTTTGGCCATAAGCAAGAAGGATAGAAAGAGAGGGAAGCAAAATGAGGGCAGACTCAAAGAATGAACAGATTGAAAAAGCAGAGAAGGTGCAAATCTTGCTGGAATTTTAAGGAAAGGCAGAGTTGAAAGGAGAAAACGCATGTAGAGAGTGCTTGTGTTTATATAGTCCTCTTCAAAGGATGTCGTAATTATTTTTCCATACAAAGTATGTTAGGTCCATATGCACATTTGGATGCAGTATGTTTGCGAGCGATTCAGTACGTCTAATGCTCACTGGATACAGTATGTAATTCACAGTGTTGTTGATAAAAGAACACATTTGTGGCCACAATGACATACGTCCATCTAGTAGCCATGAGAATATATATCTGCTTTTGCATCTGGAGCAAAGAAATAATCATAAAGCGACTGTGCTTGGGTCTGCAAAAGTGCGTTCAGATGAGAGAATGGCCAAATTCTCTCATGTCATTTCAAGTCATAAGTCAGGTTAACATAACACCACGTGCAACTAACACCAGATAACCCAAATGTTTCGGCTGTAAAACCTCCAGTGTATATACGCTGTTCTGGGGTCAGTCTCACACAAGCACGGGGATCCCCTGCCACCCTCACGCCTTCCTTGACCCCGTAACCTCTGCTGTCCCTCTGCAGCTGTAAAACCACACTACAGCATCATTAGCATGGAAACAAGATGTTACCTATACAGACAACCTGGGGAACCAATTAGACGCTGTGCAGGCCTTGCTCAGAATAATCCACTGGACTCTGCCTTAAGCGCTAAAATAATATGAGGTCCAGCTTTGAGCTGGCTGAGAATGACTCAACACAGAGTAGCTACTACTTACAGGAATATCTAAATAAGACCATACAATCTCCCATGCAAACTAACAGTCACACTGTAGAATGTCTAACTATTACAATTCAGTAAGTAATGACTACTGTGACTGTTATTGTACTTATTATTATAGCCTGTTGTTTTTATTTGCTGTGGTTTGTGACAAATGGTCTTTAAGTGGACTCCCTACAGCAGTCAGCTGGTTGCACTCTTGTTCATACAGCACAATGAGATCTGAATAAACGAGTAAAAGCGTGTAAGGGGTCTCTAACAGCAGATTACAGGCACTAAATAGTCAGTGATCACCAAAGAGCTCTTATCTCCTGAGCAGCCATACTGTGTGTGATAAAGCTGGATATGATGCGTGTTCCATTAGGCCCAATTAAGTGATATGCTTAACTAGCTCATTCATAGAGGCCGGAGATCAAGTGCTGCTGGATTGCCTACTGAACGGAGAGCTTGTTAAATTCAACAAGGACTTGTTAAATGTGTCAACATGACCATAGATGAATAAGAACTGCTACTTTATGCTTCAGTACCTTTGTGTTTTCATTGAAGTATTTTTAAATCTTGCTGCTAATCCGGATTAGTTGTAAGGGTCATATAATGGTTCGTATGTTTGCTCATGCATATACGTAGATAAATAGCTGATAAAAATATTATGAAATGTATACCATGTATATGTATGTATGCATGTATCCCCCCTCCTCCCCTTTAAACAGCTTTGCCATTCTTTTCAAAAAAGTTTTTCTTTATCAATTAATTTTAAATATATTTTTGTAATTTATCCATGTAATTATTTATCTTAATAAATAGTAGTAAATTAAATAGAAGAAAATAATTTCATATAAAATATTTAAAATATTTTATACATATTTGATCATTTATTTTATGAATATAATTTATATATATATATATATATATATATATATATATATATATATATATATATATATATATATATCTCAAACTATTGCTATATATATCTATATATATATATACAGTATGTATATATGTATATGTATATATACATACTGTATATATATATATACTGTATATATAGATATATATATAATGTAAAGTCCAATTGCGTATTTCTACACATTATTTAAAAAAATTACCTCTATATATATATATATATATATATATATACACATAGGTAATTTTTTAAAATAATGTGTGAAATCCACATTGTTCTATAGTTGCACAAAATTCTATACAAATATAATATTATGTAACCTATGTAAACCTACCATCAGAATGTTTCCTACCATCCGAAATGCCACTAGAAAGGGGGAAAATTCAAGACATTGGAAGGACAGGAGGGCTAACAACACGGCATTCCACAAGCATTCCCTCTCTCTCTCTCACCCTTCATATGTCAATCAGCCTTGTTATCTCCCTGGTCTCACCCCTGTGCCTGCCTGCTTTCCCGTTCGTGGCCGTCGATGTGTTAATCACCCTGCACTGCTGACAGAAGGACCCAGATATTTTGACGTCCTGATAACCCTGTGCAGGACCTCCATGTCCTTCTCTCCTTTTCTCTCTCTCACTGCCCTGTCTCTGGATCTCAAAGCTTTCTCCCGTTGCCACCTCCACCCCCAACCAAAACACTCTGAGAACTCCTTATCAAAGCCCCCAGAAATAGACACCAGGGGTCAATGAGAATCTTTGCTGCCACTTACTTTGTGGCCACCTCAGAGAAACAGGGCTGTGTTGTCACCACAAATTATATATATATATATATATATATAGTGAAAGTCTCATAGGTGGCCATAAAAAATAAATAATTGTGGTTTTGCAACAAGACTTAAAATTCTGCATTGTTGTATTTGGCTGCTTTCAGAGTGTGTAATATCAAAACAAACCATCAAAACAACTCTAATTACTTGAATAAAATGAATAAAAAAGATACTTAATTGAGAGGAAATAGATGTGGATTATACCTGGAAGCATCACTGAATGAGACTCTTTAAAGTTGATGTATTGGCAGTGGCAAGAAGGAGGAGGGAACTGGGCGGGAGGGGGGCCGACTGAAATAAGAACTGTTTTGGCGAGCAGTTGATACATTTGATACGGGACTCACTGGATCCTCGACACGAGCTGTCAATGTGCTGGCAGGGGAGGCTAATCAATCACTGGCCTTCTATCTGGCCTGCCTGTCTCCCAGAGCCTGGGGATGCCCTGTTTGTGTTGAACGAGGCCTGTAGAGTTGAGGGCTGTGCTGTTACAGTAACCCCGCCACCCTCTCCCCAGCTCCCACGCTTCATTCTGCAACCGGGTAAGGTGTAATAGAGCAAGTCCTGGCCTCCACTCTCCCGTGTTTGTGTATGTCACTCTCACGTCACTTCAGAGTCTCTTTCTGACCCGGTAGGGCTGAGCAAAACGTCTGATGTCTGCACTGTCAACGCGGCGGTTCACTGCACTAAGTTTAGCCTCTCCAGTGGAGTGCTGCTGTGAAGTGGGGTGAGACATGTTGATGTATTGGTATGTATGAACCAAATTCCACTTGATACATTGGAGTAAGTATAAAGAAAGTCCAATTGCGTATTTCTAGCCGGTTCTCATGCTCTACGTGAAAGATGAGAGGGTTCGGTCCCACAGCTGTGAACCAGAATGGTAGGTGGCTTTGGAAAAGCTTTAGGGACAGAGAGTTCCGGCAGCCCGCCGGCAATTGTTTGACACCAGCAGAATGAATATGTAAAGTGCAGCTAGCTCATAAATACAACATGAAAAGGCTCCTGCTGGGTATAAAGACATGTTATTAGCCTGACTTTGAAAAAGACAACTGGGAGTATTACAATGAGACTATATATTCATTGGGGACATGTCCTCGGCCACACAATGGGGACAGATCATTAAATTAAGGAGAGGAAAGAAGTGATAATTTGGTAGATTGTTTAGTACAAATATGGGGGAAATAATGTTTTCCATCTACTACTGGGTTGTTTTCACTTGCAGAACAGAGAGATCAGTGTGAAACTCAACCCTCATTTGGTGTTCAGTGTTTAAGAGAGCCCACGGGCCATTTTCAAAAAGTAGTTACAGGTTGATCCTTAAAGTACGAGAGCTAATCATAAACAAAATTTATATTTATAATATATAAAATTTAAATTGATAACATGCTTCAAATATCCTCCATGAAACATGTTAATGTTTGGGGGCTTATTTTCTGATTAAAATGTTTTGTTTTTTTTACTCGTTTTTACTACATGACAAACAAAGTTACTAGAATAGATACTAGTCATATTTCTGTTTAGCTTATGCCTACTCCATGGTAAAAAAACAGGGGTACAGCTTAAAAAATCTGCTTGGTTTTGATTTGGTCAGAAAAGGATTTGTAGGAAAAATAAGAGCTTATTTTTAAAAGTACAATATTCTTTTTATACATAATTCATAGCTCACAGGAACCCAAAACAGTCAATCTCAACAGAACCTGAGGGTTTGTTTCTCTGCCTTTGTCAGCTGTGTCCAAACCTGGAACGATTAAAATGATTTAGATGAGTGAAAGGAGGAAAACCGACAATTCTGTGGTCTTTTTTTATTGTGGGATTGCATTCCCAGCTTGCTCCAGATGTAGAACGGTGGATATTATCTCAACATGAAAGCCACTGTCACAACTGTCCAAAAAACAACCTGCCTCATGCCTTTCAAGTGTTGAATGTCCAAAAAAATATGTATTTGACAAATTGTTCAGAGGTTCCTCTGACATGTAGAGGATGACAAACATCTGGCCAAAAATATGCGTCCTCCACACCCCTTTATGGCTTACGGAAGTGACTTCAGCTCGCTGTAGCCGACACTCATATCAAACAAGTTTTACACTATTATTTTTATGCTCTACAAGTATAAAGATCTATATGGTGGGATGTTAAACAAGTTGAGCAGCTGCCAAGCTTCCCAGGTGGAAGTCGTGCATGTGAAAATGAATTTTTCACAAATACTTAACTACTTTTTTCTTAGACCCGTCTCCCTGCGGTGCATATTACTGTGTGTGTGGGACTGATTTACAGAGATGTTTGTAAGTCTAGCTAAGTGTATGTTTCTGTTAATACAGTCACTTTCTGGGGACTAAAACGCAGTCTGGGTGGTGAACAGAACAGCAACAGCTTTCCCAGCCATCCACTCAATTCCTAAAAAAGTCATCCTATAATGTGCTATGCAGTGAGAAGTGTTCACTATGACACATACACCCACAAACACACACGTACTTATCCAGCAGATGATGTCCCTTTTGACACAAGCCATTCATTGTCACACAATTAGGGCATTTTTTAGCACCTGCTGCAGAGGGAATGCCCGTTTGCCTGTGTTAATGAGAGCCAGACTTCACTGCTCCTCTCTGAGAACATGTTCAGAGATGCAATCCTAACCACCATGGTGCAAACACTTATCACTGCCACTTACGTGTGATCATACATCTAATACCTCAACCTCAGGAGGGAAACAATCACAGCAGACTTCGTGATTGTTCTAAAATAATAACGTCTTAAAGGGATAGCTCACCCCAAAAAAAAAAAAAAAAGAATCTCACCATTTACTCACCATCATTGTTTCCTACTTCCAGCAGGATAATGCACCATGTCACAAAGCTCGAATCATTTCAAATTGGTTTCTTGAACATGACAATGAGTTCACTGTACTAAAATGGCCCCCACAGTCACCAGATCTCAACCCAATAGAGCATCTTTGGGATGTGGTGGAACGGGTGCTTCGTGCCCTGGATGTGCATCCCACAAATCTCCATCAACTGCAAGATGCTATCCTATCAATATGGGCCAACATTTCTAAAGAATGCTTTCAGCACCTTGTTGAATCAATGCCACGTAGAATTAAGGCAGTTCTGAAGGCGAAAGGGGGTCAAACACAGTATTAGTATGGTGTTCCTAATAATCCTTTAGGTGAGTGTATATAATATACTATATATATATATATATTTTTTTTTTTTTTTTTTTTTTTGTATATATATATATATATATATATTTGTTCGTGTCTGTCCACTGAATGTGACCCATCATCTCTGACTCCCCTCCATGGGCGTGTGCGTTAAATAATTTTAAAGCCTTATTTTTAAATAAATGTGTTAAATCGACAGAAGACATTGTGTTTGGACCCCATTGTTGGACCCCATTGACTTTCATTGTATGGACAAAAGCAAGAAAGAAAAAATAAAGCCATATGGGTTTGGAATGACGTAAGGGTGAGTAAAGGCTTTTCATTTTTGGGTAAACGGTCCCTTTAATACCAACATGGTTCTTCTGGTGTGTTGGAGAGTCTGAATAAGGTATTACACAAAAGCATTTTTTTGCTGATGTTGGGCAGATGACCCGGACCGTTAAAGGTTAAAGCACTAGCCTTCAAGAACACTTAATAACTCCTGGCTGATTACAGCTTCTCATTGTTTTCACTTTAAAGAGCTGTAAAGTGCCACCTAAGGGGTGAAAGAAATTCCCTGTCTGATTGAGAAAGAATCCAGCTCACACTCGCTGACTACAGGCCACAATGCAAACTGGGAAATTGTGCTTATTGTCATTCGTAGAGGGCAGACATTCAAGGCTCTTTTTTCTTTGGTTATACTCCGCTGTTACAGGTAGTTGTGACCTATCACCACTTGTTGAAATTTAGGCCCACTACACAAAAAGAATGGAAGTACAATGACTTCAAATAGGTTTCTAGGTAAACTCCCTTTAGAGCCATATAAAAGAGAAGACTGTACTCAGACACATGTACCTTGCGTATTCTAGCTGTGTATTGGCTTATTGTTTTGACGTTGTAAATTAGGACAGTAAAATGTCTTCCGGCATTTGTGAATGAATAAAGGTTGGGCATCACTGTTTTTTTCATGACCCCTCACCCAGAGAAAGCTAAAGCTTCACAAGAATTTTGTAATATTACCATTTCCCCTAAAATTCAAGAAGTCTAGTTCTTAAAAATGAAACCAGCAGATTCGAAAACTGTTGTTAAACTTACAAGACAGTAAAAATTAGTAATGTTTGAGCTTTTTTCATTTTGTTCAGGATTATTATTTTCAATGTAGTATCTGACAGGTTTATCTATAGGTTGTGTTCAGATTAGCTTAATACTCTTAGTTCATATATATGAAATATGTAGGCCATATAGTACGCAATATGCTAAATTATTTTATGCGTGGCTGAATTAGCAACAGCCTGCTAGCATACTACTAATTCTAACATACAAAGATGGCTGCATTTAAATGTCCACTTTTTTTTGCCCTTTCCTCACTAACTTCCCTCCGTGTCGTTCACTCAGATGTACATCATTGCTTATGTTGCATGAGTGCCCACTACTGGCGACACCATTGCAATGGGTTTAAATGGAACGCCCTAAGCCTTTGATCACTTGTGGGTAAATTAGTGTACATATTAGTAGAATAGCTCCCTCTGTCAAAATCGAGGGGCTGAGGGTCTGTCCAAATAAACTTCCCTCATCCACATGATGGCGGCAGGGATTCCCCCGAGGGGAAGTGTTAAGGGAAGTTCGCAAGTGTATGTCTAAAAGTGGAGTTAAATGCAGCTAATTAGGTAGAAATAGTAAGAGTAGTATGGCAGTATGCTATTCTGAATACCAGCCGCGGCTCATCTGTAAGGGCAGATATTCCTCCAAAACATAGACCTCTATATAAACTGAATCATTAAATTGTAAATGTGTTTAGAATTTTGCAAAAAATATTATAGAAAATCCAAAAAATATTTGAAGTCGTAAGGTGAGCAAGATATATTAAAATTGAACGTATGGCTTCAGCAGGCATGTATTATACTACTACAATTATGAGGCAATTGTAAGATGGCATTCTATGCGTGTAGCTACTTAAAGCCTGTCAATCAACATAAGAGCACCACCCTCAGGCTGAATAATGCAAGGACACTAGACTAAATCTAAATTTAAGGTCAGGAGCCGCTACTGCTGAAAACCCAGAGTATCTACTACATTTGCCAATACAGAGTAATACAAAAAGTATATGGGAAAAAAATTATATGAAATAATGTGTTATACAATGCAATTTACTAGGCTTGACCTTCTATTTCCAATTCAACAAATGAACAAAATGGAAGTAATATTTGCCCTTGACTGATTGTTTGTGAAAACAATGTGAAAACAATTTATATTATACTACTCGTTTAAAAGTTAATTATTGCATAGTCAAGTCAAGTCAAGTCACCTTTATTTATATAGCGCTTTTTACAATACAGATTGTATCGAAGCAGCTTCACAGTGATAACATGAAAATAATACAACAAAGTTTGTTTCTAAAAGAAAATTGCGTCAACGTCCACCTTAAGTAAGGCAGATCAATAATATTATTGAATATTAAATGTCCCCAACTAAGCAAGCCAAAAGCCAAGGCAACATACGGTGTACTGTTTCATATACTTAGTAGTATAAATATATACTGCATATTAAGTACATTAGAATTCCATTTCAAACATAGCCAAGGAATTTCAGGGAGAAACATTTGACCTTTGACATCCCTTTAGTTTAAAGAGTGTGTCCTCAGCTCCCTCTAGTGTCCAACTGGGTATGATACCACAAGTAAAGGTCATATTTACAACAAGACAGATCTATACGAATAAAATGTTACCATTTAGCAGCATCTGCAAGCATTACTGTAGTTTCAGACCACTGTCCTAGTCACAAAGAGACATTAACACATCCATTAATAGACCAGCAAACTCAGACACAAAACCCAAACAGACTTAATGAAGTGTCAAACTCTTACATAATCTTAAATGTTCGACACATTTCACAGGTTTTAACTTTGTATTTAGATTCTTTCTTAAAAGCAACGTGTGGTATTTTTCTCAGAATGTGATCAGGAAGCTAATAATACAGTGAAAACATGCACTACAATACATTACAAAGCCAATTAAAAGAGGCATGTCAAATCCTTTACAGAAAACCGTGAAATGAAATCAAGACCGAGATAAAAAAGAAAAGAAATGTTCATGCTTCCAAGATGTGACTGATTGCATTGCAAATAAGTTTCCGAGTTCTAATACACAACAGACAACCAAACACCAAAGAAACCGGTTTATATCTTAAGATCTGGATCCCTACAGGATCAAAACAAAGGCAAAGCTTTCTCAGTTAAAAAGGGGAAAAGAAACAACATCTCACTGAAACCAGTCGCAAATGTATATTCAAATTTTCTTTCAAACATATCTGCAGGAAACCAGACGTAAATGCATATTTCACAGCAAGAAGCATATGCATATGCAGCCCCGCTTAAGAACAATCTTTAGGAGAAATACACACAAGAAATTATGTCTCTTGGTGTCTCAGTTAAAGACCTGGTGTGCCTCACACTGATTTGAGAGTTGTCAGTGAGTCGTTTAAGAGACTTAGCAGCTAAGTAGCAGGAACGTGTCATATTTGACAGCTATCTGCTGGCATGTTGACAAAAAGAATGGTGGAGGATTGAGATTTAAAATATGCAAATGAATGAGCGAGACAGAGAAAGAGGGACGTGACACTGTGTGGATGTTCATGTAGTTTTGAGTGTAATTTTACATTTTCATAAAATGTAAAAATGTAGTTATGCGTAGCAATGTTGTAACTTGAGTAACTGAGGATGTACCTTTATGAGGTAGTCTGTTGGGGCAGAAGATTCATACATTTCATTGTTTTTTTGTTATTCACAGTTGGCTATAAATCTAATCATAAATAATAGGTTTGATTTGAAACAATCAGATCTTTGATATGTTTGTCCTTGCTTTAACAAATAATGCCTAAGGTTCAGTGTGAGAAATAAAAAGCAATACGTATTGCTAATATTTACTAGTCAATAGTGATTTAGCGATATGCAAATTAATATTATGAATTTTATATTTTTCTAAGGCTGTTATTTATATGTAAGTAAGTAAGTAAGAATTATGGTAAATTTGTACAGCAAATTCAAGAATCCAAAAAGACAAAGTTTGAGCAATCCACAGCCATTTGTCTTTGTTTTGGACACCAGTGGATGTACTTCCTGTGGCAGCTGAAGAAGTTCAACCTATACAAAGACTCCATACTCACCTCCTCCATCACCATCTGATACTGCTGCCAAAGCCAAAAGCAGACTGCAGCAGCGTGTCATTCACTCTGCTGAGAAGGTGACTGGCTGCAATCTGCCACCTCTTCAGGAACTGTACACTTCCAGGACCCTGAAGCGGGCAGTTAAGATTACAGCTGACCCCTCTTACCCTGGACACAAACTTTAAGGCACTCTATCAAGCTGCAGTCCATCAAGACTAAAACCTCATGCCACAAAAACAGCTTCTTTCCATCCGCAACTGGTCTCCTCAACAATACTCAGGACCCACCATGGTCTCTTATCTGCCTCCATGGACATTACACATTTCATTAACAAAAAAAACAACAACCTCATTGTTGTTTCATATGCTTTACATTAACGCACACTACTACTACTACAACAACTGCACCTTCTTTTCTTCAAACTGTGAGCTTTTGCAATAGCCTACTTTTGCACATTCTACACTAATATACAGTTAATGTCTCTATTTCCTAAATTGTTCATATTTTTATATTGATGCTCATAGTTTTCATAACTTAGTTTCTTTATATTTATGCTTCACTTTCTTATCTTACCAGCAATGTTATATCTTACTAATATTATTTTATTTTACCAGTTCACCAAGACCCACGGTACTTGGCAATAAAGGTGATTCTATCTATCTTCTATTCATATGTTTAATTTAAAAATGTAACTCCATTTTGACTTGTAATCTTAAATAAAATAATATTTGTATGTCAGTATGTTTGTCCTTATGCATCAATAAGCAATTTTAACATTGGGTATTATAGTTTTCTAAGGCTGTTATTAGTTTGGAATGAATTTATTGTTCTACATCTCATCTCTATAGGACAAAACAGTAGCTCTAGTTGTCGTCTTTAGTGCTAAACCAAAGTAATAACACCTTGGTGCTGCCATTGACAGCAGACTCTAGGTGGCACACCAGACAGCCTTTGTGTTTCGTTTCTGCCCAAAAGACTTCTACACTTTTTCTGGGACTGCAATTAAGAGCTGCACTGCCTGTGTACTGTTGTTTTACATATGTATATGAATGCAAATGCCCATTTGTAACACATTGTGCTTCCTTCTTATTTTTCATATTCAAGCAGCAGTATTGATTTTGTAGCAAACCTAACACAGAAATCTTTCCACATTTCAGACAGTTTGCTCCCATTTTTTCCCCTAAGTGACTGATAAACCAACAGACCGAAACATACTTACATAAACATGTTTAAGTCAGGTGTGCGCACAGTGATTCGGGAAAACATGCAGACAGATAAAGAAACGCACACACAGCCCTCCTCGCTCCTTGTCTATAAATACCCTCTCCTCAGTGATGGCTGTCAGGGCCATAACCTTGGCTTCTCCACTAGTGCATTGATTTATGGTGGGGCTAGATTGAACTGACCTTGCACTTGGTCTCAAGCAGTATAAGTAATGGTGGGTCATCAGCGCTGAATCTGGCAGCCATCTTAGGCAGGGCTCGTATGTTGCTTTTGTCTCTATTTCTCGGTGTAGCCTCTACCCCGGGCATTGCCAAATGGACATGAGTGGCCCCCTGCTTTTGAGGCCATCATATAGTAAGGGTGAGATAAAGGCTTAACTGCAGTAAGGATCAGGCAGCGGTCAGCAGTAGCTCGCTTTAATTTCATGCCTTATTTCTCCCTGTGCTCAAAGAATTGATCTCTTTCCTCTGTCTCCCTAACCTCGGCCTGGCTGTCGAAAGCTCCAGCCGGACGGGGGCGAGGTAGGGGCCAGACTGTGGCCATTCATCACACACCTCCCTAGCCCTGGATTCACAGCTCTGCTCTGAGCAGTGCCCAAGTGATGAAAGCTACGCCACACAATGAGCTTATTAGATCATCATAAACTCAACAGGCCAGATTCATCAAACGAGCACACATTGCTCAGTGAAACTCATTCTCTCGACACAGAATGAATCACAAACCAGCATTTCCTGATAAACATTTGAGTGCAAAATACAGGCATATTTGACACAAGAAGAATGGCTCAATGATCGCGTGGTGGATTTCTGTGGTTTCCTGCAGCTTTGCTACATAGCCGGTAAAGTGCTTGCAACACCAAGGTCACGGGTTGATTCCCAGGGGATACATCCACTATATATAAAATGCATGCATTCACAGTAAATTGCTTTGCATAAAAATATTTGCCAATTGCAGCTTGACAGCAATTTTTCAAATCAAAATTCTAAATGAACGATTTTGGTCTACTAAACCTCCTCTTTTGCTTTTGTAGCAATGAAACTCTAAAGAGTTGCTATTTATTTATTTAAATTAATGTGCACTGTATTCAAAAAGCATTCAAAAAGACATAGTTTGATCCAATCACAACCAAATACTTTTTTGGATCAACAATACGTTTAAATTTATACGTCAAATTAATTTAATAATGCAACAATTTGACAGTAGTCTTAAATACTATAATACAAATAATGAAAAAATTCAATTAAATAAGTAAAAAATTGTTTGAACCACAACCATTTCTTTCTCTTTTTTTGCGTAAAAATATATAGTAATATTTCAATTTAATAACCCAACTCCAATTTTACAGTTCTCTTAAAGTCCTCCTGTAGATCTTTGATCACCAAAATGAAACATTTATTGAAAATAAATTCTTCATGCCTTAAAATAGCCTGAATGCAACTCTACACCATTGTCTCATTTAGTATATGCAGTTCTATGAATATGTAAATTAGCCCCGCCTCCACTTACTCACACCAGCTCAGAGATCCACTTGTTGACGAACACTCATTGACGTGATTGGTTACAAGGTAGTTTGTGCCATCAGAAACACCAGCGATGAGACTGTCTTTGATTCACTGCCGTTTTAAGGAGAAAATACTCAGCAATGGTGCTGACTTATGCTTTAAGACAAACCATGTGCAAATTCATATTAAAAACACCACATAGACATATACACAACATTAAAAACTTTAAATAAAATATATGTATAATACAATTAAAAAAATAATTAAAAAGAAAAAGCCAATCACAATCTTAAAATATGTCAATGTCATTGTTTTGTCTCAAGATGCACAACAATAATGTTTTTTTCTAAGGCATGTTTATAAAAGCTACTTAAATGCTCTTTTTGAACTAAATCCTAATCCTGGCTTAATTTAAGCCCCGTCTGTGAAGCCAGGCCAAGGTTTAATACAATAAAGTCAAATACTTAAAGTAAAACGGCGGAGGAAATATTGGTTGGTTACATCCCCCTTTTCATGTCACTAAGTTCTGAAGGTTCTGTCAAAATGACAAAATGGCTCCCCTCTGGCTGCACAGCTCAGACAAAAACTACAAGCTTGGCACAATAAAACCTCCTGTATCATTCAATGAATCCTCAGGTCACAGAGGAGCCATGGAGGCTTCTCCGGAGGATGAGCTGATGGACAGTGCCTTCTTTTATAGGTCAGTCTACAATTTTCAGATGCCACTGCACAGACTTCAAGATCTGATATTGTCACCGCCACGAACGTGACCTAGTTACAAACGTTCAAATCAGCAATCAAATATAGGTCCATCAATTCTGTGGTAAACCTAATGTGATTGCAAAATGATCACAAGCATCTTTTTATAAGGTGCGTGAAACTCTTTGCTTAACCACCACGGTGTTGTTCACCACCTCATCTTCAAAAAGTCCTTGAGGAGCATAACAAGCATTCAGTGGTAATGAAATCAGTGGGCACACAGACATCAGTGAAGAATGACGTACTCGGAGCCCACCACTGACACACAGTCAATCCTTATTTACTTAATTGCATGGCAAGCAGCTCACATGGAGCTATTTGTCTCTCTGTCTGTCCCACTGTTTGTCAGGACGTTTCATCACTGGCTGGGTTTGCGTCTCCGCTCCCATCTGTGCCCGTCTGTATGCGGGAGCTGGCAGTGAGACAGCGCTCCCCATCACCGGCAGCGCAGTCTGCATCCCCATCTTCCAGCCATAAATCCTGAAATAACGGAATGCAAGAGCATTCGCTCCAGACTGCGCTGCCACGAGTGAGAGAGAGAAAGAATGCGTAACAGCTGAAGAGAGAGAGAGAGAGAGAGAGAGAGAGAGAGAGGAAAGAAAGAGTAAAAGAATGAGAGAACGCCTTTGGCTTCTCAGATCCAATTAGTCGGTTGTGTGTAGTCGCTTCTCTCTCCCTCCTTCTCCTCGCCATCTTAATTGGAAGCCGGAGAGACCAGTCGAAATCGCATTAACAGAGGTCCTGACAGAGAGGACCATCAATCTTTTTTTATTACGGTGTAATGGGGGTTCTTGGGAGCCGCAATTCGATTTGTCACTGGCCTCGTTCGCTGATAACAGGCATTTGTCATCACTTTCCCTCGCCTTAATGTTATCATCTCGGGCTTGACAGCTGCCTCCATCCAGGGAGTCCCAGCGACACAGCACATCCGTCAACATAATATTTCCACGGCCAAGGGGACTGCTACCGCAATAAGCCACATTAAAGCACTTATGAGAAGAAAATCTGTTGTCATTAATTAAAATGTTGGAGCGAGCAGCAGGTCTTCTGTGTGAGGGTACTGTGTGTGTTTGTTTCTTTATGAGGTGACAGTGGGAGTGGGAGTGTTGAAATATTCTCCCACTTCCTGCCATTGTCATTATGACAAAATGTCTTGCTCGAAAGT